>JAMPIV010009159.1:0-57500 GCA_024509875.1 Oreohelix idahoensis | reverse complement strand
ACCCATTCACCCATAAACAATATTAAATTTTAACCAATCTAAAACTACCCCTTAATAACAATCTTACACGTTTTTCGTTACCGATTCTTTCCATTTTACCCTAATTCATTAAATAACGCCATACCTCCATTGGTGGTTAATTACCTCACTTCCTCTCAACCCATTGTTCGTCGGCTCAAAACATTAAAACCCAATTATCAACAAATAACACATCTTACCTAATATAAAACCCGGGGGAAGCGTATAAAATTTGCGATTGGGGGGGGTAAAAAACCGGGATCAATCTTTAGACACACACTCACTCCTCCAACTTGTACTAAAAAAATTACACCCCCACTACAATTTATCACAAACATTAACCATAACATAAAACCCAACCACCCAACCCAAAATTACACAAACTTTCCCCAACTGGGCATTTGTATGGGGGGGGGGATTAATCAATTTAAAATGAATATGGGTATCCCCAATCCTAGGTTTATTATCCGCTTAACAATCCACATATAAATCGTACCCAAAACCAGATTTGGTTTTTAATACACGTGTATTTGAACCCTTTTTACATTCAATACTGGGTAAGTGTAAAAGGTTTCTGCACAGCAAAGTTGAAAGACCCATCAAATTTATTTATCGTACCATTACACCGTGGCTAAGGACAGCGGGCATAAACTAAAAACTAACATCATCAATACTAAAATAAACACATACACAGGTCCGTCTGGGACCCACTACAAATAGTTATTTGGGATAGGCAAACAAAATATAACCGTTAATATACTCAGCAAGCTTGAACTAATGCGTCAAATTTTAATCGCGTTGATAATTAATAGTACTCTCGGGGCATTTCAAAATAAAGCCCCGCTGTTGGATTATATCCAGACAAACATCTATACGACATTTCATAAGTGTTATGCAGCGCACTTCCAAGCTAAAAACCAATCAAGCGTGCGGTGACTCTACATTACCATAATTCATCCAGGCGGGTCACTTCTCACCCAAGCATAATACGTACCTCCGAGCAACAAAGAGTAATCAAGCGGGGGTAATAGCTGGGGATGAATGTTCCAAAAATTCCAATGTTTGTGTTTTGCCTCTAGGTATGACTGGCGGGAGGGGGGCTGTCGAATATGGGTCTAAACGAAAGTACTACTTATCTCATGCAAAGTTCAGTTTATACTGGGTTTACCGTTGATGAATCGGGAGGATAGAGATGTCTCTGCGAAGTGGGGTGGTGATTCGGGTAGGGCGTAAAAGTATATAGATATGTTATTGTTCAACACGTAATAAAGAACAACACATCCCCCCCTATTAAATGATAGGGACAAGTACCCTATTTACACCATATACAGTGTAGTCTAACAACGATAGTAACTGGTAATACATTTAATAGCCTCATGAATTCCCTTACATCACCCAGTATTGAAGGTAGTCAATGTTGTTTAGAAAATCATTCTCATAATTTTCCTTTTTCACTCCTTGTGGAGCATCAAGCCACCATTGCAGCTGGTTCTGTCACAGGAAAGAAGCTTTTGTTGAAAAAAAGAACTTCATATTGTGTTCCATGGGGAGCTGAAGGACTGTGAATGAATGAATGAAATATCTGTTCTCTCAGAGTCAATGTCCATGTCCCTTCTACCGACCAATCATAGAATGTGAGTGATTCAACCTTCCGAAGCACTTGCCTGAAGGGGTAAGGGAGATAGAGAGTACTTCTCTGATGATCTGTATAGTTATCATGATATCAGTGTATGATTGTATCCTCTCTTTCCACACACATGCATGATATATATTTGTTTATAATACAACTTTACAGGATCCTTTAATGTGATATATTATTAAATAATTGTTTAATTTGATGTATGATTCTTTTTTGTGATTTTTTTCAATAAAGGTATATGTATATATTAGTGATTACTGCGTTGGTAGTTTAGATATGCTATTAGTTAATATGTTTGTTTAAATGTATTGTTGGTTTTAATGCTGTAATTAAATATATTATTCATTACCAAAATGTACAGTATTACTATAATAATACAGTTTATGTTAACAGTGTTTAAATTTGATGTATTGTTGGTTGTAATGATGTAATTAAATATATTATTCATTGCCAAGATGTATTATTATAATACAGTTTATGTTAACTTGTTTAAATTTGATGTATTGTTGGTTGTAATGATGTAATTAAATATATTATTCATTGCTAAGATGTATTATTATAATAATACAGATTATGTTCACTTGCTTAAATTTGATGTATTGTTGGTTGTAATGCTGTAATTAAATATATTATTCATTGCTAAGATGTATTGTAATAATATTACATTAGACTTAGATTATGTTAACTTCAGATAATTTCTGGTAGTTACATTTTCAAACCTGTAAACTAGAAAATTCTAGGACCAAAAAAGAAAAAAACCCCACTTGGCCTGGTTCACTAATTCTGGAATTTCCAATAAGAGAATGTTTTTTTATCACTTAACAGAATCCTTGTACTGGTGAGAAATGACTTTTGTCACAAACACTTTTGTGACTTAAATTGTTTTGTTTAATTTTTAGGGTTAGTCATTTTTCTTGCTTTGATAATTATGTATAACTTTTCATAGGCAAGTTATACATTTGCAAATGTTGTTTTTTATATATATTTTTTTTTTATTTCAGTGGAAATTTGGATACAAATTTTAGACTGACTCATTTACTTTCACAGGCTAAATACATATTTTATGTAAAATTAATTCCTGTCATTTCATTCAATTAATCAATTCCCTTTAGCTCCCCAAGGAGCATAGGCCTTCAACAAACACATGCCAAGTCATCCTGTAATGTGCCAACCGCTCATGTTCTTTCCATGTTTTCCTCATCATTTTCACCTCTGTATCCAGTTCTCTTCTTTTTTTTGGTCTACCTCTGCCTCTCTTTCCCTGGGGATTCCAGAACAAGGACTGCCTTGTAATGCTATCATCAGGTTTCCTCAATGTGTATCCTATCCATCGCCAGCATCATCTTCTGTACTCTTGTTCCACTGGCACTTTTCTGGTTCTTATCATCATTTCCACATTTGTGACTTAATGCATATTTTATGTCAGATGAATTGTTGTCATTTCCTGACATTATAAATGTATTTTTCAAGAACCGTTTATATCTTAGAATAACTTGTCTTCTTTTACTACCATAAGATATATATACTGTACCCTACCCTCTTTTTTTTTCTTAACATATCACATCTACTTTTAAAAATGAATTTCTTCTGTTGACTTTTCAGACTACAAAATCACTAATAAATATTTGGTTTGGTTTCATATTTCTAAATTGTCTGGCATGAGCCAGTTTTTAAATAACTTGCTGTGAGGAAGTTAATTGTCAACAGTGTTCATAATAATACACAGCAGTGTATTCTGGAAGGGAGGGGGGGGGGGGTCTCAGAGGAGAGAAAGAAATAATAGGACCACTGCCTCTCTCACGTCTGCTGTCAGAGGTGACAAAAATGAGGTTGTGCATATAGGGCTGGCAATTTTATCATATAAAACAGATTGCTACCAAAATGCTTTGATGCAGGCTTCCAGAAAGGGACTACTAGCACTGCTGGCTGAATGCACCCTTTGGAGCAAGAAGGGAAAGGAAGGAGACATAATGAACAATCTTCTTCTTTTCTTTCTTTTTCTCTTTCCCTAAGGAGCATAGGATCACCCCTGTAGCTGATCCCTTTGCAGGAAATCTGCACCAAAGCCTTTCCTGTTCTTTAGCTGTGGTGGTTCTTCATCTTCTTCGTACACTCCCAGACGTCAACTTGAATTAGCTCAAAGAAAGCAGTTGCCAGCTAGAGGCTACTTCTATCTCCATAGAGCTTTTCCATTAATGGTGCTGGTGATGGCCACATGTGCTTTCTCTGTTCCTCATTTGTTGGGCATCTTTGAAGCAGATGTTCAGCAGTCATTTTATCGGTGCTACAGTTACACTTAATAGTTAGTGGTTAGCGGTTAATAGCAGTGTTCTTGACTAGAGTCGATAGATTGAACTCAGGTTAGACTTATGTCACCACAATGACTGGACGCGAGTTTTTGTACTAGGAACTCAACTCTAGACTTACCATAGTTGGTAAACCAATTTTACCATCCTCATTCGTAATGATTTCATACAGAGAAGCCAAAAATGGTTTTGTTTAACTTGATGAAATACACCAACAGAGTTTCCAGTATGGGGTGTTAGTATCATTATTATTATTATGTATAGTGATTGACTCTTCAAATAAAGGCGATTTTAGCTATAAACTATCTTAAATAAAAAAAATGAAAACTCAGCTTGGGACTCGACCTGAAATCTTTTTTGAGGGACTTTAGACTCGACTTGAAGCTTGACATGGTATTGCTGAGGTATGTAATCAGTAGACAGAAAGGTAATGCTGAATGAGTAGAGTGTTGTAGTGCTGATATACAAAATGAATTTGCATTAATGTACAAAATGAGAACAGACTAAGGTAGTTCTGATGTACAAAATCAGTTTTAAAAAGTATACGAGTTCTAATGTACGCATCAGATGAGCTATGTGGTTAGAGCGTCTTCCTCTTCCGGCACATTAACATGATTCCACCATCATAACCTGGTAGCATCACACGTCAGTCTACCCAGCTGTAAATTGGTACCTGACTCTTGCTCTTGCACTAGGGAAAGCAAGGGAACTGGTTACCCACCTCATAATGATAGCTGGGCCTAATATAACGAAGTGTTCAAAACCTCACTCTCCTATTGGCAGTATGTGCTCTGGGTCTACCTTTAAAGTTGTAGTCATCTACATCTTTCAACTCCCCACGGAGCATAGGCCATCAATAAACGTACCCGGTAGGTCTTCTTGTGCTCTGCCATCAGCTCAAAGTCTAACCATTCCTTCTTCTTCCCTTCATATGTGTTTCCAGTTCTCTTTTCCGTCTGTTCTTTGGTCTTTCTCTACTTCTCTTACCCTGGGGATTACAGAAAAAGAACTGCTCGGTAATGCTATCAACAGGTTTTCTCAATGTGTGTTGTATCCATCTCCATCGTCTTCTCCTGATATATTGTTCCACTGGCGCTTGTGGTGTGGTAGTACTAATGTACAAAATCAGTGAACTGTGAGAGTTAGACGATGTATTTTAGTCGATGTATTTTGGCGTGTATTTTGTGTCAAGTTTTGTCCTACCGTAAACAACCGCACATAAAAAGAGGTGTCAGACAAGGTTGTGTGCAGTCCCCCTGCCTTTTTAATCTATACACCGAAAACATTTTCAAACATACGGGAAATACCAGGACTGAACATCAAAGGAAGGTCAATAAACAACCTTAGATATGCAGATGATACCGTGTTGTTAGCTGAAAGTGAACAGGATTTACAAGAATTAGTGAATGTGGTGGATTTAGATGTTATGAAATGTTGTTGTTATGTATTTATATTGTACTGAATGAGGTCAGCTGTGAAGGCCCCTGAGTATAACAATTTTTAGGGTGAAGTCTCAGGGAGCCTTTCTGCTACCACCTTATGATCTCATTCAGACTTATTCTTGACTAGTATGTATGATGACTACGTCTAATGTCTAGGGTTATGAACATGTGGTGTGATGGTACTTTAATACTTAAACACACGCACACAGACAAATATTAAAGTCTATGATCAACTGAAATAACACCGTGCTTTAAATTTTGGTATTAAACTATTTTTTACAATTTTATTTTGTCCTGCTCCTAGTATTTTTCTGGTCAGGACTTTCAAACTCAAAGGTAATCAATTTATATACATCTAGGCAATTCACTTAAACAAAAGGGACAAATTGTCCAAACGCATATTTTACAAATCTAATAATGGTGTTAATAAATTTCTAATACTACTGTTAAACTAGCACTGGATGGTGAGTCGGGATTCTGTAATCACTCCCATGTCTCTATTTCACAACTTTTAATGGTAACTTTTGGGGTGGAAATAGTTTTATTGATTTCAGTTAGGAAACACTAATTTTCGTTGATGAAAGGTCATGTGCCAGATTATATACTTATCTAGCACATGTAGCAGCTGTCAGATGTCACTCTGGCCAACGCCCACTGTTGTACTTGTCCAAAAGTAATAGGGTAGACAGCGTGTACACCTATCACTACTAGAATACAAAGTCTTCTCAAATTCTTCACTCAGAAATCTGGCACCGGAATAGTGCCAGACAAAAACCCTGTAACATGAAATTATGTTTCCTTGTTTACATCCGGTTTAATCTACTATTTCCACAAATTATAATACATGCAAAATAAAAGACCTGGGTCAGATCTATCTGACCAACCCAACTCATCCACATAACAAGGTGTACCAGTTTTTTTTCTTCACATTCCTCTCCTCTAATGGCTGCACTGCATCTGCAATATTATCATTAATCTCTTTTTTCCATATAATAAGGTGGGTGATATGTTTCCACTGGACCACCTAAGAAAACATGTGTTTTCTACATCTCTGGTAGTTTGTTATAAGATAAATCAACCTCAAGGCCCTGCATAAGTCTGCTAGGGACCTAGTCTAAGTACTTTCAGTCGTACTATTTGTCATATGGCAGTATCTCACACTCACATTTTTAAATAAAATATTAATAATTTCTGTCTTACCACAAATTCAATGAATAAACACAGGAACGATGACTATGGCATAGATTCAGCTTTGCTGCTGGCTTGACTATGAATTTGTTTAAGAATTTACTTTAGTTTTAGTTAAAATTCATATTTCAGTACATCGTCCTGGCTAAGGGACAGTATCAGTTCAAATGGCGTCGAGCCTTCATATTTTCCAGTAATATTAACTGTGTTGCCAATGAGATCGGACGATTCCCAATTCTGACTTCAATTTGAAAAGAAAGTCAAAATTACAGCCCAATTATCGTGTACCTCTGTCTGTCCGATCTCGGCGTTATAGTTAAAAATAGACTTGCTTTTTGGCCTAACACATTTGCCTCTCACTCCTAAAGTTCCCCACTTGGACTTTGACCCTACCCCTTCTGATTCTTTTTAACAACGCGTGCATAAAATTGTCACCGATAGTGAATGCAAACATGAGGGTCTGTTCGACTGTCTGTACGAACCTATACAGGATAATGTCAATATCTCTACTATTATCTGGAGGAATTTGTATTTTAAAACATATTATTACCGAGGAGAAGATATTCTATTAAACTAACCAAGTTTTATGGCCATATCCCTTGTAATAAAGAATTCCATATATTTTCCATAATATTCGTAAATTTCTACTTTTCTATAAATACTCCACGTTTCCCCCTCTCTCCCGTTGTTCAAACTGAAACCACTAGTCTGTTACGTCATAAACTGTACTATTTGGCAGCCCATGCGCTGTCTGTGTGTTTGTACCGTTCCCACGATGTGATTATATTAAGCGGCATGCATGTGGCGTTTCCGCCTTTTATTCAAACCTGCCCAACAATACTACATGTGTTCGCTTACAAATTTGTGTTGTTTCCAACCAACACGTGTCAAAAGTATCATTCTCCTGTCGCTCCTCTCTCACTCCCTCCAGATGAAAACCGGATTGATCGTGTCCCAATGCTCTAAATAGTTTCAAGGCCGTTAGGGAAAGATAGTATTATTTATTCTTAGCTACTGTCTGATAAAATTCATACGATTTCTGGCGTGGGCGAAGACGAAACCTCACAACTCCACTAATTTTTATTTTTACACTATTTTGACTATATATAAATACTACAAATGGGATCGGTGTATCAGTGTATATCATCACACATCTCCACCACTTAAGAACATGCACTGATGCAAGTTCATAATCAGTGATACACACAGATCACGTTTGTTCAATAGGCCTGTGAATACTCTGATTTTCGTCAACAGGATGCCTACTCAAGAAATATGCACCCACATTTTGTGACCCGGGAATATATTCAATAGTGAATTAATAAGGCTGTATGAGCAACGACCACCTTAATAAACGAGCATTTTCATGCTTGTTCCTGTTATAATAATACGAGGGGTAGATGATCCGTTTGGGCCACGAATGTCCTACCATAGAGATAGATCTGGAACTTTTTTATAGCCCAGATTATAGCTAGACATTACAAGGGGATTGACATAAGTCTTGGGCCTGACCATGAAGGAGTTACAGGAGGAAGATGAAATTTGGCACATTTAAAGTTCATCATATTTGCACTGAATGTGTAAAGTACGCGTTTGTTTCTTTAATGGGTTTTCCCGCTACGGTGCATGGCGCAATGTACCCTATTGACCGGATCTGCTGCTCCAAAGATTTGACAAAACAATGGAAAAGAAGGAGGCCAGAGCTGTGATAAAATTTCTGATGTTTCAGGGAAAAACACCTACAGAAATACACAGGGAGATGGAACCAGTGTTTCGTGATTCTTGTCCTTCATATACTTCGGTAAAAAACTGGTGTCAACAGTTTAAGTGCGGCCGCTCAAATGTTGCTGATCTGCCAAGATCTGGTAGACCAGCCTCAGAGTGCAACGATGAAAATGCAACAAGAGTGAAGAAAATCATTGACCAGGATCTAAAAATGACAATTGTGGAGATAGCTAGTCGAGTAAAACTAAATGAAAGAACAGTTTATAGAATTTTACACAACAGACTGAACATGAGAAAAGTGTGCGCACGCTGGGTTCCGCGACTGTTGACACGTGAACAGAAGCAAACAAGGGTAAATTGCTGTCAACAGTTGCTCAAAAAGTGTCAGTCAAAAAAATTTTTGGAGACCATGGTGACAGTAGATGAGACTTGGGTACACCATTATGACCCCGAATCCAAAATTGCCAGCATGCAATGGAAAACCCCGGGCTCACCAACACCTGTCAAGCTATGGGTGCAGAAATCTGCAGGAAAAGTGATGCTGACTGTTTTTTGGCACGGCAAAGGTGTCCTTTTGAAAGATTATCTGCCTCGTGGCAACACAGTTAATGGACAGTATTATGCAGATCTTCTCACAAAACTAAGAAAGGTTGTGACCAGGAAACGAGGGATAATGTGCGCTCAAAATCTTTCTTTGCTTCAAGACAACGCGCCCTCTCACAAAGCACGACTTGTGCAGCTAGCAGCCAACGATTTGAATATTGAAATTCTTCCACACCCACCATATTCTCCAGATTTGGCTCCATCAGACTTTTTTCTATTCCCAAATCTTAAAAAAAACAGCTAAATGGAAATCATTTTGACAGCGATGAAGAGGTTATACTGGCATGTGATGACTGGTATAGTTTGAAAAATAAGGTGTTCTACTCCCAATGTCTTTTCAAGGTCAAGCAGAGATGGCAGAAGTGTGTCAATTCAGACGGTGGCTATATTGAAAAGGAATAAACACTATACAAAATTTCAGCTCTCTGTGACATGACCTTCATGGTCAGGCCCAAGACTTATGTCAATCCCCTTGTATTTTTCGCTTGTGGAGTAGTTTTGTTCCGCTTTGTTCAACTTGCGACTAGCATAAGCGACTGGGTTCAGTTCCGCATTTGGTGAAGAGGACCTTTGTAACAAAGTGGCCCCCCAGGCCCACATTGCTTGCGTCCGTTCTAACCACGAATTCTTGAGTCAAATCAGGCAATTTTAAAATAGGCTTGCTAGTGAGTTTTTCCTTTAACTCTTGGTAAGCCAATTCACACTGTGCGGACCAAACAATTTTATCAGGATGTCCCTTACGGGTTAAATCAGTCAAAGGAGCACATATAGAGTTAAAATGTTTAATGTACTTTTGATAAAATCCACACAACGACACAAAAGATCGCACATCTTTTTTTGTCTGTGGCCGCGGTGCTCTTTTCAATTTCTCCAGATTCTTGGGGTCAGGGGTCATGCTACCCTGATGTACGGTATGTCCCAAGAATTCCAACTCTTTACATCCAATACAACATTTTGTTGGTCTAGCGGTCAAGTTAGCCTCTCTGAGTCTATCAAACAACATAGCCAAAGAGTTAACGTGTTCCTCAAACGTCTCAGTAGCGGTGAGGATATCATGCATAAAATTAGTGATGCATGGATTATTCAGTCTTCTTCTTCTTTCTTCCATCCTTAGCCATCAACCGGCAAAGCAGTATGTGGCCAGTACGCCTAGTGGCGTCTTAGGGCAACAACAAATTGATCAATCTATCGCTGTTTCCACCACGCCTAGTGGCGTCTTTGTGGAACAAAAACAGACCAAACAATCTATCATTGTTTCCGTAATCAGATTGGTTGGCAAGCAGGTGATCAGCCCACTGTGCGAAGTTTTTACGGGATGGGGTAAACAGCCCCATACCCTCCTTAGTCGCTTTTTACGACATGCATGGTAGGGTGCAGTGTTACTATTCTTTGCTCCCCTCTCGGGCCCCGGTAACACACGGGTGGATTATTCAGTGGATCCAACAATTTTCGCATCATCCTTGAAAACACACTCGGAGCATTTTTCAACCCAAACGGCAACATGTTGAACTCATAATGTCCTTCCGATGTGCTAAAGGCTAAATAAGGTCGAACCTCAGGCTTTACTGGAATTTGATAATAGCCTTTGCTAAGATCCACCTTAGAAAAATATTTTGCCTTGTTCAGCCTGGCAAATAGTTGAGTAGTGTCAGGTAATGGATCCACCTGATTTTCTGTGACAGCATTCAGTTTCCTGTAATCTATGCACAGACGATGTTCCCCAGAGGGTTTTCTCAGCAAAACCACACTAGAGCTGTAAGGAGATTCACTGTGAGAAATAATCCCCTCTTTCAACAAATACTCTATCTCCTCTTTCAAAGCCTTCTCCTTAGCGAAAGGAATAGAATAGGCTCTCATACAGATGGGTGTTGGGTCTATTAACTTCAAATCGTATTCCAACAAATTGGTGTGCCCCGGCTTATCCGTTAACACGTCTGTATGTTCAATTAGAACCTGTTGAACCCGCTCCCTCTGGTTTTTAGTCAGGTGCTTACTGACTTTCACCTGTGCCGGGGTTTCACATGGTTTTAGGGGGTACTCGTGGGAGGTGAGTGGTTCCTTTTTCATTTCCGTTGCGATAGCCAAGGTCAGTAAAGCTGTCCATTCCTGGATTTGTCTGTTCAGATACTTCTTTAGAAGGTTCACATGAGAGATTTTCTCTTTCCCCTTCTTGTCAATTTTATAATTTGTTCTAGACACCTTCTCTAGAACTGTATTTGGACCTTGCCATCCAATTTGCAATTTGTTACTGCTGCCGGGTAATAGAAGAATCACCTTCTCTCCCACAGCTAGTTCTCTATCCTTCGCTTTCTTATTAAAATATGCAGCGTGTTTTTTCCTGGCTTGTCTGAGATTATCATTAGCAAGTTTCCAGCCAGTTTTAAGACGAGTGGTCAGCTCGTTCACATATTGATATGATGAGGTAACAGTGTCTTCTGCCTTCTCATCTGTCCATGTCCTTAACAAGGCTACATATGGACCTTGAATTTTGCTGACTTATTTTTCATGGCACCGGTAATGTCCTTTACATTGGAAGCCTTATGGTGAGGACGTTTCTTCCTTTTATCATCACTCACAAATCGTCCACTACCAATTCGTTTCCTGGGGTTTTCTTCCCACTTTAATTTCCTTGTGAGAGATCTTCTCTCTCTTTTATCTTCCTCCAGTTCACATAATTCCGACCGAGGGATTGTCGGCTTATTCTGGGGTAGAATCATTCTTTGTACTCGCCGCATAGTGGCCATTCTAATACATTCAATTGAAGACTGTGTGTGAAAAGGGGGTTCCCATTCCACTGTGTCTACTTTATTATATTTATTTTTCTCCTTATTTTCAGGCCTAAGTTTGCCCTGTGGCGTTTCTAGGTCCTGATTATTTTCCCCACTTGTGGGTGTTCCATCATAAAATATGCCGCAGGCTTCTACAAAATTTTCAATAACTATCTTTACATCTGGCCAATAATATTTTTGAGAAACCTTTTGGCAGATGGTACCTACTTTCTCGTGGTCCCCATCTTTTCCAACATCATCATCATCTCAACCCATAACCCGTCATGGGTCGTAGGGGTGCCATGGTGGAAGCATCAGCAGACAGAGTCCTCCACTGCTCTCTATTCTCAGCAATGCGTACAAGTGTGGAAAAACCGTGTCCTGCCCATTCTTTGATGTTATCAGCCCAGGATTTTCTTTGCCTTCCTCTTCTCCGTTTACCTTCGACTGTTCCCTGGAGGATCGTTTTCGAAAGGGAGTCATGACGAGTTACATGCCCAAACCAGGCAAGCTTTCGACGTTTCACTATTGACAAAAGTGGTTCTTGGTGGCCTGCATAGGTGTTTATCTTCTCTCTAACATAGACATTTGTTTTGTGCTCTTTATAGCAAATGCGCAAAATTCTTCTATAACATTTATGCTCGAAAGCCTGAATCCTTCGCTCCGTATCTGCAATGAGTGTCCAGCCCTCACACCCATACAAGAGAATAGATAATACAAGTGATTTGTATAATTTGATCTTCACAGGAAAACTGATGTTACTTTTCCAGATCACATTCAACCTTGTCATGGCAGCTGAGGCCATCTCAAGTCTTGTCTTGATTTCTTTACTTGATCTTCCATCACTACATATAGTTGACCCGAGATATTTAAAGGTGTTAACTTCTTCTAACGTTTGCCCATTTAACGTAATGTTGGTCGGAACATGTTTCTTATGGCTATTCACCAATATCTTGCTTTGTTCTATATTAATTTCCATCCCATACGTTCTTGTTACTTTCTCCAGTCTAGAGGTAAGGTCTTGAAGTTCTGATTCTGTTCCAGCTATCAGATCAATATCATCAGCAAAACGTAGATTACACAGAGGTCGGCCTCCAATCGATATGGTTGATTTATAATCGTAGAGAGCCTCCTGCATAATATGTTCTAGATACATGTAAACTCCTTATTACGTCTGCCCTAAACATCTTGGGAAGTGCCAGTTGTCCGTGACCATTTGAACCAGTTCCGGCCTTCCTATATAACAATTTATTCTTCATATAGTAATCTCCTTTGCTTGGAGGTGTGTGACATTTTGGCAACTTTTTAAAACATGGCTTAAGTGATCTGTCCTCTGCGTGTACCTTCCTCATCTCCTCTGGATGAGTATTAATAGGATTATCCTCCTCCTTCTTAGACAGTGATCTGGTCTGCACTGTTGCCATAATCACAGGTCTCTTGGGATTCCCCAAGAAAACATAACGACAGCCCAATATCAAAGGGTAGATGGGTTCGTCTATCACTGCTGCTCTGATTACTCCTTCCACATAGCGAGTTTTCACAGTTATCCTTGCGATGGGAAGTGTCATGAGTGGTATGTCCTTAGTCGCCCCTTGTATCTCCACTGTTTCTGTGGTTTACTGACCTGGGTTCACTAGGCTTGAACTCACGACAGAATCAAAATCTAGACCTGTATCATAAAGGCACCTCACGGTGACCCCGTTGCATACAACGTCCTCACACACTGGGGGGTGATAAGGTTCCTGCTGTCCAGTAGGTTTGACCTTTAATCCCTGGTTCCCCGTTTTCATTGCAGCAAAGTTAGAAGGTTTCCTATTACAAACTTTGGTGTCATGATTGTCCGTCTTACACCATTTACACCACTTCTTTCCTTGATTAAAAGGTTTTCTTTCATTATATTTTTGGTCATTGAACTGTGGGTTTCTGTCTCGATAATCATTTCGTGGCCTATCAAAGTTGGGCTTACCTTTGTTACCCTGATCTTTGTTATCAAATTTATTAGAGTTTTGTGGGGCCCTATATAGAAACAGGGGTGAAACAAGGCTGTATTATGTCACCACTACTTTTTGGAATAGCTATTGATTGGGTTATGAGAAACTATACCCACAATGAACAATTGGGTATAAAATGGACAAATGGAAAATTCCTGGGGGACCTGGATTTCGCAGATGATGTAGCATTCTTAAGTTCAACACCAAGACAATCCCAAGAAGCAATAAATAATTTGTGTCATCTCTCGGTTAAAATTGGTCTCCAAATAAATGCCTCTAAAACTAAAGCTATGAACTTTTCTAACGAGACCTTTGATATCATCTTGAACGGGGAAAACTACAGAAAGTTGAAAGTTTCAATTATTTAGGCAGTAAAATGACTCAGGATGGTGACACAACAAGAGAAATCCATACTAGAATTGCTTTGGCAGCTAGCGCCTTCAATAGATTATCTAACATTTGGAAATTACGATCATTGAATATACATACCAAGCTTCGTCTGTTTAATTCAAATGTTATCTCAGTGTTAACATACGGCTGTGAGAGTTGGAAAATAACAAAATCATTGGAGAACAAGCTGAATACATTCGAGAACAAATGTCTTAGAAAACTCATGAACATCAGTTGGAAAGAATTCAAGACTAATCGACAAATAAGAGAAGACTCTAGGCAGAAATATGTCTCCGACTATATAAGGAAAAGACGATGGTCATATATCGGTCATGTCCTACGAATGCAAAACAACAGAATACCACTACAGGCGCTCACTTGGGTTCCTGAGGGTAAGCGGAAAAAAGGAAGACCAAAAGAAACACTCAGAAGAACAATAATAAGAGAAGGAAGAACGTTGGGCCTAAATAATGTGCAAGAGCTAAGAGGAGTGGCGTCACAACGAACAACCTGGAGAGCACTGGTTTCTGCCTTATGCGCCGTGTTTGGCACTTAAAGAATTTATTATTATTATTATTATAGTTATCTACATGCTTCTTTTTAGCGCCAGCTACTTCTGCCTGGGCCGCCTGATACCTCTCAGCGACATTAAGTACCTCCCCCAACCTCTCTGCGCCTTGTTCCGTGAGAAACTTTCTCAGGTCTGGAGCCATGGACTCTCTTAATTGCTCTATCATGACCATTTCTTTAAGATCTTGGGTCTTCCCCAGAGCAGTCCATTTCTCCAAATAGGTTTCCAATCTGGCAGAGAATTGGGGGTATGTCTCCCCAGACAAAAGCTTGGCATTTCTAAACTTCTTACAATAAAATTCTCCATTCTTCTCATATCTTAACAACAAAGCCTGCTTTAGCATGTCATAATTGTCTTGGTCGTCTTTACTCATCTTTGCAAACACTTCATAAGATGTTCCCCTAAGACCCTGGGATAACTTAAGACTCCATCTCTCTTTTTCCAACCCATAAGTAGTGGCTAATACCTCAAACCTGCTTAAAAATGATTCAATATCATCATCCCTCTCAACAAAATGATCTAGATGGAACCCCATGGCTGAGTTTGAGGCTCCCTGACTAGCAGTGGCATCGGAGGTAGACGGGCTGTTACCACCTTCAGGAGCATGGCCTTGTAATTCCAACTCCCTTAGTCGTAACTCGTGCTCCCTTTGTAATCTCTTCTCCTCCTTTTCTGCTTCCTTTTCTGCAGCCTGTTTTCTTTCCTCAGCCTCCAATTTTTTTTCTTCAAATTGGAGCCGCTTTATTTCAGCCTCCCGGTCCGAATACAATGCCCTAGCCTCTTTGTCAGCCTCAATCTGTAATCTTTTTATTTCTTTATCTTGTTCTAATTTAATAAATTTATCACACTCTGATGTCACATATTGAACCAGAGCCTGCCCCTCCATACTCATCTCTTTAGCAGCCAGCACAGCAGCAGTTCTGAACTTTGCCAAGTCTGCCATCTTGTTTCAATCAACTCTAATAATGTTCTAAGACAAATTTAAAAACTAATTAACAAAGTACCAACTCTAATTAACTAATTAACTACTGGCCGTGACAATTCATCAGCTATAAATCTCCACCCTAAAATATTTTTATTTTGATTATTTGATAACTTTAATCTTTAGGGACACTAGTGCTACAATATTTGAATTCTATACAAACTGATAGGTTTAAATCCCGGGACAGGAGACCCCAATATAAGTGATAAATTTAAATCCCGGACGAGCCCCCAATATATGTGGTGGATTTAGATGTTATGAAATGTTGTTGTTATGTATTTATATTGTACTGAATGAGGTCAGCTGTGAAGGCCCCTGAGTATAACAATTTTTAGGGTGAAGTCTCAGGGAGCCTTTCTGCTACCACCTTATGATCTCATTCAGATTTATTCTTGACTAGTATGTATGATGATTACGTCTAATGTCTAGGGTTATGAACATGTGGCATACCTGTCAACTTGTACGAGTTTTTTGTACAATGTACGTATTTTGATACTGTTAGCAGTGTACGGCCGTACAGACTCGTTGTATGAATTTTCCCCCCTCCCAAAAAAAAAATCGAAAAAAAATTATTATTATTTTTTTTTTTTTAGTTAAAAAAAATTCTAAAAATAGTTTCCAACCCATGTTTTTTTAAATTTGAAATCAGAAAATATCTTCAAGCCCAGATTTTTTTTAAACCAATTTTTTTATTTTTTATTCCGGGAATCTTGGTGTCTGTGTTTAAACTGAGGTCTCTCCCAGCAACCAATCAAATCCTTTTATACCCAACAATTCGGCAAAAACTTTGAACTCGGCCTCAAACGATTTCGGTTTTCAGCGTGACATGATGTATTTTTAAAGTTACCTGTTATCAACAACCCCGCTTGCTTGCCACCACACTTCGACGCCATTTTGTTTTAAAAAACTAAGTACTTATAACTTGGTTAAATATTGCTGTTGTTTGCTTTGTTGCAATTTAATCGCTGTCTTAATATTTTCAGTTATATCTTGCCCTTCAATATATTTCCGATAAATTGTCATAATATTCTGTGTAAGCCCTACATAACTAGAAAAAAAAGTTTGTTTGCGTTGAGTAGGCCTACTTTATTCCAGAGCTCGAGATTCACTGCTTTATTTTTAAATAAAGTGGCAATCTGTTATCACTGGTCTAGGCTACCAACTCTTAAATAATAATTTTGTAATTTTTGGTGATACGTTTTTTCTTTCCTAGATTTGATATTCTGTTCATAATTTGGTTAATTTTTTTTTTTTTTTTTTTGCTTTGCTTTGCTTCCTTGTATTTTTTAATCATTCTCTTCGTCTACAAAGATTATTAGTTGAAATATTTCATCCACTGAATGATGGCTGAGCTTAATTCAAAGAAACAAAAGCTTGCAGGTCATGGTAAGTTTCAGGTTGAATGGGTTAAACTCTTCCCTGGCATTGTAGGTGAATCCAAGTTAGGATCAACCCATGCTTTTTGTAGATTATGCAGCAAAGATATTAAAGTAGTAGCTTCAGGATTATATGATCTGAAAGTACATTTTAAATCGAAATTGCAAGAACAAATGTTTGCAATGAAGAAGGGAGCATCTATTAAGACCTTTTTTGCTCAGCCAAAGCAGGAAGAGGGTGGCATTACAAGGGCTGAAGTTTTATTTGCCAATTTCATTGCCCAGCATAACTTAACTGCATCTGTTGCTGATCACTTTTGTGACTTGGCACCTGTAATGTTTCCTGACAGTGATATTGCCAGAAAGTTCCAGTCGAAGAGGACCAAGAAAACACTTATCATTAAAAACTGCCTGGCTCCATCTGCAACAGAACCTGTGATAAAGCTGTGCAGGGAAACATCTTTCTCATTAATGGTTGATGTAAGATTAACATTGATACATGCTGTGCAGACTTTAATCCCACAAATGCAATTCTGAAAGTGCTTATTGTGCATGTGTCGATTATAATACAAAACACTGCGCATCGAAAAAGTAGTACCTCATGATCACTAAATTTTTTATATGTAAAGAACAGCATGAGACTATTAGCATGTTTTATATCACACAAATTCAAGTGCTAATAGATTTGTATATGTCATTTCTCATTTTAAAACTGTATTGTGTATAATTTATTAATATATTTTTTGCATAAGGATTTGTGGGTGTTTGTAAGGATTTTTTGGGTCTGGCGTACAGATTTTTGTCTCAGGAGGTTGACAGGTATGTGTGGTGTGATGGTACTTTAATACTTAAACACACACACAAACAAATATTAAAGTATATGATCAACTGAAATAACACCATGCTTTAAATTTTGGTATTAAACTATTTTTTACAATTTTATTTTGTCCTGCTCCTAGTATTTTTCTGGTCAGGACTTTCAAACTCAAAGGTAATCAATTTATATACATCTAGGCAATTCACTTAAACAAAAGGGACAAATTGTCCAAACGCATATTTTACAAATCTAATAATGGTGTTAATAAATTTCTAATACTACTGTTAAACTAGCACTGGATGGTGGGTCGGGATTCTGTAATCACTCCCATGTCTCTATTTCACAACTTTTAATGGTAACTTCTGGGGTGGAAATAGTTTTATTGATTTCAGTTAGGAAACACTAATTTTCGTTGATGAAAGGTCATGTGCCAGATTATATACTTATCTAGCACATGTAGCAGCTGTCAGATGTCACTCTGGCCAACGCCCACTGTTGTACTTGTCCAAAAGTAATAGGGTAGACAGCGTGTACACCTATCACTACTGGAATACAAAGTCTTCTCAAATTCTTCACTCAGAAATCTGGCACCGGACTAGTGCCAGACAAAAAACCTGTAACATGAAATTATGTTTCCTTGTTTACATCCTGTTTAATCTACTATTTCCAAAAATTATAATACATGCAAAATAAAAGACCTGGGTCAGATCTATCTGACCAACCCAACTCATCCACATAACAAGGTGTACCAGTTTTTTTCACATTCCTCTCCTCTAATGGCTGCACTGCATCTGCAATATTATCATTAATCTCTTTTTTCCATATAATAAGGTGGGTGATATGTTTCCACCGGACCACCTAAGAAAACATGTGTTTTCTACATCTCTGGTAGTTTGTTACAAGATAAATCAACCTCAAGGCCCTGCATAAGTCTGCTAGGGACCTAGTCTAAATACTTTCAGTCGTAATATTTGTCATATGGCAGTATCTCACACTCACATTTTTAAATAAAATATTAATAATTTATGTCTTACCACAAATTCAATGAATAAACACAGGAACGATAACCATGGCACAGATTCAGCTTTGCTGCTGGCTTGACTATGAATTTGTTTAAGAATGTACTTTAGTTTTAGTTAAAATTCATATTTCAGTACATCGTCCTGGCTAAGGGACAGTATCAGTTCAAATGGCGTCCAGCCTTCAAATTTTCCAGTAATATTAACTGTGTTGGCCAATGAGATCGGACGATTCCCAATTCTGACTTCAATTTGAAAAGAAAGCCAAAATTACAGCCCAATTATCGTGTACCTCTGTCTGTCGGTCCGTCCGATCTCGGCGTTATAGTTAAAAATAGACTTGCTTTTTGGCCTAACACATTTGCCTTTCACTCCTAAAGTTCCCCACTTGGACTTTGACCCTACCTCTTCTGATTCTTTTTAACAACGCGTGCAAAAAACTGTCACCGATAGTGAATGCAAACATGAGGGTCTGTTCGACTGTCTGTACGAACCTATACAGGATAATGTCAATATCTCTACTATTATCTGGAGGAATTTGTATTTTAAAACATATTATTACTCAGGAGAAGATATTCTATTAAACTAACCAAGTTTTATGGCCATATCCCTTGTAATAAAGAATTCCATATATTTTCCATAATATTCGTAAATTTCTACTTTTCTATAAATACTCCACGTTTCCCCCTCTCTCCCGTTGTTCAAACTGAAACCACTAGTCTGTTACGTCATAAACTGTACTATTTGGCAGGCCATGCGCTGTCTGTGTGTTTGTACAGTTCCCACGATGTGATTATATTAAGCGGCATGCATGTGGCGTTTCTGCCTTTTATTCAAACCTGCCCAACAATACTACGCGCGTTCGCTTACAAATTTGTGTTGTTTCCAACCAACACGTGTCAAAAGTGTCATTCTTCTGTCGCTCCTCTCTCACTCCCTCCAGATGAAAACCGGATTGATCGTGTCCCAATGCTCTAAATAGTTTCAAGGCCGTTAGGGAAAGATAGTATTATTTATTCTTAGCTACTGTCTGCTAAAATCCATACGATTTCTGGCGTGGGCGAAGACGAAACTTCACAACTCCACTAATTTTTATTTTTACACTATTTTGACGATATATAAATACTACTAATGGGATCGATGTATCAATGTATATCATCACAGTGAAGCAAGGGAACAGTATAAGTCATTAATATAGATTGGACATTAATATTGAGAAAACAAAAACTATGATAATTAGCAAAACGGACGATAAGCCCACATTAAAGATAAGCATAAATAGGGAAATCCTGGAAAAAGTCAAGAGCTACTCATATCTTGGTCATATAATAACAGAAGATGGCAGATGTGAAACAGAAATCAAGAAGAGAATAGGAATGGCCAAAACTACATTCAACAACATGAAACATATACTGACATCTAAACAGTTATCTAACAAATTAAAACTGAGAATCATAAAATGTTATAAATACTCTGCACAAGTATTGCATGGTGTAGAAACATGGACAATGAATAAGCAATTGGAAGAACGAATTGAGACTCTTGAGATGTGGATGTATAGAAGAATGGGCCGCATCTCATGGAAAGAGAAGAAAACAAATAAGGAGGTCCTACAAAATCTAGGTATGAAAAGAGAACTAATGAGGGAGATCAAAGTTATGCAGCTAAAATACTTTGGTCACATAAAAAGGCATAACACCTTGCAGAAGACCATAACAGAAGGGAGAGTTGAAGGCAAACGTGCAAGGGGAAGACAGCGCTATAAGTGGGAAGATAACATCAAGAGATGGACAGGAAATAGTCTATCAGAGTGCACCACCAAGACAAGAGACAGAAGACGTTGGAGATCCATTACAACCAACCTTCGTTGTGGAGATAGCAGCTGATGAAGATGAAACAACCGCTTGATTTGCGCTTTAAAAATTATTCACTTCAGAGCTTGTCTTGTAGATTGTGGGTGTGTGCGTGCGTGGTTGTTAGTGTGTATTTGGTTGTTTTCTTTTTTTTTTAATGTACAGGGAAGCATTATAGCACATTGCATCCAAGAAATGTATATTTAGTGCCCTTATAATCTTTTCAGCCCAACCCTCGTAATATCGTCCCTGAGGGCTTAAGATAAAAATAACATTCTCCACCTCCGAATCTGACTTGTCACTCTTGTGTTCATGCTCGTCCATTCCTTGCAAACTTAGAAACTAATACATTGACATGGTTGCGCTTTGATAAGACTCAATGAAGCCAGTGAAAAAAAAAAAACTTAAAAACTTAGAAATTTGACAGGGTTTGCACTTTCATAAGACTCAATGAAGCCAGTGAAAAAATCCTTGTGTTTTAGGTAAATGTAGTTTGAGTCATTCTAGTTCTATACTAACATCATTCATTTTGCTGCGGCGTTCTAAGGATGTGGGGTGGGGGAGAGACAGTCCTCCCAAGATGACAGGAGGAGGGGTGCCATCTGACACTATTATGGTAGTACTTACTGTTAAAAATATGTGCAAGTGTGTTTCTATATGGGGGCGGGGGTTGCCAAAGGTATGATCCGCCCCGGGTGCCACAAACTTTAAGAACGCCCCTGTCATTTTGTCTAATATATCGGTGTAAATATGCCAGATTAAGGGGAGTCGCCAAAACGAGATCTATCACCACTTGGCACAATCTCTAGGGCTGGCTCTGTACCTGCTTTCATTTCTTTTTTCTTTGCAAAGATTTTGGTCAACTGATCTTTAAAAAAAAATGTTTCGCTAATATGTCACATGGTTGCTGCAGACGTTTACTCTAAGCGTTAGCTCATCTTAGTTTGTAGAAGATGTTAAAAGTCATCATTTCTATGAAAAAGCTGCCGGAACAAACCGTTCCTTAAATGAGGTTTGATTTTGTTAACAGAATTTAACCGATGGACCTTGTGTTTAGGCTGAACTGGGCGCGCCTTGTGAAAACAAAGCAAACTTCCTTACTGAAAAAAGGAGTTAACAGCGTCGATTACATATTTTGAAGACAAATGTAGCTGACAGTTCCAGACTCGCATAGCATCTCACTTATGAGAGAGAGAGAGAGAGAGAGAGAGAGAGAGAGAGAGAGAGAGAGAGAGAGAGAGAGACATGGACAATCGATACCATTTTTTCATTTGTGTGCGGGAAAGGTGTTTTTTGTTCGACAAGACAGTATGCGTGTATACTTCTATCGAACCCTTCGAAGTGAGCAGTGGCGAATCTACATTTTGTTGGCCTTAAAGTTTGAGCTCTCGAAGGGCCCCCTTCTATTTAAAAAAAAAAGTGTTGGGGAATGGGAAAGGAACGTATTATAGAGAAAACTGGACTTGTTAGCACTGAATCTCAAGCTTCATTAGCTTCGTAATAGATCCGCCTCTAAAAGGGAAAAAATATTTCTGTCAACGGTTTTTAAGTCCTGTTCTTGCCGTTTTTTTTTTTGTTTTTTTTTAGTCCATACTCAGCTTTTCTATTATACCTTTCATTGTTTCTTTTTCCATACTCAGCGTATCTATTATATCTTTAATTGTTTCTTTTTCTATACTCAGCTTTTCTTTTATACCTTTAATTGTTTCTTTTTTCCATCTGTTATTGGTTCCATAGCCATCATTCTCCTGTTTGTGCCCCATGTGGAGCATATCATATACACGGAAGACATTACGAAACGCGATTTAAAAAAAAACACCAGAAATAGCAGCGTGGGAGAAAGAGCAAATATATTGTGCTATGCAGAATACATATACAGGATGTCACAAAAGTCCTTGTGCAACTTCTTCTTCTTCTTCGTTCGTCCTGAAAAGGACGTTGGTTGCGTTGCATCCGTTTACAGCAAAGTTGCGATATTTGCTCCTTTCGGCCGACACATCCGACTTCAGCAATGCATTTTCGGTGACCGGGTTAGCCTTCCCTCTTCGATCCCTACTCACTCAGCCAGATTGCAGTGATGCAGCCTGTTTCCAGGACCACCACTTGAAGGTGGAGTAGGGTCTTGGTCACCTCTGGTTCGCTGACCCTGACGCAAGCAGTCTAGCTATGGGTCGCTAACTGCATTCCTCACTGTTGACGCGTCTTAGGTCCCACTTTAATCTACAGTATAGATCTACACATGACAGAAGCACACTGTAAACGGCATTTAAAAACATACTTTATCCAGTTTTAAAACAATACAGTTCAACATTTCAGGCTTCAACATAACTCCCATCTTTCGTGACACATCATTAAGCCAGATCTTCCAACACACAGTTAATCTTTTCTTTTACTGTCACCATTCTCAATCAGTTACAAGATCTAACAAACAAACAAATTAAAATTTTTAACACAATCATTGAAAAATGCATAAATTATGCTTTAATATGCTGTTTATGGTGTGCTTCTGTCATGTGTACATCCAAAGTTACTAAAGGTTAAAGATGCACAAGAACTTTAGGGACATCTTGTATTTTGGCAGAAATATAGATAGATTGGGCGGGACAGTGTCGCGGGTTATTTCCATTACACTGCAATAGTGGTCCATGAATTGCCTAAATTTCAAGTGAAAGGATGAGTTTTCCGAAGATAACAATCTGCGCTCAAGATTAATCTTGGCATATATGTAAATGGGTAGAGGCATATCCCTTCTCAGTGTTCCTGGTAAAATCTACTCTAGAATCCTAGAGCAGAGACTCCGACGCCTAGCTGAGCCACTATTGGATGAGGTCCAGTGCGGATTCCGAGCAAACCGAAGTACTCAAGACCTAATCTTCACACTCAGACAGCTGAGTGAAAAGGCCCTTGAGTATAAGAGTGAGATCCATCTTTGTTTCATAGACCTGGAAAAGGCGTTTGACAGGGTCCCCTGGAGCAAACTTTGGGACTGTTTGGCAAGGACGAATATTCCAGCACCTCTGATTCATGCTATACAGAGCTTCTACAAGTCTTGCAGAAATTATGTGAGGACAGCAAACCATAAGTCAGAAGAGTTCAGGACCACCACTGGTGTAAGACAAGGTGATATCCTATCACCTTACCTCTTCATACTCCTTATGGACGATGTCATCAAGGCATGTAAGGAGAGAACAAGAAAGTATTCAGTGGGGTACTGGAAGATGAGACAGGTCTATATTTCGGAGCTGGCATTTGCTGATGATGTTGCCCTGATTGCTAAATCAGAGGCACATCTCCAATCCAACCTGCAAGTCTGGAAGGAAGAGCTGGAGAAGAGAGGGATGGTCATAAGCAGCTCTAAAACAAAATCCATGGTAATATCACGAGAAGAAAGAAAACATCAGATTAAGTTGGGAGAACAGGTCCTGGAGCAGGTCGACCACTTTAAATATCTCGGAGCTATTATAGACCGAAAGGGAGGCATCAAAGAAGAGTTGGCCACTCGAAAAGCAGCGGCTGGGAGACTTTTTCAGGCCATAAATCGTGGATTCCTCAGCAAGAAAGAGGTTGGTAAGAAAACGAAGATGGCTGTATACCGCTCCACCTATGTCCCAGTCTTGACATATGGATGCGAGTCATGGGCAATGACTACAACCCACAAAAGCCAGATCCAAACCTCAGAAATGAGGTATCTGAGGAAAGTGGTTGAAGTAACAAGAAGAGACATGGTCCGCAACCAGACGATACGTCAAGGCCTAAAATCCCACCCGCTGCAGACCCAAATAGAACAGTCCCAACTGAGATGGTTTGGCCATGTCTGCAGAATGGGAGAAGATCGGCTATCACGACAAGCATGGGAAACAAAGAGCCAGACCTCCAGGACGACCCAGAGTCCGCTGGGAGGACAACATTAGACAATCTTTGAAGGACCGAGGACTAGAATGGAACCAGGCCAGGAAGAAGACAGCTGATAGAATGGTCTGGCGCTCTCTCTTCCAAACCTCTACACCTCACGGTAGAAGGGGAACGACTAAGTAAGTAAGTATATATGTAAATGGGGGGAGGGGGTTGTGAGGAGTTTTCTGTGATTTTATTTTCCACAGGCCCCATTTGTGGCAGCAGAACACAACAATTTCACCCCCCGCCCCGGCGGATAAAACCAACGGTAAACAGTTACGCACTGTTACGGTGATTTATGGCCAAGCCAGTCAGCCTGATTCAGGTCACAGTGGGGCCAAAACACTCGCTGATCATATGATGTCGCGCACTGCAAGGAAATTACGTCGGCGGAGGACACGCAGGTGAGGAAAGGTGAAGGGCGACCATTTGAGTTGCAGTCTCCAAGTGGAAACCACCAGTCGTGACCCTACAACTTTAATGCTCACCGGCAGGTCTTCAGACATAGATAGGGACCTGTGCGAAAAGAAAGATTACAGTAGGAAGGCCGGAACCCCGACCTAGAAGGATGGGGCGGGGGGGGGGGGGGGGTAATGTGAGGAGTTACTGTGATTTTATTTTCCGCAGGCCCCATTTTTCTTCTCCGTGTAATTGTTTGAGTTTACTCTTTTTCTCTAGGCAATTATCTGCGTTATTATGGGGGATTACTGGGGAGTTTAATTTTAAGATTCGCACCAGTCTTCTTTTCTTTGTAATATAATTGCGGTCATTTTATTGTATTAGGTGTTCGAGTTAATATATGGCTGGGCAAATTCTCCTTACGGTAGGAGAAAATGCCGTATTCCCGTACTTTCTATGTTTAAACGAGGGGTGGGTGAATAAAAAGCACGACCCAGGTAAGCAGAACGAATCAAAGTTGATTCTGCTCACGCGAACGGTAGTAACCTTATCTAACATGACGCAATACAGATGTGCGCGATCAGAATAAGCATGAGTCATAAATTTGTTGCGATATTATTGGCCGAGGTCAAACTTTTATTAAATTGCAGAAAGATTATTGGCTTAAGGTCGGCCCCAGAGGGACGCCACGCGATGGCGTGGGTTATAGCGTCGTTTTTTTTTAATGATATATACCCGCGTCTAGTCATTAGCGGGTCTCTTTGTCTCCAGAAATAATAATAATAATAATAAATTCTTTAAGCACCAAACACGGCGCATAAGGCAGAAACCAGTGCTCTCCAGGTTGTTCGTTGTGACGCCACTCCTCTTAGCTCTTGCACATTATTTAGGCCCAACGTTCTTCCTTCTCTTATTATTGTTCTTCTGAGTGTTTCTTTTGGTCTTCCTTTTTTCCTCTTACCCTCAGGAACCCAAGTGAGCGCCCGTAGTGGTATTCTGTTGTTTTGCATTCGTAGGACATGACCGATATATCTCCAGAAATATCAGCCGTGAATCTAAGTCATATTCGTCTGCTCTTAAGTGAGAAATTCGAGAATTGGGTATGTAGGCATCTTAATTTAGCGGTGTAGATAATGCGTTTCTTAATAGAATCTTAGCACGATAACGTAAGTTTCTCTTCTGTGATAAAATTAAATTTTATAAACGAAAGTGCCATCCATTGCTACCTTAGAATAAAACTGTAAGTTTTGCTTATAACATTCTGTGAATAGTAGCAATATCTATCATTTGTGTAACGGATTTGTGAAATTAATTGTATAAGGTTAAGTCCTTAGGCTATATCTATACTGTAATTGTGAGGTCCGATGTATATGTAACCTCGATTTGAGTATAATAGTTGCAGTGTAATACGCTAGCGTATTTGTGTACGTTATTTTATTGTGCATTAAATTGTTGTTTAGTCAGGAGGGGAGTGAAGGGTGTAATTAATTTTACGGAGATGGGATTTAATTATTCCTAGAGAGGTCTATTTTATTTTTGTGTTAATCGATGACTCACCAGGGTCAGTCTGTAATATAAAGTAGGGCCAGGAATTTTACCGGAGGGGATTTCCGTCAGTGAATGAATTGTTTTGACTCTGAGGCTAGATTAACGTAACAGATTAGGTCAACCTGCGTCCGGGGGTTACTTACCAGACAGATATTTACGGTGAAGCAGGGAGAGAGAGAAGAGGGGGGAGTGTATGGTAGGCTGACTTTTGGGGCAGATATATTTGTTATCGCTTGTGCTTAGATTGGTGTAAGGAATAGACGGGAGATGTATTTATGGTGGTTATGTGTTAGAGATGAGATTATTTTGAAGATGTTGTGCATTAGTTGTTATTTCTTTTTACAGCATTTTCACGGCACACAGGGAGGGGTGCAAAATTTCCTTACAGCTTGCCAAGATATTCGGCCATTCTCAGGAGTAGAAGGGTCGAGGCATCGCAATAGGTAAAAGAGGACGGTTACGCGGTATTTACCGGTGCCAAGTACGTCTGCACCAGTAAAAGGAAGCAGTTCCCTTGCAGTGAAGCACAAATCTTCAGCGGGAACGGATTTCTTAAAATCCTGAGCTCTCAGCTCATATTAACACGACGAAACAAAGGCGCGTGGCGTGGTGTTGTCGTTTGAATTCGGCCATAATAAAGCCGACGGCCCTAAACCCTTAGAGGGGTAACCAGGCAGTGAATTAAGTTTCGTCAGCAGTGAAGCATCTACAGCCTGGGGCTAGTATCCAGTCAAATACCAAAGTCATCCACTGCAGGAGTCTGGGAAGGAGATAGGGTCAACATTCCTTTCCGAGTGCTAACGAGAGGAGAGGCGTAACGTATGAGTTTTGAGCTCCTGCAGTATTCTGTGTTTTTCCTGAATTATTCCATCACCAGGACATCAATATACTTGGTTGAGGTGTCCCTGACTTATTCTAGTAAGGAAATGTGTGTTTATTCAAAAAGATGTCCAAAGGACGATATTAAATCAAGTTTGAACGATTACCGATGACCAGCGTTTGATAGGGAACGGATTGGACTAATATGTACTATTGCATTTGCCATTGGGCCTATATATCTATTACCATGGAGCTGTTTGTCAAAACGAATAAAATGCATGTTCGTAAAATTGTGAAGGAGGTGTTGGTCGCTCAGTACAGTTATGCTGATTACGTGTTTTTGACTGCCCCTAGAGTCTACTTTGGCCACGGAGAATATCTCCGGAATAATTAACATTACGACACGTAACAGTACCATTCAGACAAGAGACAGATTCTGAAGACGTAGGAGTTTCAGTGCAGCCGACTCATGTGATACATTTCAAGGTTGTGTACGTTGTATGTATTGTTCTCTATCAGGGGTCGGCAACCAATCGATCCCGATCTACTGGTAGATCCTGGTGGAGAATGTGGTAAACTTTAGGCGATATGCGAGGAAAAAGGGGACTTTTGTGGGAAATTTTGGACTAGACCTCTTCCGCCCGTATTTAAAGTCGTAGTGTAGGCACTACACGGGATAATAGGTACTTTTCCCGCGTTCTCAATGAAAACCCTCGAGCTGGCTATTAAAATATATTCGTCAAC
Source organism: Oreohelix idahoensis (assembly GCA_024509875.1). NCBI lineage: Eukaryota > Metazoa > Mollusca > Gastropoda > Stylommatophora > Oreohelicidae > Oreohelix > Oreohelix idahoensis. The sequence goes on along the minus strand of JAMPIV010009159.1, from coordinate 29,408 downwards.
TCCATGAGATAGGAACGCCATCTTTTCTTTGTAAGGTTCATCATCCCCACTATCCACCGCGCTTAAAATCTCTCTCTCTTTCTCTATCTCACACACACACACACGCAAACACACACACACACACACACACACATATATATATATATATATATATATATATATATATATATATATATATATATATATATATATATGGTCGATCTTTAGAGCGCTCAGTATTACTAAAGTAGATCTCAAAAGCTCCTGGGTTGCCAACCCCTCTTCTATATTAGTTATTAGGATATATCCTGCTTTGCTGAGTGTAAAAAAAAAATGGATTAGCCAATCAGTTAAGAGTGTTGCCCCACGTGCAAGGAAGAAAATTATGGGTTATCGGTTATCACGACGTGTTATATTAGGAAAGATTACGAAGACGCCTACAGATCCAGTTAAAAGAAATTTGACATAAATTATGCAATTGACTTTGCGGAGGATCACTTGTACTGAAAGTCAAATGAAGGCAGATAAGGGCCATGACTGGGCTGTGTGAGAGTGTTGCCACTTCTGAAAGTTTAAGATTTGCAACAGGGATTCCCAAACTTTTCTTCTTCAGGGCACATTTAGTTGTTGTAGATCGCAGACAATCTTTCGGTGGTATCCTCAACCCCCGATGTGCGCGGGGGCTGGGTTCTTAAGAAATCTCGCGTACGTGGAATTTGTCCTCGTAAGACGAATCATCCGCTGGGAAATCAACATTAGACACTCTCTGAAGGATCGAGGACTAGATTGGAACCAGGCCAGGAGAAAGACAAGGAGGAAGATAAGATAGTATGGCGCTCTCTCTTCCAAATCTCTACACCTCACGGTAGAAGAGGAACGACTAAGTAAGTAAGATGAATCATCTGTTTTCGATCGTTTTCAGTACCAATCTATTCAGCAACTGGCGATGTATAACACTTCTGGCATGGCCCGAAAAATTATACCCAAAATGATGCTATATCAGGGATGTGCAACGCATTCGCATAGCGACACATGTGGCGAATTGGCAACAAAAGTGTGGCGAATTGGCAACAAAAGTGTGGCGAATTGGGTTATTAGACAAGGTATGATGCTGAATGAAAATTTCATGAATTAAAAGAAAAAGTTCTTGAGAAACATTTACGCTTTAATTCCGTAGACTCATACGAGCCGTATTTCCAGACAACCGTGAAAACTTGTACGGAAGGTAAAGGTAAAGGATCCCGTTACACGCCCATTGAGGCATATTGGGAATACGGTGTTAGGCCCATATTTTCTTGACCATCGGCACACTAGGGGTGATGTGGTCATCATCACGATGGCCGCCTTAACCTTCCCAGAGTAAATCTGGTACCCAATTCATGAGGCCGGGTCGACCCAGGAGCCGTTTGCTGTCTAAAGAAAATCACACCTCAACTGGGGATCGAACCATGAACCACCGAGCTAGGAAGCCAGTGCACTAACCACTGCGCCACCGCGTGGGGGTATACTCCACATTTATATAACGTAATTCAACAGGCCAATGAAATAAAAACTCTGCTAAATTTTGAACAGTTAATCAGACACGAGATTACAAGGTTTAAAATCGGTTTTTTTCTTTTTTTTAAGTCACTGATTTTCCTTGATTTGTGTTTGACTCTACGAGCAAGAAAAACGCTTAAATAAAGTCATTTAAGAGAATTTGGTGTGTTGTTTAGTATAATAAGGAAAATAATTATTAAATTCTTCTAGGTGTATCACAAAAGGCGGCTAATGTGAGGTTGTGCATGGGAGCAGACAACCTCATCACGTAAAACACGTTGCTACAGAAACCACTGCTTCAGGAGCATGTGTTTTGATACAGGCTTCTTGCTGCAGTGGTGGCTCCATGCTGCAGTGGTGGCTGCATGCTGTAAAAGGAGCAGAAAAAGAATTGCACGAACTTCCAAAATCGTTAATATGATCAGCCATCCATGTTTTCAGTTTGTACCTATTTTTCAACGGTCATATTATAAAGTATGAGACAGTTTGATAGATCCCCCTTTGAAACCAAAATCGTTAGTATGATCAGCCATCCATGTTTTCAGTTTGTCCCTATATTTCAGCGGTTATATCATAAAGTGTGAGACAGTTTGATAGATCCCCTTTTGAAACAAAGCTACTCTCAGAACTCGGTTTTCCCGAGAAGCCTATGATATTATTTATTGAGACAATTATATTCTTTTGCTGCTTTTGCGTGGATATGTTTAGCTCATAAAGTTTCCTGAAGATATCTTTCGTCTTCTTCCTCGTACACTCTCAGACGTCTACTTCTGATTTGAAAGAAAGCAGTGGTAAACTTGAGGCTATTTGTATCTCTATAGAGTTTTTCAAGAAATTGTACCGATGACGACCACATGTGCTTTCTCTGTTCATCACATATAGGGCATCTTTGAAGCATATGTTCAGCAATAATTTTATCAGTGCCGCAGTTACTCATCATTTACTGAAGATATCTGAAAAGGGACGTTATCTTGAAACACGGCTTTTTAAATAATTTGGTAGATATGGAGTAATGATCATCTTTCTTTAAACAAACAAAAAACACACAATTATTCTGTCCCCCTATCGACAGCGCTGGATTATTCATTAGACCCACTAGACACGAGCATAGGGCCCCAGGCTTACAAGGGCTCCCGCGAAAAAAGCAACGAAGTCATAATGCACAGAGCTCTACAGCAACGGCACGTGCAAGATAGTTTGATCGTGCGGGCAGGATAATAGTATCTGTATAACAGTTAGTTCATTAGTTACTTCCACCCTCGCTTTTTTAATTATATATATATTTTTTGCAGTAGTCCCACTACCTTTAGCAAAGTCTAGGGCAGTAACGAACTATTTTTTTTTTTCATATTATTATATATATTAATAAAAACATTTTTCTAAAATCCATTAGTTTTTACTTCCTTGCTTACTTATGTCGCCGAGAGACCTACGCTAGCATTATTTGTGCTATTGTTAGAATGAGATAAACAGTTAGGACAGCTCACAAAGAGAAAAATAATAATGAATGAAAATAATAATAATTGCTACTGACAACAGTTCAAGGTAACAGCTCACGTTTACTGAAAGTGGGTGATCATCTACAGACGTAAATAGAATGTTCGAGAACAGCAAAGCTTGACTAATGAATTTAATCCAAAAGTATTGGGTTAACGAATCAGATAGTGGTAAGGAAACACACCACGCTGAGATGACCAGAGGTCATGGGTGCTTAGAAGATTCGAGCAGCTGTGCGGACAGGTTGTACGTCTGTGGTTGTACAGACTGCCTCTCACGAGTATATACATATGTCCAGCTACTTCAAGCAAGTGTTAATCTATCAGAAGATAGATATTGATTCTGTGGTGTACAGATAATGTTTATTTCTATAGGAGATCAGCGATTATGCTCTCATGTAAGTATTTGACTGTGAGTAGATATTATGAATAAGACAGATTCTTGTTTCCAGGAACGTTTGTATAGGCATGATTAGCTAGTTTGCCAAGAGAACACTATGAATATTTAAAGGAAACGGAAGGCTATTAACATTTAAAGGAAACTGAATGTTATGGAGGAGCAACTCTAAGTAAAGGTTGATTTACCAAGACTTTAAGTAAAGATTGATCTATCAAGAGATAGATATTACTTCTAAGAAACAGTGAGTGTTTATTTCCACATGAGAACCGCAATTATGCTCTCTCTTGTAAGTATTTGACTGTGAGTATATATTGTGCATAAGACTGGTTCTTGTTTCCAGGAACGTTTATAGAGGCATGATTAACCATTTCGGAAGAACATTCTATAAATATTTAAAATAAACTGAATGCTACTGAGGAGCATAAGTACCACAAGTATATAATGGCAGACTTGGAAGACGAAGAATGTCCAAATGAGATAATATGATAAAGAGAAATATGAAAGTTTACAAGATATAGAGCTCACGTAAGAAGTACCCGTAATGTCCAAGGATTCAATTTATGACTATATGCGAGCTCCATTATTTGAAATTACCTTGTCATGCTTGTTAACAGTATTGTGTTATTAAAAGTTTTAATGGATCAGCATGAATTTGATTTCATCCTTTCATGTTGCTGAACTTATGCCATTATTGTACACACTACCACTATATGAGAAGTCACTACAATAACATCAAAGAAGGAACTGAACGAACCTGGGATATTAAAAGGATAGTAGTATCATCCAAGAATTGCCACCTCTGGCGGGGTTGACCAGTGATAATATCAACTTGAACTTGGAAGATAAACGAAGAAGTTTTTAAGAGTTAATAAATAAAACGCTATCCCATCTCAAAGAGAAGGTGACAAGACGTCTAATTCCATCGCCGTCACACTTAGGAGCCGCGGTAGTATAGTGGTTAGTGCACTGGCTTCCTAGATGAGGTAGGATTATTTTAGAGGCCACAAACGGCTCCTGGGTCTACCCAGCCCCAAATGGGTACCAGAGCAATTCTGGGAAGGTTAAGGCGGCCGGCATGATGCTGACCACATCACCCCTAGTGTGCCGACGGTCAAGAAAATATGGGCCTAACACCATATTCCCAAAATGCCTCAAATAGCGTGGAACGGGATCCTTTACTTAGTCGTTCCCCTTCTACCGTGAGGTGTAGAGGTTTGGAAGAGAGAGCGCCAGGCTATCCTATCGGCTGTCTTCCTCCTCGCCTGGTTCCATTCTAGTCCTCGGTCCTTCAAAGATTGTCTGATGTTGTCCTCCCAGTGGACTCTGGGTCGTCCTGGCGGTCTGGATCCCTGGCTATTAGTTTCCCATGCTTGTCGTGGTAGCCGATCGTATCCCATTCTGCAGACAAGGCCAAACCATCTTAGTTGGGACTGTTCTACTTGGGTCTGCAGTGGGTGGGATTTTAGGCCTTTTCACTCAGCTGTCTGAGTGTGAAGATTAGGTCTTGAGTTCTTCGGTTTGCTCGGAATCCGCACTGGACCTCATCCAGTTGTCGCTCAGCTAGGCGTCGGAGTCTCTGCTCTAGAATTATAGAGTAGATTTTACCAGGGACACTGAGAAGGCATATGCCTCTATGATTTCAACATTGTCGATTGTCACCCTTTTTGAAAATTGGTGTTATGATGGCAATCTCCCAATCCTTTGGTATGGTCTTGTTGCACCACGCTGCATGTAGGACCCTTAAGCGTAATAGGTCACCTGATGCTCCCATGTACCCATTAGTTTTTTTCTAGTTTTACATTTTAGAAGATTGGAGAGGGGCCCCAAAATATCTTAATAGCGGAGTTCTTAATCCGTCCCTGCCTACCGAGCTGTTGTTTAACATTTCATGTACGCTTAAAATTTCTAGCGCTCTAAAGTGCTGTGGCTCACAATTTGGGAACCCCTGTTAACAGAGTTTCGCTTGACCTGACATAAATTGATCTTGGCAGCCGTTAGTTCAGGTCATAGGCTAACCTTGTATGTGTGGGGGGTCTTCTATTCATTCATATCTATTTATATAGCTTAAGAAAGCGGAAGTAAAATCGTGGTTCCTTACAGTTGTTATACTTGTTTACTGTTAAACAAATAATCTTATGTAAACCGAACATGAAAACTATCAAAAGAGTAAAAGCATAAATGTATAACTTCCGGGTAAATGACGAGGGCAGTAGACAAGGTCCGCTATGTTGCCAGATTGGCTATCCATATTTACGTTACAGCTAGCCGTAATCTAACTCTAACCCTGTTTCGAACGTTGCCAAACTGCTTACCTTAACCTAACATCAACCCTGTTCCGAGCTTTGTCAAAAGTACTATCGTCCGACAAACATTAAGACCGTTTTAAAAATAAAAACTTTAAAAAAAAATACTAATAAAAATTCCTACTTGAATCAAAACGCCCACGTTTATTGCCAACTATAGTCGCCTCCAGTCTACTGTCCCCCTCCTGGGCGGCCACCAGTCTACTGTCACCTTCCTAAACCAACTTACGTGATGCTCTACCTTTTCTGGTGACGAACTCTCTCTTCGGCAGGCGTGCTAGGTCTTAGCTGCCTTTAGGGGAGTACCCCGGTTTTATTTGTATATTTATTTAGATTCTTATGTGTCCTACCTAGCCCTCACTTTCTTTCCTTTCCCTGACGAAGACCTTGTGATCGCAACGTTGGCTATTTTCTTTGTCTTTTGTCCTCGTAAGACGAATCACCTTTTTCGATGTTTTTTCATACCCATCCTTTGCCTGAAAGGAGAATAATAACTAATATTACACGCGGCGATAGATTCAGAGTAACCAGCAGAAGAGAGAATAACCAAAGTAATACACAGAATGAGCACAAACGTTAACCGTGCTGCTAGAAGCCCAGCCGGTTTGATAGTAAATATACAGCAGTGAGTCTCTCATGTGAACTATACGGTGTTACTGCGAATCTTGGGAGCCACGAGAATTTGAAACTGTGATAAACTGGACGTTTTCTGAAGTGTACCTGTTCTTAAAAAGACATTCAAAACGAGAATTGATTTCCTTCACAAAAATCTGGCAATTGCTGTAGATGTTGGTTTTCTTATGCTGTAATTTGTGTTTGGTGTCTTTGTTATAAATGGTAAAAGTTGTATAATTCTTCAAAATTGCTGGATAAAAAATGCAAAGAACTATAATCTTGCCTCTTCTCAAACGTACGAGTAGCCAGTGTTTATATTTTTATCATTTTGCTTTCCGTCGTCATGGACGCCCACAATGACGTCACGCAATTTTTGCCATTTGAAACCCTCTTCCTTCTCCCTTAGTCACATTTCGTCACAAAAAAAACAACCCAGACCCCAGCCCCGTTTACGTGACGTCACAAATCTCTTACACCCCCCACCCCACCCTTTTCCACCGTCACGAGTAGCCTCCCCTTAGCTCTGCAGTAGTGGAACAACAGTGGCCAAAACTCAAGAGTAACTGATGTGGGTCTTCAAAGGTGTCTACCTTCGCACAAGATTACTCTTGGCAGAGTTGTAGGTAGAAGGATAATGATGCTTCTACCTCAAGGGACTATTCACAAGATATTCAGAAAGCGAGAACAATGCTACACTAGGCTGAGCAAATGTTAACTCTAGTATCTGCCGTCAACTTTTGTGAAGGATAGGGTTATCTTATAATTCGTTAGCTTGTTCAAACCCCCAGCTGAGTTAATTCGGCGAATTTCCTCTTATTATTATTATTGTATAGCTCTGTTTAAGTGTATTTAAGAAATTGTCTGAGTCATACGGATGTAGTACATTCAAATTGATTAAATTAACTTTAGATTTATCTTCATACAAATAACAAATTTAATAATCAATTATGTTTTAACAGTTATAAAAATTGAATAATTCCTTGTAGAAAAAGATATCATATCAGGGTCATGTTATGACGTTAAAAAATGGACAGTTCCCTTGGCAGCTTTTATGTTTCTACTTAGGTGCCAATGAGTTTGTCTGTTCTGCTCCAGCTGATGTCTGGTTCTTTGTAGATGGAGGACTGGATTTATACTCGTCACTGGTCAAGTTTGAAAGTTGTAGCACGTTCCAAGAAGTGTCAGGGAGTAACTACCAAGCTGGCCCCGCGTCTCTAAGACCCGTCTGATGATGGTGTCTAGCGTCGACTTCAGGCCACTTGTAAAACTTATTTCATACCATTTTTTTTTTTTTTAAATTTGTATGTTTGTTTTTACCAGTTTTACAGCAGCCTCATTCACTTCTGCCCTCACTTGTTCCAAAGATAGTATCCTCAATTGGTACCACCGACTAATAATACAAAAGAAGAGAAACAAATACCCTTTGAGTATTGAGTTTGCCGACACATACTTACATGTTCCCCCTCTTCCTATTCTAGCGTCACATCTATCTCAGAAATGTTAGGAGCCGCGCTGGTGTAATGGTTACAACGTTGCGCTGGCGATCAGGTGTTCAAGGTTCTAGCCCGGGCGTTAGCATTTGAAGGAATGTCAACGACCGGGATTTTGACTGAATAACCTGAACAGCTCCTGAGATAAACCGTCTGTGGTTGGGAAGGAGCGAAGCTCCCGGCAGGTTTGGAAGGAAAGTCCACAGGCTCCCCAGCCTCGCAATGATATGTCATTAGGCCGAAGGGCTGAAAGCCCAAGTGCCGCTGGTTAAGGGAAAAAAAATCTCAGATCTGTTACCCTCGCTGAGAATTAATATTATTCGCATTGAGCGAAAAACTTTCTTTACATTTAAATCGAATAGGTGTATATTTAACTTTACATTGGTTGTAAAGGTTAATAATATAAACTGAATATGTTTACATTTACATCCACACTGGTTGAAAATGTTAATAATATAGACTATGTACATCATTTCTTTCATCATTCACTCCCTGCTCCATATGGAGCTTGGTACTACCTCTGCTTTTGGTTCTCTGTAAGAAACTCGCAATAAAACAGTCACCAGCCCTGGCAGTGGTGGTTCATAAAATCATCATTCTATATGCTGAGGTTGCCAGCCTCAAATGACTTGGACATCGACTAGCAATTTTCACATATACTGAAGCCCATTAAAAACGCACCACTATTATATATACTGATGACGAGAAGCTGGGAAAAAAAGTGTGGGAATGGATTTTCCCCGTGTTTGTCATGAAGTAGAGAGCGAATGGCTGCTGGAATGGAAAGTGCATGATTCAACCCACGGGTTTGTGTACAGACTACATGAAAACAATGAAAGTTACACGTGCAACACGATTCCCAACAGCTATGACCCTGAAAATGTGTACGCGTTGTGGCACTATACTCGGTATAAAAAGGCCGTTGAGACAAAACACCCAGTACATGTGCTTGAAATGCCACGACTATCTGAAAACGACCGCCAACGAGCCATTGGTATGTTGGAGACCGGAATGAGCTCGCGGGCCATTGCCAGAAGGATGAATTGCCACCACAGCATTATTGTACGTCTCAATGAACGTTACGGAACCACTGGCAGTGCCCGGGATAGACTTCGGAGTGGCCAACCACGAGTTACTACCCCTGCGCAAGATCGTCATATTGTGCTGAGTCACCTAAGGAATCGTTCTCTCCCGGCAAGTCAAACAGCAAGAGCAATAGTGGGTAGACGTGGGCAAGTCTCTCGAATGACAGTCATACGACGACTCAGAGATACATGCCTTACTGCAAGACGACCTTATGTTGGGCCAAACTTGACTCACAGACATCGTCAGCAGCACCTGCAATGGGCAGAGCAACATGTCAGATGGACTAGACTGCAGTGGAATGCTGTCCTATTCACAGACGAGAGCAGATTCAACATATCCTTTGCTGATGGACGTATGCGGATTTGGTGACGGTGTGGAGAGCGCTTTGCAGATTGCTCTGTTCGTCAGCACAACCGATTTGGAGGTGGCAGTATTCACATTTGGGGAGGATTCAGTTTTCACCATTGCTTGCCTCTTCACGTCTTCCGTGGAAATGTTAATGCTGTGACATATCGAGATGAGGTTCTGGATGCATTGGTTGCTCCTGCGTTCACAAATTATCCAGACTTGCAGCTTCTCCAGCAGGATAACGCACGTGCGCATTACGCAGCAATATCTACAGCAGCAGAACATTGTGACGATTGATTGGCCTGCCCTATCACCAGACATGTCCCTTATAGAACATCTGTGGGACGAGCTTGGACGCAGAGTCTACAGGCAAGGTTCTCCAGCTAATCTGCAACAGCTCGAAGCTGCTCTTACACGTGAATGGGACTTGATTCCCCGGAATTTCCTTCAGAGACTTGGGCGTTCCATGCGGAGCCGCTGCCAAGCTTGTTTGCAAGCACACGGTGGACATAGCAGATACTGAGGATAAAGTGAATGAATTAAATTATTTGTTGCATTTTTGGTTTTCTCCCTTGCCTGCACAGAATGCAATGAATTTCATAACAATCAAATGTACAAATTAATGACCAGCATGGATTCATAGGAAAATGAATAAAGATTCCAAATATGTAAACTTGTAAACACTTATATTTACATTTCACACTCTGTTCCTGGATTATACAGGTGGTGCGTTTTTAATGTGCTTCAGTATATTAATATTCACATGTCCATATATACCTGTTATATCACTTGTTAATATTGCAAAACACAGAATTATAGATATACAACTTACCCTAAATCTTTAGGTTCACCGACAGACTGCTGGCTCAGAGAAATAGCTAAGGCAACTTGTTGAAAATGCTCTTAAACGTGCTCTGGGGTGTTGTTACCTTACAATAAGTTCCCACTTTGACTCCGTGCTTCAGATTACTCAGATTCCGGTTGTCCTTGCTAATAATGGTAGAGTTTTCCTGGGCTTTTAAGTCCTCAAATGGCTCAAACAAGTCTGGTCCGATAAATGGATTCTGATTCTATTCTTAACTGTGGCAGGTATGGTTGTTTTCTTGAATTATTGCAACAGCGGTGAGAAACACAGAAGAACAACCTGATGACTTGGAAACCCTCTGGCTTAAATTCAAGGACATCATAAAGACAGCTGCTGCAGAAGCATGTGGTGAAGTCCGTGATATCACGAGAAGAAAGAAGACATCAGATTAAGCTGGGAGAACAGGGCCTGGGGCAGGTCGACCACTTTAAATACCTCGGAGCTATTATATACCGAAAGGAAGGCATCAACGAAGAGTTGGCCACTCGAAAAGCAGCAGCTGGGAGACTTTTTCAGGCCATAAATAGAGGATTCCTCAGCAAGAGAGAAGTTGGTAAGAACACGAAGATGACTGTATACCGCTTCCCCTATGTCCCAGTCGTGACACATGGATGCGAGTCATGGGCAATGACTACAACCCACAAAAGCCAGGTACAAACCTCAGAAATGAGGTATCTGAGGAAGATGGTTAAAGTAACAAGTAGAGACATGGTCCGCAACCAGACGATACGTGAAGGCCTAAAATCCCACCCCCTGCAGACCTAAGTAGAACAGTCCCAACTAAGATGGTTTGGCCATGTCTGCAGAATGGGAGAAGATCGGCTACCACGACAAGCATGGGAAACAAAGAGCCAGGGATCCAGACCCCCTGGACGACCCAGAGTCCGCTGGGAGGACAACATTAGACAACCTTTGAAGGACCGGGAACTAGAATGGAGCCAGGCCAGGAGGAAGACAGCCGATAGGATAGTCTGTCGCTCTCTCTTCGAAACCTCTACACCTCACGGTAGAAGGGGGGCGACTAAGTAAGTAAGTATGTCAATATATATATTTTAGTTTACATGTTAATAATGCAAAATATAGAATTTAAAATGTACAACTTACGCTAATCTTTAGGCTCACAGACTGCTGGCTCAGAGAAATAGTTTAAGGCAGCACCACGATGCCTCTTACACGTGCTCTGAGGTGTTGTTATTTTAGCAAGAAGTTCCCACTTTGACTTTGTGTTACAGTTTCCTCAGATTCCGGAATTCCGTGTTAAAATGATAGTTTTCCTGGGCTTTTAATTCCTCAAGACTCTCCAACAAGTCCGGTCAGATAAATGGATTCTGATTCTATTCTTAAATCTGGCTGGTCTAGTTGTCTCTTGACGAGGTGAATACCACGGTGCTTTCAACCGACTAAAGTGTCAGGTTCTATTATACGTCGCTCCTCCCGCAGTACTTTGTTACGATTTATGTAGGGTCCAATCATGAATTTCGTTCCTCCTATGTTTCGAAAGCCTTCCAATCTTTTCAAAACCTGTTTGTTTTGGTGGGGTAATTCAAAATATTTCCACTAGGAAATTTCTGTGCGTTAATGCAAAGATAATGTCTTCCAAATATGGAAGTGAGATTTCCGTACTATTTACCAATACAACTCCTTATTTTTATCTAAAGTAATATGTTCGTAATGAGTCGTACAGGAAGCGATTATGTCATGTCGAGTCTGCCGAATGCTTGCCAGAAGTTCGATAATTTATCGCCTGGCACTCCCAGGTAAACACAATTCATCGTAATATCATCTGGACGAGAAAGTCACACTCGCCTTATCGGCGATTAAACAAATTCGTTGGGCGATTTTTCTTGTGAAACAGGCGGACTGGCATACAAGAATATTCATCACAGGATTGTCGATTAATGTTGCATCATCCGCTTACTCTTAACAAGGTCAAGCGGGCAAACAAACATGACGACTTATTACTGTAGTGAGTGTACGATGATTTGAAAAATCCAAATATCTGCTTGACAGCAGAGAAAGATAAAGTGCCAACCACTGAAAATTTCACGTAATCAGTACTCACAACAAATGTAACTGACTACTGCCGGAGAGGAGAAGAGATCCACGCAATAATTCCGTCACACCCCCTCTTTTTTCTCTCCCTATTTTTTTTAAACTGACAAGAAACAACGTAATCGAATGTAAGTTAGTTAGCTAGTCAACATCATCATCCTCATCCAGATCATCACCTTTCATCTCCCTAAAGGAGCATATGCTTTATGCCAAGTCTTCCTGCCCTGTGCCATAACCTTACGTATCTTCTTGATCCTCTTCATGTCTGTCGTCAGTTATCTTCTCCGTGTATTCCTCGGTCTTCCTCTGCCTACCTTACCCGGGGGAATCCAGAACAAGGACTGCCTGGTAAAGCTATGAGCAAGTTTGCTCAGTGTGTGTCCTATCCATCTTCATCGTCTTCTTCTCATGTCTTGTTATTCTGGCCCTTGTCTGGTTATTGTCATCAGTTCCACGTTAGTGATCATGTCATATCACTACAATCTTTCGGTTTTAGGCAAGCACCCATTTATGAGAGCCTCTGTGGTTAGAACGTAGGCTTCTCACGGCAAAGGTAGCGGGTTGGAAACATGGTGGCGTCATGCTACAGTCTACCTAGCTGTAAATGCATACCTGACTCTGCTCTTGGGTTAGGAAAGGTAAAGGCAACCAGGAGGGGAACTGGTTACCTCATCTCTCGAAGCTCAACCTAGTAATGTGAAGTCTTTAACACTTCACTCCCCTCCGGCTGTATCTGCTATGAGACTACCTTTTTTTTACCCATTTATGAAAGTGTGATGTTTTTGGATTGTTGTTTTTGTTGTTCTCCATGATCAGAGTCATACATACCATAGATTGACTTGACATTTGAATTGAAGATTCTGATTTTTGAGTTGCACTTGACTTCTTTCGATTTCCATATATTTCCCAATTAAAGTAAATCTCCTCTAAACTTCTGTATTCTTATTTTGATAGCATTGTCTGTTCCTCCAACTGACTATACTGTCGCCAAGTTATGTGCATGATTCTACATCTTGTTGTGATGTTTCTTCAAAGTGTAGTTTTATTATCGTTTCCTGCATTTACTCTCATTATCTTTGTTTTCTCCCTGTGTATTCTCAGACCCACTAGCTGTGACCTCTCATAATGTATTCGCATCTTGTCTTGTATCGGATTATGCACGAAGTTCCAGTTCGTATCAAAATTGTTAACTGTGGGTTAACTAGTGCCGGCAAAATAATCTTCTAAGTAAAATAATGTTTCATTAATCCGGCTTTTACAAAGATGTTCCCTTTCGTGTGCTGCGTCCCAGCATGAGACAGGGCCCAATCTTTGCAATACTCAAATAAAGCATTTAAATTTTATTCCCCATCCACACACATATATGTGCATAACATACTCAGTTGATTCAACTAGCTAAACGGTTGTGTCTTTATCTCATCAGACTGTTGTCGCGATGGTGATAACTTCTAACTGTTTTTTTTTTAAATCTAATTTCACACAGTACAGTTTATTGAGCCTGCTTTTTTTTGGTTGTGTGTGTGTGTGTGTGTGTGTGTGCGTGCGTGCGTGCGTGCGTGCGTGCGTGCGTGTGTGTGTGTGTGTGTGTGTGTTTGTTAAAGTGTGTATTACATTATTTAAAAAAGAAAAATTTAATTAAAAATAATTTAAACCAGTTAAAGGTTTATCCGATATTTCAGCAGATATCATAATATTAATACAGGGTGTTTATAAAGTCGCTGTGCACTGAAATTTTCGCCCGGGCGAGACTACGTCACCAGAAATGTGGTTTTCAATTGGGGCTTTAAAGACGCCCAAAAAATTGTAACGTAGATTTTATTATTCATCTAGACACTACACAGAATATCATGACGTAAATTTGCATCATTCGTGACGTAATTGCTAAAATATTTTTCAAATTCACTGCACAGCGACTTTATTGTCACGAAGTGGATTTAAGTTTATAGAGTTTGCCTGAATGAAAACAAGACCCTAGTATGAGAAAGTCTGAGAAGATAGAATTTAGATGAAAAATGACATGCCTGTGGACAGATGAGACTATTGGCTCAAGGGCTAGAACCCGGATTTGACTCTCCCCTTGCCGCTTCGTGACTTCAGAAAGGCTATAATCTCACCCTCCTCTGACTACCTTTAAATACAAGAGATAAGGTGTATAAAAGACCACAGACACCACTATACAGACAACATAGAGTAAGTATAGTACAGGGTAGAAAGCTGAAACAGTAAATATAATATTTATCATTTACACAATAAAAAAAACATCAAAAAATACATCAAACATCAATCAAAGAAATAGCGTGCTCTGTTGCACAGCCTGAAAACAAGTAACTTAAATTGCTGACACACATATAAATTAGACCTAAATCACATTCACTCTTCCTGTCACCCTAGCTGAGGAACAATAAAACAATGGTTAGTGATTTACACCTCTGATCTTGTGGCTATCAACTTTTAAGCCTCCAATCTCTCTAATACCAATAAGATTCTACTGTCTCAGTCCTGTTAACTCTTCCTCAACGAACGTCTACACAGCTTCCAACTTGGTAGGCGATATGCGCCGCTCTCTAACACCACTGGAAATGCTACAATAATAGACCTGGCTTACAACGATGGCTCAGTGTCTATCCTTCAAAGGGAAAATGAACAGACCCTACTGGTCCTGTCTATCTTCTCCCTCCTTCTCTCTCTCTCTCTCTCTCTCTCTCTCTCTCTCCTTGGTTCAGTGTCTCTCTAACCCTCGACGACTGATGATGCGACGTCTCCGTTACTATGAGTAAATGTACTTGTCTGAGCTAAGTTTCTGATTGTGATGATATTATTAATTGATCATGTCTGAAGTTGTTAATATTTTAATTTTTAACACACTGAAAATTGTATTGCAGGGCAGAAATGTAAAAAGGCAATTATGCCTATTTCTTTACCCCGATGAAATAAAGATTTCGTTCGTTTGTTCGTTCTTCTCTCGTTACTTTCAGGACCCAGGTATTTTAACCCTATCACCTGCTCCTGAAGTCAATGAATGATGATGTTTTTCAGCTTGAGGTACTTGATTCACTTGTAGAAGCTTCACGGCTGCTGACCAACTTCTTACTTGCCCCGTTAACCTGCTCAGGGTTTAGGGACATACAACATTATTATGGCTGTATAACTTTTGACCAATCTACCAGCCACGTGCTGTTGTCGGAGTGGTGTAATGAGCTTCCGAGCTCTGGATTATAAGACAATCCTGGTCCAGCTGAAGCATGGGCACTTCACTGCAATAGACCGTTTAGGTTATGTTCTTTTCGCTGCTGGCGATACCTCGAGTACTCTGACCCTTGAGATATTTACTTTTGCCGTGGGTAATTTGTAGGTGGGAAATTACGCTCCCCCACTGTTTTTGCCGTGACTCGCTGAAATTAAAATAAAATGCGTCTAATGTACAACAACTCCAACATAACGCATCTCTAACCTAACTCCCCTACTCAATACTTTACTCGTCATGTACAACAATACATAAATAATACTACCCACGTGGCACTACCTATCACTCTCCTTCTCTCCTCCCTTCCCTCACTCTCTCTCTCAACGAAAATCTGCCAGGTAAGTAAACACAAACTCCCGACCTGTCTGCCTCTTATCTATTTGTTACGCATGGCTAACCACGTGTCCAAACATTTCAACTAGGGAAATCCTTTGCCCGAAATTCCGTGGCCTCCTTTTCCCATTACACATCGAGGTTTCCTTACTTAAGCCCCACTTTAAATTACATCTCGCTGTAGGAATAGTTTACTCCTTTAAGCAGTATAATTCACTTATAACATATCCACATTTAAGGCACAAAAAAAGTAACGTACACGCAATGGATTTCCATATAAAATTACATTTGTAAATACCCAGGAATAAATGGTGGCTTTATAAAACATTTTACAACTATGAGCACACGTGTATCTCATAACTTCACACGCTCCTATCTACTGCCAAAATCCTAGAAAGAATTATGCACACTTACACATTCACATCATTCTACAGAGATAATAATGGATGGCGCTACCATTTAAAGCTTAAAAGTTAATGTCCCCGAAGAACTTTACTTACGGGCCGAGATTTCTCAAAGAACCCTCTAATAAGTAAAACGATTAATAAAATTTCTACATACCAATACCGTTTTGTTTCCCACAGTGGAGACGATAAAATACGTAGTCTCACGGCCGGCAATTTTTTTCCTTCAGAGAGACTTGCCCGCAGTTTAACAACTGAATATATACAAGAGAAACACCCCCGCAAATTATCTGCTAGCTATGCACTCGGACCAATGGAAACGCTAGAAAAAATAAACTAACTAGCGACCTACGCAAATCGATTTGAAAAACAACGCGTAGACCGCGTGTCTAAAAATTGCGTCACGTCCACTTGCGTTTCGGCCTTGCGTCATACAGACGAGCATGAAATGGCGATTTTTCGTGAACAACGAAAAAGCTACGTGATCGCGGAAAATCAGAAGAAAGTAAAACTGGTGGGAGTGTGAAATAAACCTACCGTCATAAACGAACCCATTAAATTACCAACACAAAAATACCAAACACGATATATCTTCAAATGAGAAGAAACAAGGCAAACATATAGTTACAAAGATAAGAAAAATGATGCAAACTCAAAATAGAAGAACAGAATCGGGCCTGTTGAAGGACAGAATTACAGTGCAGCATCACATTTATAAACACTCTGTATAAGTCGTCCAGGTGGGAGTTGTTAACTATTGCTGATAAATGTTAACTTATGTGGATGAAAGTTAACTATTGCGGATAAAAGTAGGAACATCATTTATGAAAGAAGCGAGTGTGACGTCTGATATTTTCTGGGGTTACCCCTCAGTTTCAGTTTCAAAGTTGGCTGACTAACCATACTATTTTTATCCAGTTCCAAGAATTCCGAGCAACATTGTGTCTGTGCGGGATGGGTTGTTTCCCCTCTCGGTACGAGACGGAAAGTTGCCATGGTCACTGGTTTATTGGAAGACTGGGTGTGAGAAGGGGTTGGCCTATTCACTATGTCTACCTTATTCTTTATATTTTCAGGCCTATTTTCCCCGCAATGCGTTTCTAGGTCCTGTTGAGTTTCCCAACTTGGGGATGTCACCTTGCTACATTGATCACAGGTGGTCACATACTGAAATATGTCTTCAGCAATACCTGGCCAATAATATTTCACAGATGCTCTTTGACAGGTGGTACCAATTTTCCCATGTCCACCGTCTGATACAACATGTGTTAATTCCATAGCCTTGTCCCTATAACTCAATGGCAGTACTAACTGTCCATATCCATTTTGTCCTGCTCCAGCTTTTCTGTAAAGCAATTCATCCTTCAAATAGAACTGTCCTTTCTTAGGGGTGTTATGGCTGTTTGGCACTTTGCCAAAGCAAGGTTTTAATGAGTTATCTTTAGCTTGGGCCTTTTTCATCTGTTTCGGATGAATGTTTAGTGGTATTCCCTCCTCCTTCCCAGGGGTTGACCTGACCTGGAGTGTTGCCATGATCACAGGTTTTATTGGGCTCCCTAAGAAAACATATCTCCTTCCTAACACCAGCGGTTAATTAGGATCATCACACACTGCTGCACTGATCACTCCTTCCACATAGCGAGTCTTGACATTGATTCTGGCTAGGGGAAGTGTCATGGTGGCTGTTCCTTTTAATGCCCCTTGTATCTCCACTTTTTCTGTGGTATATTGATCAGGGTGCACCAGAGTCGCACTCACAACTTTCTTACCACATTCCAGTGTATTGTGGTTATTCATTTTGCAAATTTTGCACCACTTATCTCCCTATCTGTAGGGTTTCTTATCTTGTACCTGAGAGTTCCTGTTTTTATGATCAAATCTGGGTTTGTCATAGTCTTGTTTGTATTTGTGTTGGTCCCTATTATCATACTCATCTTGGTTTGGGGGTGGCCTACTATTCTCTATCTGCTTCTTCCTAATTCCTGCTATCTCTTTTTGGGCTGCCTGATATCTCTCAGCAACTGTTAAAATCTCCCCCAATCTCTCTGCGCCTTGTTCCATAAGAAATTTTCTCATGTCTGGAGGCATAGACTCTCTCACTTGTTCCATCATGACCATTTCATTTAGGTCTTGAGTCTTTCCCAGAGTAGTCCACTTCTCCAAGTAGGTTTCTAATCTTGCAAAGAATTTGTGGTAAGTTTCTCCAGAAAGTAGCTTGGCAGTTCTGAATTTTTTTTCTATAAAATTCTGAGTTTTTCTCATATCTAACCAGCAATGCCTGCTTCAAGATTTCATAATCTTCTTGGTCCTCTGTTACCATTTTTGTTAAAAACTTCATACAGAAGCTCCTCTCAGCCCTTGTGATAACTTTAAGGCTCCATTTCTCTTTTCCAGGCCATAGTTGGTAGCTAATATCCAATACCTACTTAGAAAGAACTTATATCATCCTCTTTCTCACACAAATGGGTTAGTGAAAAATTCATGGCTCCATTTGAGGCACCTTGACTGCACAATGTCATTCCAGGTATGTAGTTGGGCTAACCTGTAACTTGTTCCTTGAATTCATCAGGTCTTTCATACTCAATTCCATGTTCCCTTTGTAACCTCATTTCACTCTTTCTCAGCCTGCCCTTTGGTTTCAGCAACCTGTCTTCTTTCCTCAGCCTTCATTTGTTTAGCTTCCCATCATACTAAATTGTAATTTCTTAGCATCTCCAAATTATCAGCTTCATCTATGTTAGCCTCCCTATCAGCTTCTAGTTTGTAATCTTTTTAGCTTCAGCTTCCCTATCAGCTTTCATTTGTAAATCTTTTAGCTTCACTTCAGGTCTATTTGTAATCTCCTTTCTGTTTCCAACTTACTATTTCTCTTTCTATATACTTGTCCACATTCAGTCTAGTGACATATTGAATAAGAGCCTACCACTTAACCAAACTCTTTTGCCTCCATGCACTGTAGCAGACCTAAACTATTGCCAAGTCTGCCATACTAATAGTTGCAGGACACTCATTCACTACTATCAACATACCATTACACACACTTACTTAATAGAAGGCTAATTAATTACAAGACCATTGTCAGCGTATCCAGTCACCAAAATTTTGTTTAGTACTCAATAGTACTTCACTGCGCTTTATTTAGCTTAAGTTTATTCTGACTTTTATTTTATTTTTTTATTTTTACTCCTACTGCTAACTCAGAGGATGTAAGTAACTATTAAAAGACTGAATGCCTCAAAGAAAAGACCCCAGGGTAGTAAAAGAAATCCCGGACGGGGACAACAGATGTCGCGAGAGGTTCAGATGTTATTAAAATAAAGAGATATCCTGGACATAAAGGTGTATCAGATAATATCAGGATAGTGCCAGATAAAGAGGTCTGGTCTATCGCCCCTGGTAATATCCCCTTCTCCTGAAAGAGAGTAAGGGTGTATAGACACAAAGGTAGGGTCAAGCTATGTAAGTTCCCAGAGAAGATGGTGATGTAGTACTCTGAGTCCCTAACTGCTACCTCTCCTGATCCGCCTCTGTGATTATTGTAGTTAATATTGTTTCTGGCTCTGCTATGGGAAGTTATTTAATTAAAATTTACCAACATTTAATAAAAACTTAACTTAAAGAATTTAAGTATGTCTGCTGGTAAATATTTACAATTTATTAAATGCAGTTTCTCTTTTCTGTTTGAAAAGATCTAAAATCAAATATTTTACAACATTAAATAAATAAGAACAGTTCAACAAAAATGTCTTTTTCTTGTGTTAAGATGTCTCTCTCTTGGTAGACAGTCTAACATGCTTGAGCTTTCACTTAAGAATTATTAATAGTGTTATCTTTAACAATCTAATTGAACTCTAGACTGTTATGGTCAACCGAACATGATCATGCGGTTATTTGTTTTGTTTGGTGAATATGGCATACGCTACCGCAGTGCATTTTTAGAAACTTTAACTGAGTCACTGCTAGATGGCTCCAGTGCTCTGATGCATCGATAGAATCTTCAGATGAGGACATCTTCCCACTGCTACAACATATCACGAAATGGCTGACAATTTTCCATAGACAGTGGCACTGCTTTTCGTTGCCACTTCTTATCATCAGGAGAAGCCTCTTCTTCATATTGTGTAGGTTTTCAAATATGTCATTAAACCTGAAACAAAGTTAAACGCAATCCTTGTATTTGGTCTTATCCATATCCCCTTCTATGTACACAGATGGGGGACGATAGACAGTTATCAGCTATCGCGTGCTAATGTAGATTAGCACCAAGGTATAGTTATACAGTACATGCAATCATTTTAATTCAATGTGAAGTCATAAATTTTCTTCATAGCCCTCTCAAATCATCATTTCGTTTCCCCTGATTCGCCTCCATACAATAAACTTTGGTTTCTCGAATAAAACTACTAAGTAATGACGGTCAAAATTATACAAACATGGACAATCTCTTTTTCATCTTTCCTTATTGTTCCTGGTATGTGTCTCATTCCATTCAAGAAAATACTTCTTCAAATACACAAGATTATCAACTTAAATCATTCGTACTTTGGCCCATCACTTCTCAATATTTTAAATATTTTCCGAAGGCGGGGCTTTGCACCTCTAAAGATATTAACACATGACCCTGTAAGTTATCATCAGGTTTATCACACTGTTCCATTCCTACACATCTTCCACACTTATCGCACACTAGAGATGAATAATCAATATAATTACACAGTAAATATATAAATATAGTTCATATATATAAATAAATGGCATTTATATATATATATACTATATATTGATATTATATATATATATAGATTATAGAGAGTCGGAGGAGAGAGAGAGAGGATAGAGAGATGAGATGAGAGATTTGTTCTTACCCTTCAAGCACACACAGACTAGCCCTTAATGGTTGATTAAGGTCTTCTAACCAGGTAAAGAAGGCAAACACTTGCTTTAATCATATGAGCTACTTCCTTTCCCCCCCTTGCTGTGTTTTCCAAATAATTAGTGACAAACTCTTTTTGTTCTGCCGAGTTCGTTTCAAGTACGAGATGGGGCAATCCCGAAGAATGTAATCAGCGAAACCAGTCTCATAAAAACTGAAAATGTGGGTACATTTTTGGCCTATCGGTAGTCAGTATGTAAAAAATACGAGCTTTTTTTAAACTTCTCTCCGTTATACCCTGAATGCAATTTTGTTCCTCAAAGCTTAAAATTATACTTTGGATTAGGCTTTTAATTAGTCTTTCAGATATAGAAAAACATATAATAATTTTTTAGTTCCAAATTGCATTTTAATAGTATGCAATAGTTTAAACCAGAGTGCAAATTCCTTAGGACAACACCTGAAGCTTAGCAATCGCATTCAACCCGAAGATTTCTCCCTGTCCTATATTAGTATTAGAGTGAGTCATGTTTTACTGTCGAGCTGGTTCTGTTTCGGTAACAATAGCTTGTTTTACGATAGTGAAGTTGTTAACTCACTGATCAAATACCCTCCGATTCAACCGACCCGATTCAAGGGTTTCGAGGTCAGTTATTGGAAAATATCTACACCAATCTAGATACTACTGGTGTATCTCTTATTCTATAATTTAACAAACATGGTAATATCCATCGAAATATACACTTTCTCCTGATGTTTTTCTTTCGGCGTCTAAGGTCGAGTGTAAAGCACAATTATAGAAAGAAATCATGTGGAAAGGCACAGATCGTTAGCCAAATCCACTTTCACGGACAGACCTACTCGTTCGATTTTCCAAAAAGCCTTTGATAGTCTACACCGCCCATCATTGTGGAAGATACTTACAATCTATGGTTTTCCAACAAAATATGTGAATATAATCAAAGCGCTATATGACAATGTAAGATGTTGTGTTAGAACAAATAAAGGGAATACAGAATGGTTTACAGTAGAAACAGGGGTGAAACAAGGCTGTATTATGTCACCACTACTTTTTGGAATAGCTATTGATTGGGTTATGAGAAACTATACCCACAATGAACAATTGGGTATAAAATGGACAAATGGAAAATTCCTGGTGGACCTGGATTTCGCAGATGATGTAGCATTCTTAATAATTCTCAAACACCAAGACACCAATCCCAAGAAAGCAATAATAGATGTGTGTCATCTCTCGGTTAAAATTGGTCTCCAAATAAATGCCTCTAAAACTAACGCTCTGAACTTTTCTAACGAGACCTTTGATATCATCTTGAACGGGGAAAAACTACAGAAAGTTGAAAGTTTCAATTATTTAGGCAGTAAAATGACTCAGGATGGTGACACAACAAGAGAAATCCATACTATGAATTTGCCTTTGGCAGGCTAGCGCCTTCAATAGATTATCTAACATTTTGGAAATTACATCATTGAATATACATACCAAGCTTCGTCTGTTTAATTCAAATGTTCTTCATTGTTCTCAGTGTTAAACAACTACAAAAGTTTATTGGGAACTGTGACCGTTCCCTAGTTGGGGAATAAACTCATATCGCGTATAAAACAGTTGGAGAGAGAAGACTAATCGCTGAATAAGATGAGGGAACAAGATGCTATTATGTTCTTCCGACTATCATAGCATTGGTTGGCACAGAATGATTTCATGTTATTACGGGTAGAGTAATATCCCTAATATCGTGTTGGTACCCTCTTTCAAGTGGTACTTCTTCCAAAATACTGTATTAAAATTCCGAAGTTAATCAGGTTACCCAGATTGAGCCTTGCCATCTTTATTTTCCAAGCAGTAGTAAACACAGGACCAAGAAAGCGTTTTCATTGGTCAGTGTATCATATCTTTCTACAATGTATGGCGCGCGGTATGGTCAGAGAATTCGCGATGTGAGACAGACGTCATTTCACGACAGAGCATATAGGACAGAAGTCAAAGAAGAAAACTTCGGTATACACCTATGATAGAAGGCAACAAGACCTAGCAAGCTTGTACTTGCTTCTTAGGAATAGACAGATACACCTCTGGAAAAACCACGAAGTGTGAAAGAAATAACAAAAGTTCAGAAGACTATACCAATAGGAAAGTTGTAATGAAAAGAATGACTAAGAAAGTACCAACTACCAGAAGAAAAAGTAATAAAATGACTTACCAGAATATATAGCTGAATAAATGAAGTCAGCATCCGGAAGGATGTAACCAGACTCGCAGATATGTCATGTGTGGTGCTGAATTGTGCACCAATCTAACATCTAGACAATAATACAAACACGAAGAACCATTCGGAAGTCTGATAGCTTCGTGCGCATCGAGATTATGACAAAAGTAAACAAATGCGCATAGAATTACGCACAGGAAAAAGATGCATATATGGAACATCAGTCGTGTGCAGAAAATATGCACGTGCGCACCAGATTGTGCGATGGGGTAAATGTCGTACCTGCACGGTGCGGGTTTGTGCAGTATTTCACCACGAGAAGAACTTTGACAAGAGTGAAGTGGGAAACAGACCTTGTTCCCGATTATAATCTTCTTCTTCTTCCATCCTTAGCCGCCAACCGGCAAAGCAGTATGTGGCCAGTACGCCTAGTGGCGTCTTAGGGCAACAACAAATTGATCAATCTATCGCTGTTTCCACCACGCCTAGTGGCGTCTTTGTGGAACAAAAACAGACCAAACAATCTATTGCTGTTTCCGTAATCAGATTGGTTGGCAAGCAGGTGATCAGCCCACTGTGCGAAGTTTTTACGGGATGGGGTAAACAGCCCCATGCCCAAACCCTCCTTAGTCGCTTTTTACGACATGCGTGGTAGGGTGCAGTGTTACTATTCTTTGCTCCCCTTTCGGGCCCCGGCAACACACGGGTGACCGATTATAATGGACTGAGTAAAATTGTCCTCAGTCACTTCATTACGTGTCGTGTTGGACTGACGTGCATGCGGATCTTCAATATCTTGAATATTACAAGAGCATGCAGATTTTGGGCCTTTCGTACCCAATATAACAATAGGTTCAGCATGACCTACCTCATTCAAAGAAGAATTAACATTATTATTGTCAGTCAAATGTATGTAACCCTTATCATATCTCTCAACCCTTTTACGACATACGTTATAGTGATCAGATTGATCAAATAACTCTTTCTTCTTAGACATACAACGATCCGACATATCAATATTACTGTCCATGGCATGTCGCCTCCATGTATCAGCATAAACACCATGCTTTCGATTTGAAGCAATGGATGGAGTGAAATTGTAACTCCCTCGAAAAGAGACTTTCGTTTTGTTCTCATGTGTAGATATATTGACATAATTTGTAGGGTTTCGAGCATCAGCTAATGGGAATAAATGTCCCAAAGAAGGATACTGTTGTCGTTGAGAACTAAATATATTTTTGTCAATGTAATGACAAGTTGCACTGTGTTGTGTGGGAATAGAAGAATTTGATTCATTTGTTTCTGCATCCTGTTGTGCTCTGGTTGTAATAGCGTTAGCCAAGGAAGGATGTTCTAATTCCCAATTAAGAATATCCGGTGCAAAACATTCTTTAACACCCTTTATGTTACCCACAATTAAATCACAACAAGATCGATCGAGACTGCACACTCTAACTTTTCCAGAAAAGAAAGGAGTGTCTATTTCCACATCTGCCAGTTGATAACATTCGACAGTTCCACCGAAAGTTAAGCACTTTACTGAAGTCTCCGTAAAACAAGAAGGAGGAATTAATGCCTTCCTTAGTCCAATGGTGGTGCAACAGCTGTCACGTAATATTGAAACGGGTCTGCCAAATACAAAACCCCTATGGATAACGAGGGATCCCACCCCGTCATGTAAAGCCAAAACTGGCAGGGCATGTCCGCATCTCAGACGTGGAGTAGATCCAGGTTGAAATAGAGTCTCACATTCTGGGCAATTATTACTATTTCAAGATCAACCTTACATGCATTGGCGTGAGTGTTATTCTCATTATTGTCAATATTACCCTTATCAACATTAATTTGACAAGCATGAGCTTGTGATCTTGCTCTACTCTGGCTTCTAGAAAAAATGGGGTCCTCACCGATCCACTGGACGGTCAGAACGAGAGTACCCCTTATTGTCCGCGCGAGGAGAATCGTTACGAGATGGTGGAGAGAAATGATACCTGTTATTGTACTTATTATGTGTATCCTGTTTATTTCTATACCATGCATTTTTTATTATGGTTGTTAAAGTTTCGCCTCTCTCCGACCCGTGAGGGCGAACGATTATGATGGAAATTGTATCTACCTCTATATCAAATTTGGTAGTCTTCCCTATATCGCCGGTCCATGCTACGAGTGCGTGATCTATCATGAGTAAAGGCACACGTAGGCAAAGTTTCCAGGACCCTCGTTTTGCTTAAAGACAAGTTTGAATGTGTGACCGAAAATTGTTGAGCTAATTTTTCCATCTCTCCTACATTCGTAGGCTTCCTTTCTTGAAGGAATGAGACAATTTCCGATATTACAGCAGATAAAATTTTGTCTCTTAAGAAGAGATCACATATACCCTCGAAAGATTTAGTAATTTTGATTGTTCGATCCATCTGTTAAGAGGACACAAAGTCTTCGAAATCTTTACCCTCAACAGGAACCATAGATTTAAATTTTAAACAGGAGCCGCGCTAGCGTAGTGGTTACAACACCGCTCTGGCGACCGGGTGATTCAGTATCAAACCCGGGCGACGGCATTTGAGGATTTTTCGTCGACCGGGAATTGGACTGGATTAACTCGAGACCTGGCGAGTACATTTGAAGAAGTGTCGTCGACCAGGGATTGGCGGCTCCTGAGCCGACCCAGCTCTAATGAGTACCTCCGAAATCGGCGAGTATCTGCCTGAATGGCGAGGGACACCTGTCTCTGTACAAGAAAAGGGATACTCACGTAAAATCGATGTCAGGTTAGACATTAACAATAACCTGAGATTTTGCCTCGAGTATTAGCGGGCGTATGAAAAAAAAATTTTTTAGACGATATCCTTCTTCGTCCAAACAATATTTGCGAAGGAATACTGCTTTTATGGACTCATAATCATCTCTTTTGTAATCGGCAATGCTAAAGAAATTTTGCAAAGCTTCACCTGTGAGTAACCCAACAAAATGCTCAGGCCACAAAGCCTTAGGTAAATTTAAAGCCGTAACCCGTGATTCAAATCTCAAAATATAAAACCCTATGTCATCATGCAATGGTGAAAAAGTTGGTAATTTTAAATTAATGATCTTAGACGATACCGTACCAAAAGCTTTCCTTGTACCAGAAGATTGTAAACGTAATTTTTCTAACTCAAAAGTTTTCTTTCTTTCAAATTTCGCCTGTTCTGCAGCAATTTTCGCCAAACGAATTCTTTCTATTCTATCTTGTTCTTCTTTTCTCTCTTCTCTCTCTTTCTCTTCTCTCTGTCTCTCTATATCTTTTCTCTTTTCTTCTCTCTCTCTCTCTTCTCTTTTCTTCTCTCTCTCTCTTCTCTTTTTTTCTCTCTCTCTCTTATCTCTTTTCTTCTCTCTCTCTCTTCTCTCTTTTCTTCTCTCTCTCTCTTCTCTTTCTTTGTATTCAGCTATTTCCTTATTTACATAGGCTATCAGATCATCGCCTGAGAAACCAAAGTCCTTTCCATTTTGTATAAATCCTGCTTTAACTTTTACAAAGTTAGCCATAATGGAACCAAGTAGTAATGTGATAGAGATGCAAAATGTATATCTCTCCCAATTGTAGGTAAATGACTATAATTAGTCGTAAGGTACATCAAACCTTTTTCCAAAACCAACTGTATACACAGTATTTAATCGTTTTGTGTGATATACTTGTCTATGGGATCGTATCTTTGTATATGATACTTACCAACTACTCTTCCAATGTAGCTGTAATAATTTTATATATAAATATATCAGCAAATAAAATCTCCTATAATCAACCGCAAGTAATAAATACTACCTACCTATTTAAAAGCATGCCATAATATCACATTAGACAGAGGACCAAAAGAGAAGGCCGGAAACAAATAAGGAAAAACACAACAGTATAAAAAGTCATAAAATTCTGCAATATAATAAAGCAACTGTTTCCATCGCCAATGAACTGTACAGGACGAAATACAATTCCATAAAACTGCTGTACATAATAAAAAAGAAAGTCAGAGAAGACCCACGGGTACGAACATAACCGTACTGAACTAAATAAGAAATACACGACAGTATGTTACTTGACAGCACAACTAAACAACTACGAAAATATTTATCTCAGTCAGAGCGGAAATACGACAGCACTAAATGCTGAATCCCTGAAAGAGATCAATACAATCAAAATCTAAACAACGACGACAACTGAATTCATCCAAGGATATAACTGAGTGTCGTTCCCACCTACCGCCCACAAGAAAACATAAAACACAAAAGATACATTAAAAAAACAAGATGTGCCTGACATTTTTCTGACTGGAGACCATGACATTACACAACATATATTCACTTATCTGAATAAAAATCCACGACCGCCAATCCTCGCTGTAGACAAGAAGCATTCATCCTCGCAAAGTAGCTGAGTTCCAAAAAGAACGTTTCTGAGTTCCAAAACAACGTTTGATAGTCCTGTTCAAGACGTTACACGATCCTAAAAACGAAATCGATGTGGTCAGCAAATCTATTTGATGACGTACGTAAACGATGTAATCATCTCTCTTGCACGTGGCAAACAAAAGAACGGTTTCTCTGACATCAGAGACTTGATGCGATGTCAGACTTGAAAGACTTGTTCTTGAGACCATAACGATCCTCACGATTCATGGTAAGATAGTTATTCTTCATATAGTAAATGTCCACTGGTAAGTTTACTTCAAGATGTAAAAGTCCGTTAAGGTGACCTTGCTGTAACGGTTCATGACAACGGTTCAACATGAAATGGCCTCGAGGCGACAAGATTCATCACAACATCCTGTATCAGCAATATATGGTGACGATAATTTGGATATATATTTAGGCAGTCAAATGCATGATCAGCGACTTCAATCGAATATATTGTGTACGTTGTTTGGCATTAATGTCTTCAAAAACAGTCCAAGGTCTTGGCATGACCTCACAACAATAAAACTGCGATTTCTTGTGGTTCCAGAAATTCGTTATCTTGCGTACTTTCCCAAGTACAACCTTGTATATATTTGCAAATAATAAATCATCTCCACCGGACGAAGCCTCCCATATCTATGGCGTCAGAAGTTTATACTATTCAGTTGAGTATTATGCTCATTTTCTCACTGTGTCCAGGGTTCAGATATATATAATGTCCTCAGGGTTCAGGACAGCCACAATAACTCAGTAACATTAATCTAAATATTCCCATTCAACTATAGATATATCAGCTTGAAAACGTTGTTGACACTCCAACATTTAATACACGTAGACTGAACATCTTCACAAGGCATTACAAGATAGGTACATTCCGCAACTTCCATATTCCGTGTTTCGACATAAGCATTAACTAATCCCATTTCCTTTGTTGATTTGTAATCTGTACACCTTGATGTCTTTTAAGACATTCTCCATTGAACATTTTTCATCTATCTACCATCTGGTAGAAAACACAAGCCAACCCTTTAGGGTAAACACTAGCTCTGTACGTTTCTATCTCAAACTTGTCTACGTCATGTGCGCAATACACATAGTGATAATTCACCATCGTGCCGCGCTCACCAGCACCACACTCTTGTTTATTTTCTGGCATGTGGCGTGCAATAGCCAGCGCAACAACAACATCCACAGGTTTTAGGCTTGACTGCACATGACATGTTATACTTTGATTGTGGACAGTCAACGATTAGCCAGGTGGGGCAATATGATTAAATCAACTTTGGTTTACCGTTTGTCGCTGACGTAACCTTTAGACGGGATATTGATAAACGCGAGTATATTGCTTTAGCCAAGTCTGGGATGCGACTAACAAAAATGTGGTCGGATTAGCAAGGAATAGTGGTTCTAAGATAACGAATGTCTATTCGGGCGAGCATGACTTGAAGAGAAAAATGCAACTTCCAAGTTTATCTTGGTTTTAACAATCTGGATACCAGAATTATCACGTAATGATTGCCCGCAAGGTCTCTTAACAATCTTGAAGTATTATGACA
This sequence comes from Oreohelix idahoensis, assembly GCA_024509875.1. Classification (NCBI taxonomy): domain Eukaryota; kingdom Metazoa; phylum Mollusca; class Gastropoda; order Stylommatophora; family Oreohelicidae; genus Oreohelix; species Oreohelix idahoensis. The sequence continues at coordinate 175 of JAMPIV010009159.1, read as the reverse complement.
GATGATATGACATACTGGTTTCCGTTTACGTCAATAACAATTAGTTGAATTACCTTACACGGTCATCACAATAAGTATCATGATGATTGGTAATGGAGAGTATACTGGAGATAAAAAGCCCTACCTTGTGATTAGTTTTTAATTGAAAATTAACTAGCCTAGAACGGTGATTGAC
>JAMPIV010009158.1:27500-102321 GCA_024509875.1 Oreohelix idahoensis | reverse complement strand
ATTTGTACATCCATTTTTAAAGACAATATTAGAGTATGCTGTTTAATGATGATTATAGTAACTTGCATACGTATATTGTGTTTACATGCTAACGTGATGTGTGTTGGTGACACCTCCCCGATGTGAATATTTTTTGAGACATATTTATTTTTCTGTTGAGGTATATCCTCACCAGACACTCTATAATTAGCCTATTGTTTGGCAATTTAATTAATTATCAGCGCATAATTCGTGCGTTTTGAGCCGCTTATCGCTTGCTCTTTGATATTGAAAAAAAAAAAATATGTTCCACATTTTTTTTTTATCGGGAGGAGGTGGTGATATGTTGCGTGATAAATTCTCGCAACATCGTTTTATTTCAATATCTGTTTTATAACGCAAGGGCAACAACTGCTTGAAATTTATAGTCACTTTTCTCGGTAAGCATTTGTCTTCTCGCGTTGGTATCGAATGCAGTTAACTTTTGAGCTGTGGTCATTTTTGCGCTGGACTGCGCATGACTTGTCTTGTTGTTTGTCGATCGGTTTCCGCCCACCACTAGTGGGAGTGAGCGATTTGGAATGGCGAAAGAGTTGCCTCGTTGAAGAGGGGATCTCCGCTATTTTTTTGTTCTGTCAGGGATGTGTAGTCCTCTTATGGATATTTCGTTTAGTCGAGATAATACCTCTAGTGTTTTCCCACATGTCGGGAGGCGTGATATTTCTGTGTATTTCATGAAAGCAAGGTAAATTGACTTTTTCATTAACTCTATCGATTTTGGGTCGTGAGCGATTTCGATTCATAGCCTGTCTCCGAAAGTCGTCGTCACGAGATGTTCTTTCCCAGCTCACATGTCGCTGCATTGTACTGCATCGGTTGATGCATGTACCAAGGACCATTACTTGCTACTTTGTTAAATGAACTAGGTTTAGAAAACCTTTATTATCTAGAGGATATTTTTGAGGACATTATTTATACTTCGGCAGACGTGTCTGTCTTGCTGAAGTCAAACTAGGAGAGTGAACTGATCTCATACATCTGGTTATCTCCTGGCTGTTATAGAAAAGGATGGAGTTGTTCACCTGACTACATTTACAGCACTTTGAAATATAACATGCATCTGACTCATCATTGTAATGCTGTCTACCGTTTATTGCTGTATTGAATGTTGCTGTGATAATGACTGTTTGATGTGACTGCGAAAAGTAAACAAGACAAATGGCAACACTGTTATAAACAAACAAGGGGTATAGAAATAAATGAAAGTAAGGAGAGACGAACAGATACAAACAAAACAAATCGTAAATCAAAGAATGGAAAAATAACGAAAACAACACTAACACATCTCGTCACAGCTAAACGTAAATAGCAACAATTGTCGCTAGCAAATCCCAATTAAGGAAATTTGCAGTCCCTACAGAAAACGCTCTCAATAGACAACCTCTGTTACATGGTATTATCTAAAGGAGTCACCTTTCCCAACCATCCCGCTGAAAACACCAGAAAAATACACAACAATATTACAAGTAACATAAATATCCTCAATGGAATGTGTTGCAAACAAAGTTTAGTTACAAATAACAGTATAGTAACTCTCTTGCTCTTTGTCAACACGGGAGTACAATGTCAAGCGCGCAATGATTGTTAGATCCATAATAACATGTAGTGGTCTCCAGGAACATAAAGTCACTATGACCTTCTCGATGAATAGTTGAGACTTGAGGCCCAATGTTGAAAAAGTTCGTAGACGGTATTGTTTACAAAAATATTTGACCTCGAACTACGTGACTTGAACGTTCAGACGTTGTAGAGTCTGTTGACTGTAACGTGTAGACAACCAACGGTACTGTTTACAAAAAATACTTGACTTGTGTGCAGCTGTGGTCCACGTAGCAATATTGCCTAGATGCCAACTCCAGTACTTGTACCAACTGTGGTTCATGTAGCATTATCACATAGATGCTAACACTGTTTATGTGGGTCAATAGTCAATGACCTATTTCTACTGTCCTGTGTAGCCAAAACTTGGAAATGTAGAGTACTATGGATGTGTGTCATTTATAGCTGTTAACCTTGATCATTCAAATCTGTAGCCGAAACCAAAATTTAAGCCGAAAAGCCCACGGAACTGGCCTACCAGTAATGTTAAGGCCAGAAATGTAACGGCCACCAGTAATGTTAAATGGTTTTTCTAGCGTGATGCAAATGTCGATGTGTAGTTGGCCAGGTATGCGTGTCGATGTCACCTGAACAGTGTACTGGTGCGGTGAAGATCTGGGTCACTCACGCTGACAGCATACATGGTCCTTGTACGATGATGATGATGATGAGACATGGGTGTGTAGTCGCGAATGCGTTTAGGCTCATATATAGTTACACAATACACCCAGTCACACTCGTACTGAAGCCAATGATGGTTGAAACTACTGGTGACAGTTCATACATTTATTCACAGCACTAACAGTAGTATCACACAGGAACAGTCAATGTAAACAGGTCCATGTACATCATGTTAATTGAAATCGCTTGGTACATATCAGGCCTTCTAAGGCTGGTAAACATTCACATATGTGGGCATGGTCAATAGTGGTATGTTCGTTAATGTACAGTTCATAATGCCGCTTTGGTATCCCTGACTGAACGCGTCAGATACCTTAATAACTCCGTCATACAAAGGACGAGCCCTTAACTCATGTAATCCTATTACCAGGGCCGTCGTTCAACTTGGCATAACACGCCAGTTACATCTTTTCATGCGGTAGAATAGTGGCCATTACACAGACCTCGATATGACATCAGCTGTGTATTCTTCATTAAGCAGGTTGCATAAACCCTGCTATAATGTTTGTATAAGTATACCGCCAACCTGCGGTTTCCACTATATATAACTTCGTCGCTGGACTTCTGATCATATGAAGACGAATAGTCTTAAATAGCTACCTTGAGCACAAAATATAAGTTCTGCATTACAGGAACTGTGAGCTGTTCTCACAGGCTAGGTAAGCCTTTAACAAATTCTGCAACCGAATGCGTAGTACAGTTGACATTCAAAAATCCGGCCATCGATAATCCGGTTCCTTCAAATTTCCGGCATGGATTTCGGAGCGCATTTTTTAAATTTACCGCGTTGGCGCGCCACTGTTTTCTGGAGCAGTTTATGTTTTGATGCAGCTGTTGTTTCTTGCTTGCACGTGTTAACAGGCATTCCTGCTCATTCCTTCTCATTTTATCATTTATTTGCTGCTGTTTAGCCCCATTATGGATTCAGCAAATAAAAGAAGTGATGTAAAACGTAAACATCGTGCATTGTCGATCGCAGATAAAGTGTACAGGTAGTCATTTTCTGTTAAATATATACAGAATATATAACCATAAAAAATCCGGCATTTTCAAAAATCCGGCACTCCTCAGGTCCGTAGGTTGCCGGATTTTTGAATGTCTACTGTAATGATAAAGTCGGTGTTACCTTGAAACAAATCCTCAGAACACAAGAAATAACACTGTCGTCATTCCTGACGTACAGTAAATCACTGGGGAAAACTGCCAACACAGTCACTTCGAAGATTTGCCTTCCCCAGGAAACAACGGACATTCACGTCCCACAGAAGCCAGTTCGTATCTCTACCTGCTGGAAGTCTAATTTTGCGCTCTCCAACTGCGCATGGCACATAGCCCAGAACTGTTTACCTTTGACCCTAAAGGTCAAACACAGTGAATAAACCAAAAAGGGAGATAACCCCTAATCAACCTGACACAGCAAAGTTAAGACATAGTTCCCCAACTTTGACCAGGGTGAAAAAACATACAACCAATAAATCGACGTTTGAAACTCCGTCAAAGATGACAGCAACAATGGCCATCTGATGTAAGAGAAATGGAACATGGCAGATTTATAGCCAAAACTAAGATGAAAATTGGCATCATATATTGCTTCATTGTCAGCACTGAATGTATTTCAGCTGCAGCTAGTCTTTATAACAGTTTTATTTTCTCCTTCATTGCATGTCTTCAGAAAAGATATTATTTAAAGTAAACAGACTCTGTTAAATTTGAATCAAAGAGAAAAAAAGAATCACTACTAAAAACAATATTTACTCCAAGGCTTTGCAATAGGCTTTCATTTTTGCTAAGATGACTGCACTAATGAGATTATTGTTGTTCAGAATCGTTATCATCACACTCCAGACATCCCGACATGTGCTCAGTTTCCCTTGGCAAATATCAAAGGGTATATATGCTGATTATTCCTAGTGCGCGTTAGTTGTATACATGCATGATCCATCCTCTAATACATCCACCTCTGCTAGTCTCATGTTTGAAGCAAAACTTCAACAGTCTTAGCCTTGCTGATTTATCAATCACAGTGTTGTTCTCTAACAGGCATTCTATAATTGTCCTCAGTATCTTTTGCTTTTCCAAATCCAATGTCCCCACTATAGGTGCTCTTCAGGCTAGTCTATCCGCTCTCTCATTGCCGGTGCTGTGTACCCCTGTATGCCCAGAACAGTAGAACCACATCAGTTTCACAAAGTTTGAGGCCTCTATGTATATTATCTATTCATGTCATTGTCATCCATTTTAGACCTCCTGAAGCATGGACAGAGACTGACACAATAACTGCCCTGGTTAATGAAGTTTCAGACAGCAGCCCTATGACTGCAATAGCTGCCGTTACCTCCATTCTCATGCTGGAGTAAGTTATCATTTAAACGCTGTTCCATTCGACAATGACCCTCCACCATCAATATTTCTCAAGAAATTAATGATATTAAGAAACTTAGAAATCTACTGCTGCTGAATTTCCCAGGTAGAATAAAATCTTGCTATGTCATATTCATGGCCAGGTCCTTTTCAGGACTACCCTCCATTTCAAAAGACTTGTCTTAAGATCTGAGGTAACTCTTCATTCTCTTGTCATTATTACATGTTATTCAGATGCAGCTATCCCCCTGTTATTATATTATTTTCCCTGTCTATTTTTAATATCTTTGAAACGCATCTTTTGACACCGTCTTTGTTTATAATGAATCAGGATGAAAAAGTAAACATATATCTGAAATGCAGATTTTAGATTTATGAAAATACTTGATGAGAGGTCACACAAAAATCAGGTCTGAAAATACACATAGAAAAGACAAAGATTATGAGAATAAATGCAGCAAACTATAACAAGCTTTGAAGAAACTCCATTACAAGAAGCAAAATCATGTATCTCCACAGCAACATAGATGGGTAAATGGTATTATTTGCACTAAATGTGACAAATTATACAATATTTTTATTTTAACCTCTGTATTACTGAAATATTAATAACATAAACACCTTTTATATTAGAACTTTCAAATTTTCACAGTAGTCCACAAATAAAATGAAATTTCTTGTGGTAATTAGATGTGAAAACCACTTTCTTAAAATACAAGTGTAATAATGAGAAAGAGTGTTGCTGATACAAGATATTTTATCTCACAACCATTGTCATTTGACATTGTGGGACCCAAAGATGCAGCAATAGAGAATGCAGTCAGCGACCCATAGCTTGACTGCTTGCGTCAGGGTCAGCGAACCAGAGCTGACCAAGACCGCACTCCACCTCCACGTGGTGGTCCTGGAAACAGTCTGCAGCTGTGCAGGCTGGCTGAGTGAATAGGGATTGAAGAGGGAAGGCTAACCCGGTCCCAAAAAATGCCGTGCAGAAGTCGGATGTGTCGGCCGAAAGGCACAAATATCGCAGCTTTGCTGTAAATGGGCACAACGCAACCAACGTCCTTTTCAGGACGAACGAGGAAGAAGAAGAAGATTTGACATTGTGATAAGTGCCTTGTGGAGATTGGGTTTGACCCCATCTTGAAAAATAACATTCCTAGCAGGCTAGTAACAAAATACCACTTTTAGACTGAAATTAACTTTACATTAATGTTATTTTTTTAATTAACATGAGTAATAATAATTAATGTTGTAATTACTATAGTTACAGCAATGTTACCTAGCTCGTTAGTAGTAGAACTGATCCAATCCAAATAGGAGTCTACTCGAGTGTATACACCTGGTTTTCCAACCTGGCCACATCCTTCACCCCAACTCACCACACCAGCCAGTTCCCAATGGTGAGACTGAGTTAAACACATCAAGGGTCCGCCACTGTCACCCTGAAATCGGCTCACAAATTTATGCCTGGTCATCAAGATTTGTGTAAAACACTGGACAAACAACTAGCTGATACGTGCATTCTGGGAAATGGGACTATCATAATTTTCCTGTGACTTCCTTATAGAGCATGGAACCCCCACTTCAGCTAATCCCCCTGCAGGAAGTCTGCACCAAGCAGTCACATACTCTTGCAGTGGAGGTTTCTGTGAAAATTTGTTTGACATAATGAGTTTACCAGCCTCTATGCGCAAACTCATATTAGTCAACTTGTATGACATGCGTGAGGGTGCAGTAGTCCTATTCATTTGTTTGTCTCTTCAAAGGCCTATTTAGAACTACACAGGACAAATGGGATTATAGAGTGTATAAAAGAGAGAAAATAATCCAAGCATGAATAAAACAAAATAACAAACTTACTGTTTAGTTAGATGCACAGAAACACAGACAGCGAAACTAAATAGACAGACAGATAGGTAACAAGATAGATGACTTAGTACCTTGCAGGCATCCATCTCTCCATCTTGATAACCCGCACACAGCATTGTTTGTTTGACCTTTCCTGGATATGACATTTCACACTTGGACTGTTCCCAGATTTTGATCTTGGAATGATGAAGGATGGGAGTTACCTCTTGACTAGCGATCTCTAGGGACAAAGTTACAAACACATTTGGTCTCATACTGGACTAAGGAATGAAAGTGGAATTTAATCTCATAGTAAACTAGCTGGTGAAACTAATAGTGATTTACTAAAACGCTACATATTGTCTTGTCATTTTAATGAATTAGCTGATGAAACTGGTAGGACTTTCTAAAACACTACAAATTGTCATTTTCTTGAATTAGCTTATGAAGCTGGTAGTGACTTACTAAAACACAACATATTGTCTTATCATTTTCTTGAACTAACTTATGAAACTGGAAATGACTTTCTAAAATACGGCGTACTACAAATTGACTTGTCATTTTAATGAACTAGATGATGAAACTGGGATTGACTTACTATAAGACAACAGATTGTCTTGTCATTTTCTTGAATTAGCTGATGAAACTTGGAGTGACTTACTAAAATACTACAAACTGACTTGTCATTTTAATGAACTAGATAATGAAACTGGGTGTGACTTATTAAAACACAACAGATTGTCTTGTCATTTACTTAAAATATGTATGAAACAACTTTTCATTATGCAGAAGTGCCACAAAAAGCCAGCTCAGTGTCCGATAAAAGGAACAATTTACTCTTGGTATTATTGGGAAACATGAAAAGTCTTGACTGATTCCATCTATCATGGACTCTTTTCTCATGAAATATGATTGAGCACAAACAGGCATATGACATGCCAGAACTGAATGCTCTTAAACACCCTTCTCCCTATGTTAACTCTATCAGTCTCAGGTAGTTTCCAGGTTTTATCTATCCACCAAAATGGATGCTGAATGTGTTAGCTGTTTTAAAACAAGTAAACAAATACATACATGCCAACTAGTACAGGTTACCCATATTCTGTACAGGTTTTTTGTTCAGATTTGTACAGCTACATACTTTCTGTACAGGTTTTTGCCTAATAAATAATTTATATATATTGTTGTAATGCTCTGTATTGAGTTTCCTATCATATCCTTACTTACTTACTTAGTCGTTCCCCTTCTACCGTGAGGTGTAGAGGTTTGGAAGAGAGAGCGCCAGACTATTCTATCGGCTGTCTTCCTCCTGGCCTGGTTCCATTCTAGTCCTCGGTCCTTCAAAGATTGTCTAATGTTGTCCTCCCAGCGGACTCTGGGTCGTCCTCGGGGTCTGGATCCTTGGCTCTTTGTTTCCCATGCTTGTCGTGGTAGCCGATCTTCTCCCATTCTGCAGACATGGCCAAACCATCTTAGTTGGGACTGTTCTACTTGGGTCTGTAGGGGGTGGCATTTTAGGCCTTGACGTATTGTCTGGTTGCGTACCATGTCTCTTCTTGTTACTTCAACCACCTTCCTCAGATACCTCATTTCTGAGGTTTGGATCTGGCTTTTATGGGTTGTAGTCATTGCCCATGACTCGCATCCATATGTCAAGACTGGGACATAGGTGGAGCGGTATACAGCCATCTTCGTTTCCTTACCAACCTCTCTCTTGCTGAGGAATCCTCGATTTATGGCCTGAAAAAGTCTCCCAGCTGCTGCTTTTCGAGTGGCCAACTCTTCTTTGATGCCTCCCTTTCGGTCTATGATAGCTCTGAGGTATTTAAAGTGGTCGACCTGCTCCAGGACCTGTTCTCCCAGCTTAATCTGATGTCTTCTTTCTTCTCGTGATATCACCATGGATTTTGTTTTAGAGCTGCTTATGACCATCCCTCTCTTCTCCAGCTCTTCCTTCCAGACTTGCAGGTTGGATTGGAGATGTGCCTCTGATTTAGCAATCAGGGCAACATCATCAGCAAATGCCAGCTCTGAAATATAGGCCTGTCTCATCTTCCAGTACCCCACTGAATACTTTCTTGTTCTCTCCTTACATGCCTTGATGACATCGTCCATAAGGAGTATGAAGAGGTAAGGTGATAGGATATCACCTTGTCTTACACCAGTGGTGGTCCTGAACTCTTCTGACTTATGGTTTGCTGTCCTCACATAATTTCTGCAAGACTTGTAGAAGCTCTGTATAGCATGAATCAGAGGTGCTGGAATATTCTTCCTTGCCAAACAGTCCCAAAGTTTGCTCCAAGGGACCCTGTCAAACGCCTTTTCCAGATCTATGAAACAAAGATGGATCTCTCTCTTATACTCAAGGGCCTTTTCACTCAGCTGTCTGAGTGTGAAGATTAGGTCTTGAGTCCTATCATATCCAACGTGAAGAATTGTACCTAATGTGCTCAAAATAAATAAGGAAAAAACCAGTAAACAATAACGTATGTGAAAGAATGGGTGAAAAATAACCACTCTTTTATTTTCTCAAAGAACAAAATTGTTGTTGTATGGTTTTTTTTCTGTCTGTGTATGTTTTTTCTATTTTTTGTAAGGTTTTTTTTTTTTTTTTTTTGTACAGGTGTTTAAGATTTTTTGTACAGGTTTTTCATCTCGAGGGTTGACATGTATGCAAATATAATAATGAGAAAATATCTTATAATTTATATGCAATGTAAAATGGCAGTATATACTAATTGTTTACCGGTAAGTAAAACACAGAAAGAATTGGGGAAAATACAGAGAAGGTGTGCATAGCACTGTGAAAGCTACACTAAACACTCATTAAAAGAGCATGCAGGCCTTTCCGTTGGTTTATGGTGCATTAACCACAGAGCATTAGTCATGATAATTTTGACTACAAATATTCTACACCTCACGGTAGAAGGGGAACGACTACAAATATTCAATGAGGTTTAAATCAAATGACAAGAAATGAAATGTCAACAAGAGAATTAGTGTGATCTTCAGAATATGGAGGCTGAAAGAGTACAACATAATTAATTCCTGTCATGTTTTGGCGGGTACCTTGCTCGTATTTTGAAGATTTATCATATGTGTTATAAACAACAGCTATGCGTATAACCAGAATGTCCGGTGAGTCAATGTTAACATGTCCCAATCTAGCAGTGGTTGTTTGTGGAGAACTAACAAGACTGATAGAAAGGAGTGGATCAGTTGATTAATTACTGCATAAAATTATGTCCATCATAAATGGTAATAGTTAATGCACGTAAGAATAATATATAAATGCATGGAGTAAATGTCCTCCGGAGACTGTATCCACAAGTAACGTTAAAGCAAAACAGGCAGTGGAAAAAGTAAGAGATGTCATCTGATGGGAGAATCCTCACAGTAGGGACTTGGAGAACCAATAAAGCTGAGAGAGATACCAAGTTGAATTATATGAAAATAACTGATAAAGGCATCAAGTTTAATTAAATGAAAAGAACAGATAAAACACTAATAAGCTGAGGAACATCAAGTTGGATGAAATAGAAATAGATAAAACAGCTCATTTACTGCGGGACTTTCAGTTCAATTAAATGAAAAGAACAGATGAAAAGAGCTAATTTGCTGAGGGACATTGTTCAGTTAAATGGAAATAACAGATAAATAGGCCTCCCACTTTAACTAAAAAGTTGTAATTGCGCTGATTACAGCTAACCGTCATATCTCAATACATCTGTTAAGTCTGGTAAAATACTGCTGACTTTCCTTAACATATGCTGCGTCAAAGGCATAAATATTTCAGAATGTATACAAGAGTACAGAAAAATTGTAGCCTGTGTTTGGGAAGAAAACAAAATAATGTCCAAAATGAATTTTAAAAATACAGAAATATGATCAGATTTGATAAGTGGGAAATAACAAAATTATGTCTGACTGAATACAATAAATGCAAATAGATAGCCAGACTAATTACAGGAAAACAGAGAAATATGCCTGGCTGAATAGAGGGGCAAAAACAGAATGATAGCCAGGCTAAAAGCAAAAGATGATCAGACAGAATACAAGGAAAAAAATAATGAGACTCATTACAGAGAAACACAGAAAGAGGATCTGCTGAATGCAGAAAGATTAACCAAACTAATAACATGTCAGGCTGAATAAAGGGGAAAAAAAACAGAATGATAGCCAGGCTGAATACAAAAAGATGATCAGACAGAATGCATCGAAAAAAATAATAAAATTAATCACTTATTACAGAGAAACACAGAAAAAGGATTGGCTGAATACAGAAAAATAAATAGAAAGAGAACCAGACTAATTACACAGAAATACAAAAAGATATAGGACTAAACACTAGGAAATAAGAGACAGAAAGTCAAAATGGATTAAAAGATGAAACAGAGGAAAAGTTATATGCTAAGGGAAAAAAAAGGTGCCAGATCTAATACATGGACTAAACACTAGGAAATAAGAGACAGAAAGTCAAAATGGATTAAAAGATGAAACAGAGGAAAAGCTGCTAGACACTAAATACGTGCTGCTTCATATTATTACTCCTATTTACACGTAGCTATGGTTTCTTCTTTTCTGCCTTTCAGCTCCCTCCCTGTGGAGTACAGAACTTCATCGGCTTATCCAAGCCTTTCTATCTTTAGCAATTTGTTAAAAGTTTTTGTCACGTCTTTCTTATCCATCCTGTCTCTGTCACAAGCCATTCTCCATTGGTTAATTTAGTCATTATTGATTGTAACAAATTAACTATTACTTCTGCTAAATCCTAATTAACACTACAAGTAACATATTAACTTTTAATAAATTTCATTAAACATAAGTAACATTAAATGATTAACTTTAAAGTAACACATGAACTATTTCAAAAACTAAAAACGTACTTACTTGCTTAGTCGTTCCCCTTCTACCGTGAGGTGTAGAGGTTTGAAAGAGAGAGCGCTTGACTATCTTCCATCTGGCCTGGTTCCATTCTAGTCCTCGGTCCTTCAAAGATTGTCTAATGTTGTCCTCCCATTGGACTCTGGAGGTCTGGATCCCTGGCTCTTAGTTTCCCATGCTCGTCGTGGTAGCCGATCTTCTCCCATTCTGCAGACATGGCCAAACCATCTTAGTTGGGACTGCTCTTCTTGGGTCTGCAGGGGGTGGGATTTTAGGCCTTGACGTATCGTCTGGTTGTGGACCATGTCTCTTCTTGTTACTTCAGCCACCTTCCTTCTGAGGTTTGGATCTGGCTTTTGTGAGTTGTAGTCATTGCCCATGACTCGCATCCATACGTCAAGACTGGGACATAGGTGGAGTGGTATACAGACATCTTCATTTTCTTAGCAACCTCTCTCTTGCTGAGAAATCCTCGATTTATGGCCTGAAAAAGTCTCCCAGCTGCTGCTTTTCGAGTGGCCAACTCGTCTTTGATGCCTCCCTTCCAGTCTGTAACAGCTCCAAGGTATTTAAAGTGGTCGACCTGCTCCAGGACCTGTTCTCCCAGCTTAATTTGATGCCTTCTTTCTTCTCGTGATATCACCATGTCTTTTGTTTTAGAGCTGCTTATGACCACCCCTCTCTTCTCCAGCTCTTCCTTCTAGATTTGCAGGTTGGATTGAAGATGTGCCTCTGATTTAGCAATCAGGGCAACATCATAAGCAAATGCCAGCTGTCTCATCTTCCAGTACCCCACTGAATACTTTCTTGTTCTCTCCTTACATGCCTTGATGACATCGTCCATGAGGAGTATGAAAAGATAAGGTGACAGGATATCACCTTGTCTTACACCAGTGATGGTCCTGAACTCTTCTGACTTATGGTTTGCTGTCTTCACATAATTTCTGCAAGACTTGTAGAAGCTCTGCAGAGCATGAATCAGAGGTGCTGGAATGTTATTCCTTGCCAAACAGTCCCAAAGTCTGCTCCAGGGAACCCGGTCAAACGCCTTTTCCAGATCTATGAAACAAAGATGGGTCTCACTCTTATACTCGTGCCTTTTCTCTCAAAAACTAAAAACAGTGGTTCAAAATATAATCATCATCACTTCCCTTTTAGCTCCATATGAAGCCCCAACCACAACTGGTCCCCCTTGCAGGACGCTTTTACCAAGGCATCCATGTTCTTTTTACTGCATTGGTTTCTATAACAATTTGTTTTACACGGTGAGTTTGCCAGCCCCAAGCACAATCTCATATTAGTCGCCTTTTATGACATGCCCAACGTAGCAGCAGTTATATTCTTTCTTAGTCTATCTAGAAATGTCTGGCAACTACACAAGATGGACCGAGATACAAATATTCACGCCCTTTTTTTTTTTTAAACATGTATCTTGTTCCCTGATGAGGCCTTTATAGCTCTAACATAACTTAATTATACCTAATACTTTTTTCCACTTGTTTTTCCACGTTGTGTTGGGCATCTACAGATGATGTCATGTTACTATGCGTAACAGTTAAGATAATGTACAAGGAAGAAGGCATAGTCACACCATAGGCAGATAACTGAGCTCTGCAAAAAAATATTGTTTAAAAACAAAATTTATTATTTTGCACTGTTAGTCCAAAGCAAAGTAATTAATCTGTGTTCTGAAATTTCATATTACTTTCATAAAATATTACATAACTGGATAGATTACTAGAAATATGTTAGTGATGGATAAACAACAGATCTCAAGGTTTATTGAACAGATGTCAAAAGATGGGTTGGTGTTGCTGTTGGTAAGGAGCAATTTGGAGGGGAAAAAAATCTGAATTGGCAATCTAAGTTGTTTTCTAAATTTCCAAATAGATTAACAAAATGAGAAAAGAAGCCAATGAATAAAATTTTTAATTTTATTCAGTGTGAAATTTAAGAAACGATATGTCATGGCCTCATTACCCAATCCCTGAAAACCCAAGTGGAACAGCCGCAATTATGATGGTTTGGCCATGTCTGCAGAATGGGAGAAGATCGGCTACCATGACAAATATAGGAAACTAAAAACCAGGGATCCAAACCTCCAGGACGACACAGAATCTTCACTGGGAGGACAAAATTAGACAGTCTCTAAAGGATCTAGGATAAGATTGGAACTAGGCCAGGAGGAAGACGGCTGATAGGATAGTATGGTGCTCTCTCTGGCAAACCTCTATACCCCAGGGTAGATGAGGAATTACTAAGTAAGTAAGTAAAATTTAAGAGATAAATGGTATCCATGTGTTTTACAATGGGATAAGACTGAGGAAAGAATGCTCCTGGAAAACCTGATGTCAGCTACAACAAAATGCGAAGGAAAATTAACACAAACAAAAGTATATGTAAGCACTTGTAACTCGAGTATTAGAAATATGAAAGACATCAGGAAAAATACATTTGTTTAATTTAAGTTTTACTGCTGTATTGATATTAAAACATTTCCTTGATGTCCAAATATTCAACATGCAAAATTTTGGAACAGAAACATATGTAGGTAAAATAATTTTCTGGTGTTCACCCTTGACCTCCAGCAGTGCATGCCCACTGCAACTTTAAGTCAGATGACAGCCAATCTTCTTCAGCACATACTGGAAACCATACCCCTTCCTTTCTAATCAGAAGAATGTTGTCATCATCGATTTTCACTATAAAAAAAAAACAGAATTACAGACAAGTACATCAATGGGAAACAAATGGAAAATGCTAAATGATACTGGTGAAGTAAGAACTGCTAAAATGGCACTTTTTATGGTTCGATCCGCAGCCTCATGAATTGGGTACCAGCGCAACTCTGGGAAAATTAAGGCGGGCAGCATGATGCTGACCACATCACCGTTAGAGTGCCGATGGTCAAGAAAATATGGGCCTAACACCATATTCCCAATATGCCTCAATTGGCGTGTAACGGGATCCTTTACCTCTTTTTAACACCATGCTTACTGTGACGGTATTGCCTCCCCTGCTTTGCAGTAGTGGTCCAACAGTGGCCAAAACTAAAGTAGATCGTCAAAGGTGTCTGCCTTCGCACAAGATTACTCTCAGCAGAGATGTAGATAGAAGGTTAATGACACTTCTATCCCAAGGTAATTTTCACACGATATTCAGAAAAGCGAAAACAATGCTGCATTGGCTGAGCACGTTAATTCTATGATCTGCCGACAACGTTTGTGAATAATAAAGCAATTATTAGTTTCATCTCGTTTAGCCCCCACCCTGATTTACTCCGTGGAATTCTTATTATTCTGGTACAGCTCTGTTAGAGTGTGTTTAGCAAATTGTCTGAGACAAACATGCAGTACATTTAAAATGATTGAATCGAAGTTAAATCTGTATAATTACAAATAACAGATTTAATAATCATTTAGTTTTAACAAGGGTTAAAATAATTGAATAGTTTAAAAGAAAATGTTCATCATTGAATGATAGTAGGTTTTATGAAAAATGTTCACTTTGGCAGCTTATAGTTTTCACTTAGTAGTTTCTGCTCCCACTGATGGGTTCTGCGCAGATAGGTCACTGGAGTTCTCACGTCTCTGGTTAAGCTTAAAGGTGCAACACGTACCAAGAACAATCAAGGAGTAACTGCCAAGCTTTTCTCGCGTTTCTACGTCAGTACATATCTACTCTCACTTTGTTCCAGAGATTAGTACCCTAACTGGTACCACCACCAACAAGCCAAGCCTGGCTCACAGACTTTTGCTCAAATGAATGAAGTTAAGGCACTTAATTACGCCTCTTACACGTGTTCTTGGGGGGGGGGGGTCGTTACTTTTATAAGATAATTCCCTCTTGTTAAACTCTGTTTAGTTGTTAACTCATACTGGCTACTAGTTGTTGAATCACGCTTTATTTGTTAAATGACGTGAATGTCCACCAGTTGATAAATGTAGATGTTGGGACTGGTGTAGTAAAGTGTAACGATTGTCAACTCATTAAACCCAGCACAGTTTTGGTCATACAGGTCATCTTGTCCTGGAACGTGATGAGGCTCCGACAAGAATGTGAGTGTAAACAATGAGTGTGTATGTGAATGTCAGAACGCGAATGGTAGCATGATTCGATAGAGTTGACAGGTTGGTAGTACATCACTCATACTCACACTGTTCGAATTCAAGAAGTACTGGAACTACGGTGGTCTTTTTATAACATTTAATGGGACGCACACTTGGACAGTACGTGTATGGTTACAGGAACAAATGTCGACATAGACAGCATAATGTTGATCACAGGAATATCATCTTAAGTTAGCATTCATGCTTGGCAAATATCATAATGGAGCATTCGTAAATAAGCATTCAGAGTTCCATC
Organism: Oreohelix idahoensis; assembly: GCA_024509875.1. Taxonomy (NCBI): domain Eukaryota; kingdom Metazoa; phylum Mollusca; class Gastropoda; order Stylommatophora; family Oreohelicidae; genus Oreohelix; species Oreohelix idahoensis. Next base: position 86,541 of record JAMPIV010009158.1, on the reverse strand, counting down.
ATGTAAATCATCTGGCTTTACTGACTGGGCACGTCAGACCATAACCAATATATAGGAAGGCTCCTAGACCTAACCTCGTCTAGTGAATATCCCTTCACGTAAAGTTCAATATATATATTTTCCATAAAGATATAGGAATCCCAGACATGGGTTCTCACATGTAGCAGTGATCTCTTGGTTCATCGAGCGATAGTACAGGCATCCCTTTTTCTCACTCGATAAATACAAAGTATATGAATTTCAACATGGCTGTTCTTCTCTCGTGAGTTTCACTCACTATAGGACCCAGACCAAAATTGGTCATTCGTTAAATGTCCTCATTTCTTCATAGCTTCTCTCATAGAGGTGATTGAATAATATCATACAATCTAGTGTTGATACATAGGAATGTCGTCTTCCTTTGAATAAATATTCTTTTCAAAAGTACCACTGTGCATCTGTTTATCGACAACGATGGCGAAGCCCAAGTTCATAATAAATTGTGGTTTTACCTTTCTATGCGAAATATAACTTTGCCATTCCTTGGCAAAAGAGAATAAACACTGGGGTAAAGTACATACAACATGTCTAAATGACTATCACTTTTCCCCATTGACTTATAGATCACTTTTTCGGCGATAGGCCTGCTACAACAAAATTCGACATCCAGACAGGATGACGGCCATGAATCACACCCCTTGCTAGCGATACTTCCGCTGCATAGCCTTTGACCTTTTCTAGCGACAACCAACATAGTTCGACTTAGAAATGTAAAGATATCCATATATAAGACAGACTCGTCCTACTCATACAAACACTACGTATAAATTCAGGCCATAGATATACTGAAGCAAGAACAATCTATTCCTACCCAGCCAAAGAATAAATCGCAGTAGGCCTAGACTCGTCCGCGGAGTCCGATCGAAGATGACGGAACTACTTTCAAGGGAAGTAACTCAAAAATGACTTCTCCTTAAGCACTTAAAAAGGAAATACTTTGATTACAAAATATTTGCGAACATAATAAGTATATAAATGTATTATATTGCAAGATAGTAAAAATTGCCCTTTACAGTCTTACCACACCTCCCGGGAAAAAAAAAAAAAAAAATTTTTTTTTTTTTAAATACATCTAGGAGCACGTAGAATAGGCTCACAACGCAAGAATACTGCGCAGATGAAAATATCAGGAATAACTATAATTCCTAATATGACCGGTGAGAATATATCTCAAAATCTGAGAGAAATTGTTTCTCTACGAATAAATGTTTCCAGGAAGGTGTGATGTACGTATAATACAATTCTGGTAATTATACAATGCATACCAAAAATTCACACTATAATCTTAAATTTATGATTTATGAAGAAACAATCATCAAAGAACAGCGGTGAATAAACATCAATAAACCGCTAAGTAGCGATACCATCATTCTATTATTAAATTACAAATGTGTATCTTAGTAAAGAAACAAAAAATAACTGTTGTAAAGTTATACATATTAAAAAGATCCAATATTTAACAGTTAAGTGGCATCATGTGGGCATCTGGACAGAATGTCCGCCATCACATTTTCTGAACCACGGATAGCTCGTACCGAGAAATGAAAAGGTTGAAGAGCGATTGCGTATCGAGTTGATCTCGAGCTCTTCAAGTTCTTACTTTGGATAGCCGTAAGAGCTTTTTGGTCAGTTTCCACTACGAAATGCGCGCCCAGAAGGAATCTTTGGAGTTTGAGAATTGACCAAACCATTGCCAATAATTCACGGTCTAAAACCGAGTAATTCCTTTCTGCAGCATTAAGTTTTCTGGATATATACATTACAGGATGCAGAGTTCCAGAGTACTCTTGCATTAGTGCCGCTCCAATCCCAGTGGATGAAGCGTCACTACGAAGAACAAATGTCTTATCTGTTGTAGGTAACACTAAAATAGGTGGTGATGAAAACATAGTTTTGATCTTCTCTAGTGAAGATTGGCATTCATGAGACCAGTGAACCATGTTAGGCGACCCTTTCTTTAATAGTGTAGAGAGAGGTGCCATGATAGAGGACAGATTCGGAATGAAACGTCCATAAAATTGTATGAGACCTAAAAGACTTCGCACTTGCTTTTTTAGTCCTAGGGATAGAGATGTTAAGTATCTTAGTGATATTATGGTCTTCTGTCTTCAAGAAACCGTGACCTACTCGATGGCCTAAGAAAGCAATTTCGCTAAAGCCAATACAAGCTTTAGATGGTTTTGCTGTCAGGTTATACTCACGCAGAGTTGATAATAATTCAACTAACCCTGAATAGTGATCTTCCCAAGTATCGCTGAAAAGACAGATGTCGTCTAGATAAGCAATGACATCTGACCGATACGATAGGATTCGACGCATCATGCGTACAAATGTAGCTGGTGCGTTCATAAGGCCGAAAGGCATAAAATTCCATTGGAAAAGGCCTCTGGGAGTAGAGAAAGCGGTAAGAGGTTTGGCGCGTTCGGATAATGGAACTTGCCAATATCCTTTAGACAAATCAAGTTTAGTGAAAAAATGCGATTTAGAAAGACGAGTAAGTAGCTCTTCTAGTAAAGGCATAGGTTCAGCATCGAACTTCGTAACTTGATTCAATTTGCGATAGTCAACGCAAAGACGTATGTTATTGTCTTTTTTTCGAACAATAACCATCGGCGAAGAATATGCAGAAGTGGATGGTTCGATTATTTGTAAATCTATCATTTCATCCAACTCCTTTTCAACCTGTGTTTGGAAATGTATAGGGATAGGATAAGGTCTAACCCTAATTGGAGTATGTTCAGTTAGAACAATGTCATGCTCAATGACATGAGTTTGTCCAGGGATGTCAGTGAGGACATCCTGAAATGTTTGTAACATAGACGAAACTTGTCGCCGTTCTCCTAGAGACAAATCAGGAGAAACAGTAACGTCTTTCCATGATTCACTAGAATGAAGTGGGATCATTGGAAGCGGAAGATTAACATCCGAAAAACTTGTTTCCTCATCCTGTATTACAGACAGTGATGAGTAATGACCATGTTTGACATGAGAATCGTCCGTTGCCTGGAAAATAGGCTGTAGATAGTCAGGACGTTCATGGAACTCCGTAAGCATATTGATGTGGAAGGTTTTATGCTTCCCGTTGATATCGACGATGTAGTCAACATCTGAAATTTTCGATATTATATCGTACGGACCTTTCCAACTAATAAGGAGTCTATTTTCACGACAAGGTAGCAAAACAAATGCTTTGTCACCAGGACAAAGTTGTCGTAAAGTTCTCTTCTTATTAGCAAATTGTCTTGCCTTCTGCTTAGCAAATTCAGAAGAGGACGTTGCCAATTTGCATGCTTCGATAATCTTCTGTCTCAGCGCGATGACATACTCGTAAGAAGATTTTGTGTCATCGTCAATATTGTCAGCTGTTATAAGATCATGCAGCAAAGACATTGGGCCGCGCGGTCGCGCGCCAAAGACAAGTTCAAAGGGAGAAAACCCTGTATGTTCATTGGGGACCTCTCTGTACGCGAAGAGGGCCGCGGGTAAAACCCTATCCCAATCTTGAGGATGATCCTCAGTTATCTTCCCTAATAAGTTCTTAAGTGTTCTATTTAGTCGCTCGACCATCCCATTGGACATAGGATGATAGATGCTACTCAAAGATCTCTCTATCTGTAGAGTAGACATTACTTGAGACATGGTATCCGATATCAGTTGGGTGCCATGATCTGATAATATTTCTCCGGGGAATCCCAGCCGAGAAAATATAAGCCAAAGAGCATCTGCAATGTCAGCGGTAGTAATGCTCTTTAGAGGGATAGCCTCTGGCCAACGTGTGCACATGTCTACACACGTTAAGATAAACTGATGTCCTCTAGCAGATTTGATCTTGAATGGACCAATGATGTCTATCGCCATTTTCTGGAATGGACGAATAGGAATATCTGCAGCCTGAATAGGCGCAGCATGACGAGGACCTTTGGATTTGACTTCTTGACATACTTTACAGGATCGACAATAGATCCGTATGTCCTTGTTCACAAAAGGCCAAAAGAAAGCCGCAAGAACTCTTGACTTTGTACGGGAAAAACCCATGTGACCAGCACACTGAGAGTCGTGTGCATGTTGTAAGATCTTAACTCTCAAATTCTTGGGTACAAGAATCTGAGAATGACTTGACTTAGTGGAGTCTTGCACCATACGTACAAGTACGCCATTCTTCATTGTAATCCAAGATTTACAATTTGAATCTTTATTCGGATCACCTTTCGTTACAAGAGTGAAGAATTTCTTAAGAGTCGGATCTTCTTCTTGTTGTTTTATAAACGAGTCACGAGAAATTACCAAGGGATCATCTTGGTTATGCACTTCATTATCTTCAACAGATGAAGTTTCAGGCATATTGAGAGCTTGAGCTCTAGTGACTACCGCATTAGCAGATTGCATATTTTGATTTTCCCAAACGGAAATTTGCTCCGGAGTGCATTCTTTGACTCCGTGAATGCGACCGATGATAAGATCAGCGATCGGATTCGGCAAAAGACATGCGTGTACATCTCCTGTGAAGAAAGGAGTAGCAATCCTAATGATAGCGGTAGAGTATTTCTCTATGGTGCCGCCAAATGTTACGCATTTGACTACTTTGCCTGTAGAATGAGAAGGATCTATGAGTGACTGCCTAACCCCAATAGTTGTGCATCCAGAATCAAAAAGTACTGAGACTGGATTGTCATTTACTAAACCTTTGTGTAAGACAAGAGAACCTCTCCCATCATGCGCGATTGACGCAGGAAGAGCGGGAAGAGGATGCCCACAGCTTAAAGTAGACACTGTGGTTGGCTCAAATAATGTTTTGCATTGGGGGCACTGAGATGCTCTCCCAAAATCAAAAGCGGCACATGCCATATTATTAGAGTCATCATTATCTTTATTTTGTTTATAGGCTTCGTGGGACTCTTGCTGTGCAGAGTTCGCCTGGTAATGAGCTTTATGTTTTTTGAATTGTGCTCTACCTCTGTTATTATTGCCTCTGTACTTATCATTGTTTCCACTATTATAACCTCTACTCGGGTTTGAATCATAGCTCCTTTGGTTACTATCATCATATTCATTATAATGAGTATCTCTGTAATTATGATCTTGTTGTCTCCATGAAGGAAAACTTGGATAGTTTCTAGAATGACTTCCTTTGCGAAAGTTCCTGTAATTATGACCACCCCTGAATCGAGGGCTGTCAGCTCTTCTCCAGGTATTCGAAGAAGAACCCTGAAATGATTGGTTACCTTGGTTCTGATAACTGTAATAGTTACCTTTTTTATTAAACCTATTTTGAGGTCCTTGGAATTTGTGAGAGTGATTAGGGTTGTATGGTGTTGCAGAAGCAACTGGCATACCTTCTTTAACCTTACTGTTGCTAATAGCTACGTCCGGATGTGCAGTGACGTATTGGGTACAATACTGTTCCATTTCTTTTAGAGACTTAGGTTTACGCTCATGTAAGAATTCGAGGAAAGGTTTATTTATACTTGACATAATCTTGTCTCTGAGTATCAAGTCCATAAGGGCTTCATAAGTCTTTTCTGTTTTGGATAGCTCAATCCAACGATCAAATGTAAGACGTGTCCTTGCAATGAATTCTGAGAATTCTACACCTGCCTCAGGCACCATTGTCTTAAACAACTTCCGATAACCCTCTTCAGACAACTGATACTTCTTTAATAAGGCTGCCCTAATAACATCATAGTTATCTTTGTCAGCCTCTTCAACCAAACTTAAACTAGTCAGAGAATCACCTTTCAGATTTTCTGATAACTGGTTAGCATATTGTGATTTGTCCACATTATGTGCTCGACACGAGCGTTCAAATCTATTTAGCCAGAATGTTATGTCATCACTGGAAGGGTTGAACGCTGGTACCTTGACCTTGTAAGTAAAGGGTTTACCATTACCACCAGATGCTTGATTACCATCACTTATGTTTGTTAACTTTAACTTTTCTAACTCAAATGCTAAAAGTTCTTTTTTGTGTTCATGCTCTCTTATTGCTTTTTTCTCTTCTGCTTCAGCTTCTCTTTGTAATCTTTTTTCTTCTGCAGCAGCTTGTAATTTTTTCTCTTCTGCAGCAGCTTGTAATTTTTTCTCTTCTGCAGCAGCTTGTAATTTTTTCTCTTCTGCAGCAGCTTCATCTTTCCTTTTCTCTTTTTCCATTTCCATCTGGAATCTTTTTTCATCAGTCTGTATCTGCAATTTCTTTTGTTCATACTCTCTTTGTAATTTTTTTTCCTCAGCTTCTAATCTTTTCTCCTCAATCAATGCTTTTCTTTCTTCAGCAGCTAATGCTTTGTCATATTGAGCAACTGCCCATTCTTCTAATTGCTGACCAGTCTTATCAAGAGCCTTGCCTTGTGTGATAAAATAATCTAATGTAGACATCTTGTCTAATAAGATCAGTAATTTGCAAAAGTAAATAAATTCACTTTCTTAGTCTTAATCAAAGACCTTGTATGATAACTTTTTAACCTGTGGAAAATAGTACTTAACTATCCCAATCACTGTGGGAAACAAGCCTTACAAAGGTCTTGTATAAATCCTTATATAATAACAGCTATAAGTTGCTGGTTCACTCTATAATATAAGTGCAGTGCACCAGAAATAGTGTTTTATATCATCAACTGTGTACCTTTAGTAATAGCAATTAACTATCAGTTGATTCTTGTACATCAATTTATATGATCAACTATATTTTAAATAGTGTATGTCGATCAGGCACAAAACAAAACAGTTATACAGGAGAACATGAAAACATTTGCGGAAATGAAATAAATGAAATGGGAAAACAATAAAAGATAAACCGCAAGAGGATAACAAATACAAATAACGCCACAGTATATAAATATAAATTGAGAATAGAACTGAAAGATAGAATAGGGTAGACCAACAAATTACAAACAAATCAAAACAAACTAAAGAACAGAGGAATATTACAAAAACAACAATGAGTACAGTCTTCACAGCTAACACTAATAGCAACAGCTGTCGCAGCAAATTTTCAATCAAGAAAATTGCACCTATAGAAACGCACACATCAGACCCTCTATTACGTGGGATACTCTGCTGTGTGACACCGCCCAACCAAAACAACAACCCGCTGGATACAAACAAATATCACATATAAATATTTAAACATAAATACATAATTGCATAAATAGTATGGCAATATGATGTAAATAGAGTGTTGCAGAAAGAATGTGTTGTAAAGAAGGCTCAGTTACACTGCCTAATAGTACAGTACTGTGGTACTTTATTAAACAAATACTTCTGGTCTAATTATTTTAAATTCAACACAGAAATAGAAGCTCCATCGTTGATGTGAATGATAACAATCGATGTAGGACTTCTCAGTTCAATAACATTTCCTTTCGCAAACACTGTCAAATATTCTCCAGTCCTGATGTGTAATGTTCTATGTTTCAACCAAGCTTGCTGTGTAACACTGTCAGTTGTATGGCAAATGTCCAACGAACCAAATGTCAACAAACGCTGACCTAGTTACCGCATACTGTCGACAGGACAGGTCACGCTGACATCACTGTAGAGTTGTACTGCTGATGTATTTGTGTGTCGTAACAGACCCCAAGGAACGTCTGGTCTCAGTAGTTTACTTCTCAATATGGTCACTGTGCAGGTTGACCCAGGAAGCTGGCACACCAGTTGTTAAACTCTGTTTAGTTGTTAACTCATACTGGCTACTAGTTGTTGAATCACGCTTTATTTGTTAAATGACGTGAATGTCCACCAGTTGATAAATGTAGATGTTGGGACTGGTGTAGTAAAGTGTAACGATTGTCAACTCATTAAACCCAGCACAGTTTTGGTCATACAGGTCATCTTGTCCTGGAACGTGATGAGGCTCCGACAAGAATGTGAGTGTAAACAATGAGTGTGTATGTGAATGTCAGAACGCGAATGGTAGCATGATTCGATAGAGTTGACAGGTTGGTAGTACATCACTCATACTCACACTGTTCGAATTCAAGAAGTACTGGAACTACGGTGGTCTTTTTATAACATTTAATGGGACGCACACTTGGACAGTACGTGTATGGTTACAGGAACAAATGTCGACATAGACAGCATAATGTTGATCACAGGAATATCATCTTAAGTTAGCATTCATGCTTGGCAAATATCATAATGGAGCATTCGTAAATAAGCATTCAGAGTTCCATCATGTAAATCATCTGGCTTTACTGACTGGGCACGTCAGACCATAACCAATATATAGGAAGGCTCCTAGACCTAACCTCGTCTAGTGAATATCCCTTCACGTAAAGTTCAATATATATATTTTCCATAAAGATATAGGAATCCCAGACATGGGTTCTCACATGTAGCAGTGATCTCTTGGTTCATCGAGCGATAGTACAGGCATCCCTTTTTCTCACTCGATAAATACAAAGTATATGAATTTCAACATGGCTGTTCTTCTCTCGTGAGTTTCACTCACTATAGGACCCAGACCAAAATTGGTCATTCGTTAAATGTCCTCATTTCTTCATAGCTTCTCTCATAGAGGTGATTGAATAATATCATACAATCTAGTGTTGATACATAGGAATGTCGTCTTCCTTTGAATAAATATTCTTTTCAAAAGTACCACTGTGCATCTGTTTATCAACAACGATGGCGAAGCCCAAGTTCATAATAAATTGTGGTTTTACCTTTCTATGCGAAATATAACTTTGCCATTCCTTGGCAAAAGAGAATAAACACTGGGGTAAAGTACATACAACATGTCTAAATGACTATCACTTTTCCCCATTGACTTATAGATCACTTTTTCGGCGATAGGCCGGCTACATCAAAATTCGACATCCAGACAGGATGACGGCCATGAATCACACCCCTTGCTAGCGATACTTCCGCTGCATAGCCTTTGACCTTTTCTAGCGACAACCAACATAGTTCGACTTAGAAATGTAAAGATATCCATATATAAGACAGACTCGTCCTACTCATACAAACACTACGTATAAATTCAGGCCATAGATATACTGAAGCAAGAACAATCTATTCCTACCCAGCCAAAGAATAAATCGCAGTAGGCCTAGACTCGTCCGCGGAGTCCGATCGAAGATGACGGAACTACTTTCAAGGGAAGTAACTCAAAAATGACTTCTCCTTAAGCACTTAAAAAGGAAATACTTTGATTACAAAATATTTGCGAACATAATAAGTATATAAATGTATTATATTGCAAGATAGTAAAAATTGCCCTTTACACCTCTATGACTCCGTGTGTTTCAGGTTCCTCAGCTTTCCTTATTAAAATGGTTTTCCTGGGCTAAGTAAGTCCTTCAAGATTGTTCCACAAAGTCCAGTCTGATAAATGGAAATTCTGAATTCTAACTTCTGGCAAGTCTGGTTGTGTCTTGGCAAGCAATTTCTCACAGTGTCTTAATACTGAAACTTGTCATAGTACTCTTAATTCCTGTCTGCCCCAGCATCTGTCAGTTGGTTGTATGAAGCTAGAGCAAAAGCCTTCATTTTAAAACAAAAAAGCTTGGTCATAAGATGGGTAATTTTCAAATCCAACATGGAACCAATTCTTAACGTGCAATTTTAGGTCATTCTCCCCCAAAAATGGTATGAAAAACATCCGATTGCCTGGCAGAAACTCACCATTGTTCGTCTGTAAACTCATACGACAGATTTTCTGTGTTTTAAGAATTAACAACTTTGCTTTGTATCTTCGTGATCGAAGTAATGCTACAGCTGTCCGTGAGAGAAAACTGGCTCGATCAAGACAGTTAAACTAGATATAGAACATCCTTGGCTGTTTGCCAAAAAGTTATTTTCACGTCAGATTGGCAAGTAATCTCGCTGGTCTGTCGCGGCACCCTGGCGGGTTCGATTTCACAACTAACAAATACGGTGGCGAGTTTACCCAGTGTAAATGGGCACATACTGGCCAAGAGTTAGGAAGGATGCGCGAGGAAGTGACATACACAGTCAACAACATCTGTCGATGTTACCTAGTATATTGCAGTCCCTTAATTCTACTCTCTGGTTGCAGATCAGTCCGATAAATAACAAGATTGATTTTATTCTAACACAGGCGTGAAGAATGTTGAAAATACAACATTCTGTACAGCGCATTCCTGTTAGTTAAGAAAGAGGGTGCCGGTCAGTCTGAACACACGCCGTTAAATCCAATCATTGCGCATGCACACCAAATTTGCCACTTTTTGACTTTGTCGAGTGAAAATGTAGATTTAATAGTTACTTCACAGCGTGCTGGAGGAGAGTAAAGACAGACTTATTTACGACAAATCGTGTCTCTCAATCTTCTCTTTCACTCTCCTGGTCAAACAATTATTTGCCAGTTTTCCAGACTCGCATCTGCGCGCTCACCGATTTGGTGTTTTCAAACACACACACGACGTTGATACAAACTATATTAAACGAATAGGGGAAATGTTGGGCTTTGGGTATATCCAACACACAGAACTAAATGAGTTTAGGTGATTTTATTCACTTTAAAACATCAATCACTAAAAATATCAGATATTACATAAATTATCATAAGTACACAAATGCAAATAACAAGTTTGGGAGGGGGTGAAGAAGATTGGTATCGACTAAGCCCTTCCCGCTCATTAGACAAAGACAAACCCAGTCCAGAGATAGATAATATCAGGAACACGGGTACGTTAACCTAACAGTAAAGTTAATTACTCTGAAAGAGGTGTTACCAAGTTAGGTATAAGTGATAGAAAAAAAAAAAAACCTGTTCTTCCCAGCTGTTCTTCCCTTTACTAAGCAAATGGAAAGGAGGTGGTTTTAAACAGAGTTAACAAATTATCAACTATCCCACTTAAAGGAACAATGTAGGGTATACAGAAAAGATATATGTTACCAGGTAAGCAAGTTAACAAAATGGTCACACAAAAGAATTAATTTCCTGTCATTCATACACGCGCTAGCAAAGGCCTTCACTCATCTTGCTCTCACTTACCGATTGTGAAAAAAATCTTGCACTCCATAGAATAACACAACAGCAGTTACACCTCAACTAAATGTATGAGTGTTTGTTCAAGTTCTAGCCCCAGATTATCGGGTAGGCGGTCAGCACATAAAAGGGTCCCGTAATCGCTGGAAAATGAATCTGTAGTTGTGTCTCTTTTCTTAATAACAGTTTCTATGGGAGGGCACGGTCTCTGATACCGGGGTGAGGATGGTGTGGTCTATTTGACTATGCCGCGGATAATAAAATTCTTACGCGTGCTGGTACACTTTATCCGTGAGGTATGGTTTAAGTCCAGTGAGAAAACTAGTCACATCACTGTTCAGGAAATTATGAATTATCTCTCTGTGTCAGTAAACTAACAAAGCTCGGGCCAGTGTTCTTCTTCCCGTTACGACTTAAGTTGTTTGATGGTGCGTTAAATTTGTCTTTGGGTGTGCTTTCTTTGCTATAAGTTAGATAGCGGAATTCCAAACATAGAATCGCCTCAAAGATTAAAAATTTACACAGTCTCAACAAGTTCTGCGTCAGGGGAACTCTACACACTGTTTATGCTTTGCTTTGCTTAGATTGATTTCTTTATTGCTTTCTTAATGCTGGGATCGCACAGGTTACGATCACTCTGTATGAAAGAAAAAAAAAAGACATGTAATATACCGAAAACAAATAACCTTCTAAAGCGCGATGAATTTCCCGTTAAGCCTATTATATATATGCTCGCGTATTTAATTATGTATTTAATAAACACTGCGCGAATTCTAGTGGTTAAAAACCCACATCTATAAAACTAGGACTTAACTGAATTTATTAATTATAAATTCCTTCGCGACTTTAAAAGTTAATTTAAGCATCTATTATCTTTTGAAATAATATAATAGATAGATCATTATATTTAAAACTGGAACTCTTGAGATGGTTTAATTAAATAGATTTAAATTAACACAAAATCCCTTGAAATAGAATGACTAGACCACTGATCACTTTACACAATATATATATTTTACCGCTTTGCACAGAATTAGAAATCACTGCAAATATATATAAAATCCAGGGGAAAATCTATAACAAGATTTCAATAAAGCTAGTGCTTCTGTAAAGATCTGGCCAGCGAGTGATAACGTGTCTAGTTCTACATGGTCTATTTAGCTAAAATGAAATGTAAGTTGAGTGGGACATGATAAACTTGACAACTTATTTGATCTCACGAACTTTTGGGGATCTGACCGCCAAATCAAGAGAAGAAGCCGCCCCCTGGTCTTCGTATCCGCTCGCTGCTGCCCGTTTCGCTTTCCCCCGTTCGCTCGGTTCCTCGATTGACACCGAGACGCGAAATTAGCGGCAAGCAACTGCGTCTCGTATCAGGGAAAACTACTGTCTTTGATAGCGCCGATAGTCTCCCCTAAGATCCCTCGGTCTGTCTCTTTGATCTCGTCGCTGTATCCTACATGAGTCCCGGTGGAATGCGTTCTGGCAAACGAAAAGTTACAACAAATGTTCAGGGGTTCTAATGTTATGAAAAGCTAAAGGTCCCTTTAAATCATCCATCATATCAGGGAAAATTCACTAGTCAAACTAGACGTACGTCACAATCGTCCCCACTTTTAGACATGAAACCATTTTTCATGTTTTCATTTTTGACAATGGAGGTGACCTGATTGGTGATTTTAGGATGAGTGGTATCTTCAGTTTGCTCTTCTTCCTCTGTAGACCAGTTTCTACTCAGAAAATCAGCCCCGACATTCTGTCTTCCCGGAATATATTCCACTTTGAAAGAATAGACGCTTAGAAGGAGGGCCCAACGCATGATCCTAGCGTTAAATTCTTTATTGGCACCAAGAAATGCTAACGGAGCGTGGTCTGTTTGCACCGTGAACGATGTACCATAAAGAAACTCATGATGGCGTCTGATACCGTCAATCAGAGCAAGACATTCCCTTTCAACTACGCTGTAGTTCCGTTCCGCTTTATTTAATTTCCGACTGCCATAGGCAACTGGAAATAGCATGTTCAGGTCACTGTCATCGGCTTGAAGCAGTGTTGACCCGATGCCCTGACCTGACGCGTCGACTCTCAGTACAAAAGGTTTCTTGAGGTCAGGCAACCTCAAAATGGGGTATGCAGACAACTGTCCTTTCAAAGTGCTATACGCGTGTTCGCACTTTTGATCCCATATGACCTTATCAGGACAACCTTTCTTTGTGAGGTCAGTCAGAGGTGCCGTCAGTCCGTTGAAGTTCTGGATGTACTTCTGATAGTATGCACATAGCGATATGAAGGAACGTACGTCTTTCTTCGTTCGGGGTCTTTTTGCTGCCACTATTTTCTCCACGTTCTTCTTAATAGGCCAACTGCATCCGTGAGAAATAGTGTGCCCCAGGAAGTCTAACTGTTCAAACCCGATGAGACATTTGCTAGGTCTGGCTGTGAGACCCGTTTCCTGTAGTCTCCTGAGGAGCATAGCAACCGTAGCAATATGTTCTTCATAGGTTTCCGATGCAATTAAGATGTCATCCATGAAATTATGGATATGGGGACTTTGCAAAGGTTCTAGAAGCTTCCTCATCATCCTGGTGAACACTCCTGGTGCGTTATGCAAACCGAACGGCATCACGTTAAATGTGTAATGTCCTTCACTAGTGCTGAAAGCTAACAAAGGTTTAATTTCCTCCTTGACTGGTATTTGATAATAACCTTTACTGAGGTCAATCTTGGAGAAGATCTTAGCTTTGCTGAGCTTGGTGAACAACTCAGAAACAGTTTGGAGAGGTTCGGGCTGGAATTCCGTTACAGCGTTTAGCAACCTGTAATCAATGCACAGCCGAACTTCCTTATTGGGCTTCTGCAACAGCACTACGCTCGAGCTGTAAGGAGATGTAGACTCACTGATAATTCCTGCCTGACGCAGCTTGTCTATTTCTCCGCGAAGTGCATCAGCTTTAGCGTACGGGATGGGGTAAACTCTGGTTTGAACAGGGGTCTCGTTTGTTAATTTCATATCAAATTCAATGAGATTTGTTCGACCAGGTACATCCGTTAAAACTGCACTGTACTGTTTTAGTAGAGCCCTAGTTTCTGTTTGTTGTTCTGGTGAGAGATTGTCGCCGAACTTGACATCTTTAAAGGATTCTGTGGGTTGCAGTGGATACTCCATGCAACCATCATCATCTTCCTCGTCTTCCGTTGCTATGGCGACAGCCAGGAGATGCTCGGAGGATGGCACCGGTCTTTCCAAATATTTCTTTAGCAGATTTATGTGGAAGACCTTCTCCTTTCCTTTGATGGAGATCTTGTAGTTGGTACGTGAGATCTTTTTAAGGACGGTAAACGGTCCTTGCCATCCGATGCGAAGTTTATTGCTTCCGGTTGGAAGTAGCAATAGGACTTTCTCCCCTGGTTGTAGTTCTCTCTCTTTTGCAGCTTTGTTGTATCTTTTAGTAATTTTAGCGCGGGCTTTCTTAAGGTTGGTAGTAGCTAGATCCCATCCTAGCTTTAGCCTTTCCTTAAGCTCAGATACATACTTGCTTGCAGAGACGACTGTCTCGTCAGCCTTCTGGTCTGTCAGGGACCGAAGTAAGGCTTCTAGTGGCCCCTTAATAGGTCTGCCAAATAAAAGTGTAGCTGGCGCAAAACCCGTAGACGCTTGGGGTACCTCTCGGTAGGCGAATAAGGCAGCCGATATATATTGGTCCCAGTCTTCCGGTTTCTCCTGACCCAGCTTACGTAACATCATGGTGAGGGTACCGTTAAAACGTTCCACGAGCCCATTTCCGGCCGGATGGTAGGGACTTGTGTGGATATGTTTGGCCCTCAAGATCTTAAAGATCTCCTCCATTAACAGGCTACGGAATTGGGATCCATTGTCCGTCAAAACTTGTTGAGGGAATCCCAACCGTGTAAAAATTTGCACAAGGGCTTCTGCGACATGCTTGGAATTAGTGCATGGTAGCGGTACGGCTTCGGCCCACATAGTGCAAGTGTCAACTAAGGTCAGGATGAACCTGTTCCTTCTTTTGGTCTTTTCCAGAGGACCAATAATGTCGACAGCAACCCGTTCAAATGGAGTCCCTACTATTGGCATTTGCCCCATAGGTACTGGGGGTGTCAAGTGCTTGGGTGCTACCCGTTGGCACTGGGCGCAGGATTTCACGTACCTGACAATGTCAGAGTTCATTCCTGGCCACCAATAGTGGTTTTTTATTCGCTGAATAGTGGCGTTTTGTCCCATGTGTCCGCTAAAGGGAAGAGAGTGCCCCATTTCTAAGATCTGGTTTCTGTACTGCGTCGGTACTAGGAGCTGGTTATTCCCCGTGTCCGGGTTGCCCGTTCTACGATACAATACACCATCCTTAGAAAAGATGTCTCCGTTGTGTCTGGGGTCCTTAGCCATGGGCAGTTTTTTAAAGCAGGGCGCCAGAGTAGGGTCCTTTTGTTGCGCCTCCTTCAGTTCATTCGGCAACAAGTTTGGCGCAGGCTCCCTCTCCTTCTTGGCTTGCCCTCTTGTGGTTACCGCTGCCACAATCGGCTCCTTAGGTCTCCCAATGAACACATATCTACATCCAGGATAACTGGGTAGATCGGATCATCCATTATGGCCGCTTTAATAACTCCTCTGACAAAGTCAGAGTGTATTTCTACCAGTGCGATAGGAAGCGTCCTGGGTGCATCACTCCTGAAAACTCCACTAAGTTTGACGGTTTCCTCTGTCTCCTGACCGGGTTTGACTAGGTGCCTAGCGACAATACAATCAAAACTTAATCCAGTGTCAAAAAGACAAGTAGTAGAGGTACCGTTCAAAATTACAGTTCCTCGAGTTGAGGGTCGGTCCCCCTCAGGTTGAGAATCACTGACATTGACTCTACCTTTCGAGGCTGTATGCAAACATCCAATGCGGTTTGCACCGGTTTGTTTGCCCTGATCAGACGTTCCTGGTGTAGGGGTCTTCCCTTTTCCTTGACCTTGGTGGCCGCGCTGCCACGTAGGCTTGTTGGGTTGATCAGAATTGTTGTTGGGGGGGTATCGGGTTTTGTAGAATTTCGATTTTTCCTGGGGAGGTTTTTCTGGGTATTGTTATCTCGTTGGTTATAATGTTGAGAGGAAGTGGAAGAATAGGATGCCTGTTCTAGATTCTGTTTTCGAGATGGCTCATCGGTGGGTTTACGTTTAGTGCTGGGAAGTTCGGCCATTGCATTGCTATAGCGTTCGGCTTTATTGAGTATGTCTTCAAGCCTGACTGCCCCCTGTTCAGCCAAAAATCTACGTGTTTCATTCGACAAAGTGGATTTTATCTGCTCCACAAGAACAAGTTCGAGGAGTCCCTCATATGAAAGAGGTAGGTCAGATAATTCAATGCACTTTGTCAGATAACCCGTGAGACGTGAAGAGAACTGGGGAAATGTTTCCGTGCTCTCTTTTCGGCTGTTTCTGAACAACTGCAGAAACTTTCGGGCAGTCATCTCAAACTGCTGTAGTAAGGCCTTTTTCAACATGTCGTAATCATGTTGATTCGGTCCCAGCTTTGTGTACACGTCATAAGCATTGCCTTTCAGTGACGTTGAAAGTTTGAGCGCCCAGCGGGTACTCTCTAACCCATAAAGATTCGCGAGTCTCTCGAATTTTTCTAGGTAGCTGTCAATTTTTTCGTTAGGGCTAGGAAAAGATTCTAAAGAAAACGACATAGCAGTTAATTGGGCAGATTGAGTACTGGAGAGGTCCATTGATTGAGACTGGGGCGAAGACGGCTCTCCGTTAGTCGAAGTAGAGGCGCCCCGACTCTCTAGAGCCTTAAGCGCCAGTTGATGCTGTCTTTCCTTGTCTCTCTCTCTCTCTCTCTGCGAGTTTCCATCTCTGCTTCAATTTTCTTCTGTTCCAAAAGACGTTCTTCCGCTTCTTTCTTATCTGCCCTCTCCTGGGCTTCTCTCCTCTCTGTTCTTTCTTTCTCTTCCTTCCTCTCAGCTTCTGCTCTCTGTTGCTTCGCCTTCCTCTCAGCTTCGGCTCTCTGTTGCTCCGCGTCATATATTTCCAATTCCTGGTTAATAAACGCGTTTGCAGCTTCTGCATCTAATCCTGCCTCTTTCGCTTCCAGCCTCAAGATGGACCTCATCTTTATCCTCTCTCTGCCATTGTTAAAGAATAAGATGAAGTATGCTTAGAGAACTAGTAAGAAGAAACGCGAAAGGGAGGAACTCTGAACCGCTACGAGAAAAAAAAAACACAAGTACAAATTTACCTGTGTTACCTCCTACCTGTACTGTGCAAACTTATCGCTGCTATTATCTGGCAATTAAGGCTCTAAACGCAAGCGACTATGCCACTAAATGGTAAGTTACACTGGAAAAGAATCTACTTTTACTAACAGTAGAGAAAAATTTATATTAAAACAATTTAAAAGGAAAAAAAAAAAATTTCCCCTAAATTTTAAATCTCTGACAACAAACTCCGTCCCTAAAGTCAATTATTGAGATGAGACGTTGTTAACTTAATTTTTAAAAATCAGAACAATCCGTCTTTAGCTAAGCTCAACTCTTTTTGACTTCAAAAACCTTAGTGACTGTAAAACAATCACGCAATCCCAGCAACTTTTATAAAGAAAGAAATATAATTATCTCCGCCAGAGGATAATTAAAATAGCAAATATATTTGTTTATCTGTACTTTCTACTGCTGTGGAGAGAAAACAACCTGTAAATATGCTGTGTGGACAACCCAAATACTTAAAGAACGTTTGTCTAGGGGTGTAATTATTTATTTATTTCCCTAATTCACAAAGACAAATCATTCACACTCTACCTAGTTAGACCCAAACTAAATCAGACTCAAAATATCTTTAACCCGGCTATGCGATTGCCTCAAATGTAGCTCAAGATCCCAGAACCAGCCCACAAATATGTGTGCATCAAATGTATCTCAAAATTATCCCAGACGAGCCGGCCAAATATTGTCGTAAATTTATTTTGAGAGAAAAGAGTCGTAGAAATAGTGGTCCGGTTTAGAGTGGAAAATGATGATGGAAAGCTCAGTGATAGAAAATGTAGAGATTTAATAGTTACTTCACAGCGTGCTGGAGGAGAGTAAAGACAGACTTATTTACGACAAATCGTGTCTCTCAATCTTCTCTTTCACTCTCCTGGTCAAACAATTATTTGCCAGTTTTCCAGACTCGCATCTGCGCGCTCACCGATTCGGTGTTTTCAAACACACACACGACGTTGATACAAACTATATTAAACGAATAGGGGAAATGTTGGGCTTTGGGTATATCCAACACACAGAACTAAATGAGTTTAGGTGATTTTATTCACTTTAAACATCAATCACTAAAAATATCAGATATTACATAAATTATCATAAGTACACAAATGCAAATAACAAGTTTGGGAGGGGGTGAAGAAGATTGGTATCGACTAAGCCCTTCCCGCTCATTAGACAAAGACAAACCCAGTCCAGAGATAGATAATATCAGGAACACGGGTACGTTAACCTAACAGTAAAGTTAATTACTCTGAAAGAGGTGTTACCAAGTTAGGTATAAGTGATAGAAAAAAAAAACCCTGTTCTTCCCAGCTGTTCTTCCCTTTACTAAGCAAATGGAAAGGAGGTGGTTTTAAACAGAGTTAACAAATTATCAACTATCCCACTTAAAGGAACAATGTAGGGTATACAGAAAAGATATATGTTACCAGGTAAGCAAGTTAACAAAATGGTCACACAAAAGAATTAATTTCCTGTCATTCATACACGCGCTAGCAAAGGCCTTCACTCATCTTGCTCTCACTTACCGATTGTGAAAAAATCTTGCACTCCATAGAATAACACAACAGCAGTTACACCTCAACTAAATGTATGAGTGTTTGTTCAAGTTCTAGCCCCAGATTATCGGGTAGGCGGTCAGCACATAAAAGGGTCCCGTAATCGCTGGAAAATGAATCTGTAGTTGTGTCTCTTTTCTTAATAACAGTTTCTATGGGAGGGCACGGTCTCTGATACCGGGGTGAGGATGGTGTGGTCTATTTGACTATGCCGCGGATAATAAAATTCTTACGCGTGCTGGTACACTTTATCCGTGAGGTATGGTTTAAGTCCAGTGAGAAAACTAGTCACATCACTGTTCAGGAAATTATGAATTATCTCTCTGTGTCAGTAAACTAACAAAGCTCGGGCCAGTGTTCTTCTTCCCGTTACGACTTAAGTTGTTTGATGGTGCGTTAAATTTGTCTTTGGGTGTGCTTTCTTTGCTATAAGTTAGATAGCGGAATTCCAAACATAGAATCGCCTCAAAGATTAAAAATTTACACAGTCTCAACAAGTTCTGCGTCAGGGGAACTCTACACACTGTTTATGCTTTGCTTTGCTTAGATTGATTTCTTTATTGCTTTCTTAATGCTGGGATCGCACAGGTTACGATCACTCTGTATGAAAGAAAAAAAAAACATGTAATATACCGAAAACAAATAACCTTCTAAAGCGCGATGAATTTCCCGTTAAGCCTATTATATATATGCTCGCGTATTTAATTATGTATTTAATAAACACTGCGCGAGTTCTAGTGGTTAAAAACCCACATCTATAAAACTAGGACTTAACTGAATTTATTAATTATAAATTCCTTCGCGACTTTAAAAGTTAATTTAAGCATCTATTATCTTTTGAAATAATATAATAGATAGATCATTATATTTAAAACTGGAACTCTTGAGATGGTTTAATTAAATAGATTTAAATTAACACAAAATCCCTTGAAATAGAATGACTAGACCACTGATCACTTTACACAATATATATTTTACCGCTTTGCACAGAATTAGAAATCACTGCAAATATATATAAAATCCAGGGGAAAATCTATAACAAGATTTCAATAAAGCTAGTGCTTCTGTAAAGATCTGGCCAGCGAGTGATAACGTGTCTAGTTCTACATGGTCTATTTAGCTAAAATGGAATGTAAGTTGAGTGGGACATGATAAACTTGACAACTTATTTGATCTCACGAACTTTTGGGGATCTGACCGCCAAATCAAGAGAAAAAGCCGCCCCCTGGTCTTCGTATCCGCTCGCTGCTGCCCGTTTCGCTTTCCCCCGTTCGCTCGGTTCCTCGATTGACACCGAGACGCGAAATTAGCGGCAAGCAACTGCGTCTCGTATCAGGGAAAACTACTGTCTTTGATAGCGCCGATAGTCTCCCCTAAGATCCCTCGGTCTGTCTCTTTGATCTCGTCGCTGTATCCTACATGAGTCCCGGTGGAATGCGTTCTGGCAAACGAAAAGTTACAACAAATGTTCAGGGGTTCTAATGTTATGAAAAGCTAAAGGTCCCTTTAAATCATCCATCATATCAGGGAAAATTCACTAGTCAAACTAGACGTACGTGTCACAACGCATCGCAAAAGGTAATTATGACATGTAAACAACTGTTGCCACATAAATGCGTGGCAGATGTCTTCTTCTTCTTCTTTGATCCTTAGCTGCCGACCGTCAAAGCAGTCAGTGGCCATCACGCCTGGTGGCGTCTTGTAGGACAGCAACAAACTGATTCCACTTTGCTCGGTCGGTGGCCATCCTTCGTACAGTGCCCCAACTCTGGTTCATTCTTTGCATCTCAGCCTCCACAGTCCTCCCTCAAGTTGTTTTTGGTCGGCCTCTCTTTCGTTTTCCTTCAGGGGTCCATAGCACAGCTGTTCTTGTGATGGCATCGGGGTTTCTTCTGAGGACATGGCCAACCCAACTCCAGCGTCTGGCAGCTATGATGGTGTGCATGTCCTCTTGCTTGCTCCGAGTAAGCAGATCTTGGTTGGTGATGGTATTCGGCCAAAAGATTAGGAGAATGTTTCTTAGGCAGGTTGTGTGAAAAGAGGACAATTTCGACATTTCCTTCTCTGTTACTCTCCAGTATACCGCACCATAGAGAAGCACAGAAAGCACACAGCTCTGATATAATCTTAATTCTGTGCTTGTGCTGTACTGAGAGGACTTCCAGATGTTGTTTAGACTATAAAAGGGTGTTCTTGCTTTGTTCATTCTGTTGTTGATGTCTTTGCTTGCTCCGCCATCTGGTGTTACTATGCATTCTAGGTATGTGAAGGTGTCGCGACAGATGTACAACATTCTTATTCATGGATAAACACTTGTAATCATTCATGTTGTTTATTACAGAGGGTAATTTTGAAACGAAGTATTTATGATGAAGGGTAATTATGACTCAAAATGTTTCCTGAAAGAAGGTAATTACGGCACAAATTTGATGCAACATAATTATGACAAACAAAATCTCTATACTGTATATTTACAGATCTCTGCTACAACTGCCCGTAAAATTTCACAAAATTATTTCATACAAATTACACAAAAAATATTTCACACAAAGCATTTATGATACAATTTATCAATCAATCAATCAATCAATCAATCAATACCTTTTAGCTCCCAGAGAGCATAGGCCTTTAACAAACACATGCCAAGTCTTCCTGTCCTGTGTCAAGTCTTCCTGTCCTGTGCCATCCACTCAAGTTCTCTCCATGTCTTCCTCATCATTTTCACTTCAGTCTCCAGTTGTCTTCTATAGACATTTAACTACAGCTTATAGAGTAATGTCATTCATCATCATGTTCCTTTGCACGCCTTATGCAGCATGGAGCGACCAATGGCAACTGGTCCATTAAGTATTCACATGCTCTTGTTGCAGTGGTTTCTGCTGCAATTTATTTTACATGTTGAGGTTGCCAACCACATATGTTGCCTTGTAGGACATGCCAGAGGATGCAGTAGTCCTATTCTTTCTTTGTCTCTTCAGAGACACCCCCCCCCCCAGAACTACACAGGGCATAATGTAATTAAGACATTGGTATTTATGATACAAAATACTTTTGACCAGATAACAGCATTACAATAAGAACTATAGAGGACACAAACATACATGAAGAAGAGTACTGGAGACATAGATACAAATATTACAGCAACTGACAGGCCTTGAAAGGACAGCACAGGACACTAGGACTTGCATTAACTAATCTGAGGTCTATGTTCTAGAGGGAGTTGTACAGTAAAAACAGAAAGAGATATATTTATGACTCGTATCCACAAAATGTTCTTATCACACAAGGTATTTACTCCACAATGTATGTATCACACAAGGTTTTTATCACACAATGTACATATGACACAAGGTATTTACCACAAAATGTATATATAACACAAGGTATTTACCACAATGTACACACAAGGCGCAAGGTATTTATCACACAATGTAAATATGACACCAGGTGTTTACCACACAATGTTGCGCACTGGTTGTACACGGCGGATACGTCCTCTCATATGTCCATCCCTGCTGGTCTTACGCTTGATGCCGAATTCCAGCAATCTTAGCCTTGATGATTCATCGACTGCAGTGTCATTTTCTAATAGACGAACATGAATCGCCCTCAGTATTTCTTCCTTATCCATGGCCAATGCACCTTTTATGGGTGCTCTTGAAGCTAGTCTGTCAGCTCTTTCATTGTTACGTACCCCGGCATGACCAGGACAGTAGATCTATATCAGTTCTTGAAGTTCTCAATGCTTCTATGGACGTTTTCCATTCATGTTGAAGCCAACCATTTTGGACCTTTCGAAGCATGGATTGTGAGTCTGATACAATAACTGCCTTTGTTAATAAAGTCTCAGACAGCCATCTTAAGACAGCAGTAACAGCCTCTACCTCCATTCTCATGCTGGAGGTTGTTATCATGTAAGCCCGGCTATGTTCAGCGACTGTTCTGCCCTTTACTCTAGCAGACAAGCCCCACCCTGATTTATTACCACAGATTACAGACCCATCAGTGTACGCAATGGCATCATCATCCCCAACATTATTATTTATAAGCTGATCAACTTCCAGCTCTGCTCTCCCACTGGCCCAAGTTCTGCGTTCTCTACCAAGGTTGATGATGACTATGTCATGTAATAAAGCATATTAAAACCCTTACAACACTGTTCCTCATCGTCTCCAAGTGGGCAGTCTTTCTCCCCATCACACAGCCACTCCTTGGGGATACACAGGTGATCATCTTTGCAACGGATCCTTCCATCAGGACACACTGAGACAGAGATGTATCAGTAAATTTACATTTAAAAAAATGCTATTTGTTGTTGTACCATTAATATATTTTGCAGTTTTTGATGATGTCATTAATTTAGCGCAAATAGAAGAGAGTTGTATACTACTGTCTCATGACCCTCAGCTCCCCAATGAGCATAGGCCTTCAACAAATACATGCCAAGTCCTTTGTCTCGTGCCATCATCAAGTTTTTTCCACGTTCTCCTCATCATTTTCACATCTGTCTCCTCTCAGGTGCCAAATCTAGAGGTTCTCCAAGATGAAAGATGGTCGTCAGCAACACAGACTCCTTTCGGCTTTCTCTGTGTTGCATCATAGGTCTCCCTACGAGAGGACCTTCTCCTGGCTGACTTTTATTTTCATTAGTTGACCTGTCCATTTTTCTTGAAGTTTTTGTGGTTGAACATTTTTTACAGGATGGAGTAACCGGTCTGATGCCTAACCCTCCTTAGTCGCTTTCTATGACATGCTTGGTAGGGAACATTATTACTATTCTCTGCTCCCCTTGTGGGTCCTGGTAACACATGAGTGTGTATTTTATTGTAGTAATGTATATTTCTTGAATTTTAGTTTTTCTAGATCGTTGCTCCTTCTCTCCAAGGCTACCAGAATTTGATAATTCTTGAACTTGGTTTACCGTGAAGTCCACTTTCCCGATTTCACTGTCATGACTTATGACATGTCGTGATTTTTAGCAGCACCATTTGCTGTATGCGGTTCTCATTCTATTGCCAAGTTGTAAGTGGTTCCAACATCATTAGGATTAAAGTTAGGGTTTAGTGATATGTTTATCTAACCCTAACTCTTTACTGCATCTCTGAATTCAAACACAAGAGCCATAGTAGCCCAGTGGTTAGTGCACTTGCTTCCCAGCTCAGCGGCCCTGGTTTGATCCCCAGTTGAGGTGGGATTTTTTAGACCTCAAACGGCTCCGCGGTCAACCCAGCCTCATGGGTACCAGAGCAACTCTTGGAAGGTTAAAGGTGGCCGGTGTGATGCCAAACACATCAACACCATCATTGTGTGCCGTATGGTCAAGAAAATATGTGCCTAACACCATATTCCCAATATGCCTCAATGGCATGTAACAGGATCCTTTATCTTCTACCTTATCAAACACACATCCCATAATTTGTCATTTCAATAAACAATAATATAACATGAGTTGTTTATTCAATGTTTCCAAGTTCAAGTTTGAAAAGAATTCTTGTTTCTGCAAACTGTTTTAGTTAATTGTCATTCTACACTGTCGACAAATACATAAAAACCATGTCTGAAATGTGTAATTGCATACAGAAAAAACAGAAGCGATTATTAAACATAAACACAAGGACAGCACATAACGTGTTCCTGTTATTTTAGGAGCCACTTTCAAAATGGAAGCATCACACTGCAAACATGCATGATGGCATTTTTGTCATTCCTTCTAGTGTGCATTTCATGTTACTGATTCCACTAAACTTTTCTTTTAAAGAAAGTATAAGGCTTTACACTACTTACGTGGTTCATAAGTGGTAGTGTCATAAACAGTATACATTAGCTGAAAACCTGCATAGCTGCCCATGCGATCAGATACGAACTTAATAACCAATGACTCTCCAGATGATGTCAGATTCTGAGGAAGAAGTGCCCCACAGTATCGACCAACCAGTGTCTGAGAGTCTCCAATGATGCTGTATAATTCCAGGTAATCATAGGAGCATGCTGAGTGCAGCTCAAGGCTGAAGTTCAGAAAGCGGACAGAGATGTTCTGAAAGCAAAGCAACTCTTGATTTTCACATCAATAAACTCCTGTTGTTGTTTTGTACTTGAGTAGTGTGTCATCTGCTAGAAGAGCTTTTTAGATCATAAATATTGGTGTCTTGTTTAACCTTGTTAACAGCAGGGAAGTTGTGAGAGACCTTACTTTGTTTTTGTTTGTTTGTTTGTTTTTTCTTGTCTGTACTATTGTTTGTTTGTTTCTTGGAAAGGGGAAGTCACACACAAATACAATAACACGATTTTGATTTACTCTATTTGGACTGAGTGGAGGGGGGAACAAGATTACTATATTTAAATATCGGAAATCTGATTTTATTGTCTTGAATTTAATACCCTATATGTCCTAATTGTAACTCATCAAGGGTTGAACAGGATACTTTGTTTAAAAAAAAAAAAATTGATGTCCTAATTAAAACGGACTGATGATTGACATGCAATAAACAATTACTCAACAATGAAACATGGGGAAAAGACTGGCTAAACAAGTAACCATGAAAAGATAAAGAGAACATGGAAAGTGAATATTATAAATGTCCTATAAGTTTTTAATATCCCTATTAAATTGTGTAATAAAAGTTTTACATTTTTTCAAATAAAAGAACAATTGTCTTTTAAACAGCATATTTATACCAAATTTTTGCTACTAATGTTAATTAGTGCTCACTGTCTAAAATATATAAGATAAAAATAACTGAACGTAAGATGAGATCCCTCAATAATTACAAAGAGAGACAGAAAATATAACGGTTTTGTTATTTCATTACAACACAATACGATTGAAGCTGCATCACCACACAACATTTCACTGCACAAACGGAACAAAAACTACATTGTCAAAATGTTACTATAATGTATCCACAGTACTGCCACCCTTTTTTTTTTTTTTTTTTTTTTTGTTGAAGACCAACAAGTTTGGGAAAATCCACAATATGGTGTTAATGAACAAATACTAGAGAAACATATGATGATGAAATACAAGATGATTAACTGACTAATCAAATGAAGGAATGAAAATACCTTTCCTTTCCCTCCTTCAATAATCCATTTACAGGTGACATCAGTCGGATAAGGTTCATTCTGGATAAAACCAGGAGAAGCCACTAGCCCTGATTTCTCGGTGAGGACAGAGGGCATCCCAGAACATGCTATTTCCAATGAGGACAAGGCAGGAGATGGCATTAATGGTGATAATGATGGTGTTGATGTAGTTGTTGTAGCTGATGTTGCTGCTGACTGCACATCGGTTGAAGATATTTCTGACGCTGTAAATGATAAATGAGGCTGTGTTAACTTATCTGGTGTAGTCGTGGAAGTATTTTGGGGAGATGGTTGTGTTGACAGTAATAATGAAAACGTCTTTGTTGGCATTGCTGTTGTAGGCATACCAGATGAAATTGGTAAAAGTGTTGTTGCTGCTGTCACTGCTTGAGATTCTGTTGTAGTTACTGCTGTGGAGGTAGCTGTTGTTACTTTTGATTGATCTGGTGGAATGCGTGTCTCTATGGAAAAAAATTGAGGCAGTGTTTGTTGTGATGAATGTGTTGACAATAGAGTTGATGCCTCTCTTGATACTGCTGTTATTGATATGTTAGCTGATGTTGACCCCTTTGATGATAAGTCTGTTGCTTCTGTTACTGATGTTGAACCATCTGTTGTTAATGAAGTCTCTTCTTTTATCTGATCAGTTGTAGTCAGTACTGCCGAAGTGAACATTATAGAAGATGTGTGTGTTGATAAATCTGTTGATGTCAGAAGTGCTGCTTCTGTTGCTTTCATTGTTGTAGGTGAATTTGTTAGAGAATGTGTAGCTTCCAGTATCACAGTATTTGTTGTAGAAGATGCAGCTTGTGTCACATGTTCTGGTTCAGTGCTTGCAATTGTAGAAACTTGTGTCGATAATACTGGCTCATTTGAGGGCTCATCTTCATTCGCCACACTGGATGTTCCCATCATTGACATGCTAGTTGTCTGAACCAATTTTTCAGAAGATGGATCTCTAGATGTTGATACAATGTTTCCATCGCCTAATACAGGGCTGATTTTTAACTTAACTCCCCTTTTGGTGACAAATTGATCAGAGTAAAAGTATATTCGTAAAGTAGGCCCTGAAGTGATAATTATGTCACCAGTCATATTTCCACACATTCTTGCCAAGCTAGCAGATGTCGGCGTGATACCATCATAAACAATTATATAATCATATGTGCAAGCTTTATTGGTCTCAATGTCCATGTCCAAAACTGTCACTTTAAATGCCTAAAGAAAAAGAAAAGGAAAATATATGTAAATATAATTAGAATTTGATGTTGAAATTAATCAAGAAATAAAAAGCTTCTTAATTTGGTATGGGCTCTTTGACTTAATTTAAAAAGTAGCAAAGTTGTAAGGCTGCAAAGTATAGGTACTAGAATTTGATGACTTGCCTTCAGAACATAGTAATAAGTGGTGACTTTAGTGATAAAGTAGTTAGTTTTTCCCCTATATTCTTTCAGATATAGCAATTTGTTTTCTTTATTCCAGAATGGTTTATATAGCTTCCACCTAACCCCTTAGGATGCTCTGAGATGCTTTATTCAAGACTGCTTTTGTCAGTTGAGCCAATAGCAACAACAATAATCTTCTATATTCTAATTACTTTACTGAAATATCTGTAAGCAGTAATGACAAAACCCTACCAGCTTTTCAGAAAAAATATGGAAATGATGAGCCTTACACTGTGAAAGCTAAACTGAAAACTCATTAAAACAGCATGTAGGACTTTAAATCTGTCTCTATCTATCCATCTCTCTTCTCTGTGTGCGTGAATGGCTGTGAGTAAATGTACTTATGAGTAAAAAACAGAACCGTCGCTGAACATAGCGGGGTTTACATAATAACAACCTCCAGCATGAAAATGGAGGTAGAGGCAGTTACTGCTGCCTTAAGATGGCTGTCTGAGACTTTATTAACAAAGGCAGTTATTGTATCAGACGCACAATCCATGCTTCGAAAGGTCCAAAATGGATGACTCCGACATGAATGGAAAACCTCCATAGAAGCATCGAATCTTCAAGAACGGATATGGATTTACAGTCCTGGTCATGCAGGGGTACGCGGCAATGAAAGAGCTGACAGACTAGCTTCAAGAGCACCCATAGAAGGTGCATTGGACATGGATAAGAGAGAAATACTGAAGGCAATTCATGATCGCCTATTAGAGAATGACACTGCAAATGATGAATCATCAAGGCTAAGACTGCTGGAATTCGGCATCAAACGTAAGACCAGCAGAGATGGGCATATGAGAGGACGCATCCGCCGTGTATACAACCAGTGCGCAACAGGAACAGTTAGCATTCATACCCTTCGACATTTGCTAAGGGAGACTGAGCACCTATGGGTTTGCCCGAAGTGCAATGACGTCAATTCTAATTAACATTAACATGTGTGCTTAATTACTGAATGTGATGACATTGTTTAACTGTGATTGAAGTTATTAATATTTTAATTTTAATTTGTAAAAACATTGAGAATTGTATTGCAGGGCAGAAAAGTAAAATGGCAATTATTCCTATTTCTTTCCCTGATGAAATAAAGATTTCATTTGTTCGTTCGTACCATAAGTCAGGATCAGTTTGACTACGAAGATCCAATGAAGCTAAAATGAAAAGAAACGAAATGACCACATGACAATTAGTGCTGTCATCAGGATCCAACATGCATCAGATAGGGCACCACATTATTACTTCCTGCCATGTTTTGGTGGGTTAACATGCTCGTTTAAAAATAAAAAAAAATTAACAAAATTTAGTGAACTCCAATAAAAAATATGCACAAAGAAGGGGTTGCTCTGATGCTTTATTCACCTTCAGGAAAATACCATTGAATATAATGAAATATACAGTTTTTGTAGCTCATAAAAAAAATGCATGAGAGAGAGACAGCGAAAAGAGAGAGAGAGAGAGAGAATGTTCTATTTGGTACAAATACATTTGGTTTCTGTGTATTGTACAATGTTCATAATATATTCTAAAATATCTGGTATCTCCCGCACCTATAGAAGGTGGGTCACACTGCTACAGGCAAATGACCAGTCAATTATACACAGACTTAAAAAGCTCCAAGAAGTACAGTATGAAGATCAGCAGACGTTAAGCAGGAGCAAAGAAACACCAGCAAAACCCCTATCCATTATTTATGTCCATCATGCCTTGCTCAAACATGTCAAAGAGTTAAAATTAGATACATATTCACAGATTAGGAAATGGATTGAGAAAATGTCAAATGGCTAAAGAAAGCGGTTTACCAATTGATGTCACTGTTGAGACACTTTATAAATCTGCACTGAGACAAATTTATCATCATCATCATTCTTCAGCTCATTTCACAACACAGGCAACAACAAATTCATGCCAATTCTTCCTTTCCTGTGCTATCCATTCAAAGTCTGTCTGTGTCTTCTTTATACCTTTCATGTTTTATCTGCCATTCTCTTTTCCTAGTGTGTATTTTTTGTCTCCCTTTATTATTGAGATAAATTGGCAGCTACTAAATAGCCTGTTGATACTGTTACGTGTCTTGTATATATTGTTACTGTTAATATTTAGTAACAGGATAGTTCCTGTGGCCAAGATCACTTCTAGGGTAGTAAGCAAGTAGACCCCGCAACAAGCCAATATAAATTTGAATTAATTGAGCCACAATGGACGAAATGGACGATATACACTTTATTTAAGACTGCACGCAGCTCCACATACAATGATTCAGGCCAACATATAATGGCAGATAAGATGCAGTAAGCGTTATACCGTAGGCAGTCAGTTCATGTCAGGAACGCTGTCCTTTAGTTCTCAAAATGATTTATTTCTGTTAACACTCGACACTGAGCGATGATGATAGGAAACTCTTTACAGAGCGATACAACAGGAAGCAATCTGATCATCAGAAGAAGTTCCCCCCCGTCCGACAAGTGTTTCGGCCCTATATACTCCTTTACACTCTAAGGGGGGCGGGCCCACTTGGGTCATGACTCCCAAGTGTCTCAGCTTCCTGTTGTCTTGCATCGAAAATGAACCCATTTCACTTATGGTAGCAACTTTAGATTCCACAACTCCGCCAGCCGTGGAGGCAATTGTGAAAGTAACAAAGAGAAGACAAATTATTCCGTTCGTTCCGTCGCCCATACTGAGACACCAGCGCGAAGTCAACGAGACGCCACTGCGCGTTCCCCACTGGACTTTTGATACTGACACCCATTATAGTATACACCGCTTGTCGCCTCTGAGTCGCAGCCCGTTCACTAGTCCACCACAAACCTCAGCGTATTGTGGACTTAGAAAAATTCCTGGTGTTTTCTGTACCGCAGCGTTTATTGTTACGATCTCCATTCCCCATTGCGGTTGTTCCACAGCCAGCCTGATGCCTTTTCGGCAGTTTCACTAAGCCTCTTCAGGGCCCTTGTTCTCGACTGTCCCCTCAGCCCCAACAGTTTCAATAGATCATACACTGATGCAGCCACAAGCCCTCTTGCGCCCACTTCAACAGCCATGACCCTTGCAGTGAACCCATCGTGTCTCAGATCCGCGGCCAGATCACTATACTTGGCCGCTTTGAACGAATGTTGCTCATCTAATCTGGATTCAAATGGCACGGTCAGTTCAATCAGTATGACCTGAAGCGTTGCTGCAGAATGAAGCACTATATCCGGCCGTCTCCGCGATTTTCGGATACTCTCTGGATATGCCCCTCGTCCAGGTAGGTCTACCGCCATCTCCCAATCATTTGCACAATCAAGAAGAGATGGTAAACTGCTACCAGGTTTATTCGGTTTGGGGTGTGCTGACTTTCCTGCCCTCAGAAAGTATGTGTTTGCGGTGTCTGGCCGGACTTTGCTATTCGCCTTCATTCTTGCCAGATCTATTGTCGCAGCAAGCTCATTTAGCACTTTGTTATGGCGCCAAGTGTATCGCCCTTGCCCTAATGACACCTTACACGCTGAGAGCACGTGTTCAAGTGTCTGCCTCCCCTGGCACAAGGGGGCACTGCTCATCATCCGACTTTCTCCATTTCACAAGGTTGGTGGCCGATGGCAGCAGGTCATACAGTGATCTGACAACGAAGCTGAGCCTAAGAGGTGCCATATGCCATATATCATTCCATGTCAAGGACCTCTGCAGGGCTCCTTCCCATGTAGTCCATTGGCCTTGTTGGACCTGCTGCACTGCTTTTTGCAACCTCTTATCATTCTCAGCTTCTCGTATCTCCTGAACTACCATGTCTCTGCGCTCCCTGCTTGATGCCTTGGACCACCAGCGGATGTCTCCATGACCAAATCCCCGTCTATTCGTTTGTGTGTATCCAATTACCTCCCTCAGTTTGAGTGACTCCTGGGCAGCATCAACAGCTTCTTCCACTTTCCACTTCCTTCCCGTTTTCAGTGTGGGCTGAATGGACTTAACCACGTCATCAGCTGACTCGCGTAGCATCATTGCAAGCCTTGCCTTTCCAACTTTGTACTCTTCAACAACTGACTTGAAAGGAAGCAGAAGTTTTGACTTTTTGCAGTACAGTGCTACATCTGACAGACCTGGTGGTACTCCTAGCCATTTTCTCATGAACTTGTTGACCTTCTGCTCTATGGCTTCCACTGTACTTGTGCTTATTTCATATATAAGCAGTGGCCACAGCAACTTTGGTATCAACATGAACTGGAGGCACCACAGTTTGAACTTCCCCAGGAGTCTGCTTTGGTCTATGATCTGTAGCCCTCTGTCTGCCATTTCTATTGTCTGTTGCACTGCCTTTGAGTCTTTTAATGAGGCATCGTACACCCTGCCAAGACTTTTAACAGGTTCCTCAATGACAGTAGGGATTCTTTGGTTGGAAACCGTGAATATGACCTCTGCTATCTTCCCTTTCCTGACTGATAGGCTTCTCGACTTCTTGGGTTTGAAGCTCATTCTGCACCAGCTGACTAGTTCATCCAGGCGTGCTAACATCCTCCGGGCCTGATGTTCATCTGATGTCAGAATTGTTGTGTCATCCATGAATGCTTTGAGCGGTGGCATGAGACACATTCCACCGAGCTTTGGACCTATAGCCATTCCTTCAGCCGCATTGAGGATTACCTGCATAGCCATCACGAATAGTATCGGAGAGATGGTACATCCCATCGCAATTCCAACTTCAAGGCCAATCCACTTCGTTGTGTACTCTCTGGTTGAAAATCTGACAGCAAACCCTGCGAAATACAGCTTCAGCATTGCTGCAATCTCTTGTGGAACATGATACATTTCTAGGGCCTGCCACAACATCTGGTGTGGAACGGATCCATAAGCATTCGCTAAATCCAACCAGATTACATGGAGGTTTGTTCTGTCAGACTTTGCCTTTTGGATTGCTTCCCATATCATTGTGGCATGCTCTAGACATCCTGGTGTACCTGGGATACCTCCTTTCTGAATGGTAGTGTCAATGTACCCATTTGCCAGGAGGTATGTAGTGAGTCTTTTCGCCATCACTGAGAAGAATATCTTCCCTTCCACATTGAGTAGTGAGATTGGCCTGAACTGACTGATGTCTGTGGAATTTTGCTCCTTCGGGATGTAGACTCCGTTCGCCTTTCTCCATTCCTTGCTTACAAGCTGGGTTTTCCACGCACTCTTCAGTAAACGAAGCAATTATACTTCTTGTCAATACAGGTAACTAGATAACTAGATACATCTCACCGAAGATCTTGATATATTAGTGATAACATAACTCCATTATAAACACTTCAACAATAAGAAGCTCAAACATATACGTCCACTCGCCATGACACACAATCGAATAAGGCCCCGCACTTCTGCTCCTCTAGTATCACGTGAGCCAGCCAGGCATATCGGCTTAACGTCACTCACCCGCCTTTATCAGTGACCCGTATAAAATAAACAAACAAAGAGCCCAGTTGAGCTAACCACATAATAGGCACAATCGTTATGAATTTTAATCATAACAGATACCAACTCTATGTTATTAACATCAAACGTGGTCATGATCTAACACAGGACAGCAAAATTACAACATTTGAGATGTGATTCTTGAGATCTGCTGCTAATGTCACATTAGAAAGCAGAATAAAATACATTTTTTTTAAATATTAAAAAAACGTAAAAGAAAGAAAGAAAGAAAGGAAGAAAGAAAAGAAAGAAAGAAAGGAAGAAAGGAAGAAAGAAAGAAAGAAAGAAAGAAAGAAAGGAAGAAAGAAAGAAAGAAAGAAAGAAAGAAAGAAAGAAAGAAAGAAAGAAAGAAAGAAAGAAAGAAAGAAAGAAAGAAAGAAAGAAAGAAAGAAAGAAAGAAAGAAATAGAAAGCTAGTTAGCATTATGTATATTCATTCACTTCACTTTAGCTTCCCCCAAGAAGCATTGGTCTTCAACAAACTTCAAGTTCTGCTTGTCCTGTGCAAGGACCCTATCTCCAAATAACAAAATAAGGAGAATGTTGATAAACTAGCTGAGATAAAGAAGTAGCCAAAAGTCAGATCATTTTGGCAGAAGGTAAGATTGTATTCATTCATTGCCCACCAAAACTACCTGTGGAGCTTAGGCCCTCAACAAATTTATGCCAAGTGTTCCTATTTTCTGGTGTCTATTCAAGGTCATTACATGTCTTCTTGAATACAAGGTTTTCTTTTGCTTCTTTTCATTTCTGGTCCACTCTTTTTGTGAAGCGTAGCTGAGGTTTGCTTTCTTGAGCCTAGAGTGTTGCGATGGCTGCCCAGGCGATATTAGCGCTTACAATGGTGGGCAGTACTTTTCAGCCCTATATGGCAATGTGTAATAGGACCATGTTCACTCTTGCACATACTGTATTTCTTTAACATTTTCTAGAACAGAAAATTGCTATAAGAGATGTAGGCCTACTTGGATAAGGTAAACAAACATCAAGTAAGAAATTAAAAAAAAAAATAAAAAAAGGAAAACCAACATTTCTTCAACCATCACTACTGACTAGCATTAGAGCTGATATCATTTGTGAGCAGGAGGAACTATACAAATAGAGTAGGCTAATAAGTTGTGAGCAGGAGGAACTACACAAATAGAGTAGGCTAATAAGTTGTGAGCAGAAGGAACTACACAAATAGAGTAGGCTAATAAGTTGTGAGCAGGAGGAACTATACAAATAGAGTAGGCTAATAAGTTGTGAGCAGAAGGAACTACACAAATAGAGTAGGCTAATAAGTTGTGAGCATAAGGAACTACACAAATCAGTAGGCTAAATAAGTTTGGAGCAGGAGGAACTACACAAATAGAAGTAGGCTAATAAGTTGTGAGCAGGAGGAACTATACAAATAGAGTAGGCTAATAAGTTGTGAGCAGAAGGAACTACACAAATAGAGTAGGCTAATAAGTTGTGAGCAGGAGGAACTACACAAATAGAGTAGGCTAATAAGTTGTGAGCAGGAGGAACTACACAAATAGAGTAGGCTAATAAGTTGTGAGCAGGAGGAACTACACAAATTTCATTGTAGGCTAATTAAGTTGTGAGCAGGAGGAACTACACAAATAGAGTAGGCTAATAAGTTGTGAGCAGGAGGAACTACACAAATAGAGTAGGCTAATAAGTTGTGAGCAGGAGGAACTACACAAATAGAGTAGGCTAATAAGTTGTGAGCAGGAGGAACTACACAAATAGAGTAGGCTAATAAGTTACCAAAATAAACAGATCCACAGAAAAAAATCATTCTCTACTCAACAGAGCATTGACAATTTTTATTGGATTATTACATTTACAACTTACTGATCACGCTATGCTACCATGAGCTATAGATATAATAATTTTTATGCAGGGGTTCCCTAAGACCTGAAAATTATTTCAAGGGTTCCTCTAGGATAAAAAGGTTGAGAAAAATTGCTCTATACACTTGATGCTGGATGTAGTTTCTATAATTTGTCTCATTCTGTCTCTCCTTGTAACACTGATGGCTTTTCTTAAGCATCTCATCTCATAAGACGTCATTTTCATCTAGCGTGGTCTGGTCAAGGACCATGTTTGACACTGATAGCAAAATAGTTGGTAGCATTCAAGGCTTACACTGACTAAAAAAAAAAGCTAAGTATTAGTCAAAAAGATAAATATATACCCTGGACATTATTAAAAGTACATACCCTAAATACTGAACTAGCAAACAGCTTCAGGTCACATGCTGTGTTCAGAGGATATTGTCCTTGTGAATATCCAGGAGATGTTACAGTTACAGCTTCACTCCCAACAATATCAAAGATGGACTCACACATAGCAATCTCACTGCTACTTTGTGGGATAGTAACATTTAAAGTGACCTCTTCTGTTTAAAAAAAAATGAATAACTTGTAAGAATTGTGGAAACTGAAGAGTGATACAACAGCTGTGTTAAAAGTACATAGAAATCATCATCATTTCTACTTTCAGTTCCTTAACGTAGCAAGGAACCACAATTGCAGCTGGTCTCCCTACAGGAAGCCTGCAACCATATGCTGCAGCTGTGGTTTCTGTAGCAATGTGTTTTACATCAGTGGTTCTCAAAGTGGGTGGTACCGTCCTCCCTGGTGGCATTGAGTATCCAAGGTTGCAATAAGGGAACAGGGGGCAACGTGGTTGGGGGGGGGGGGGGCATACAGTAGAAAGGGGGAAAGAGGGTGGTTAAGGATTTATCAGGCTAAATTCAACAACATTACTTAATATAATGCTTACATGTAAAAGCGGTTTGATTATACAGGGCCCTGACGTGAGCGCTTAAAGGGAGAATGTAGTCTGAACAAACTCTAACCCATCGCTACTCCCTAACGTCGCTCATCCCAGTTTCTCTGACACCCATTAGCAGAGTTTCCTATCATGGGATGTGCATATCCGTGGCTTTATATCAGAATTTAAAATAAAATAAAAATAGAGCAATTAGTTTTCACTTTTGAATTAACAGTTGCTCTTATCTTCCACACGTTAAAGTTTTTTGTAATGCAGGGAAATGGGGGGAGAGCTGGTGGTATACTTTGGGAGCCAAGAAGGCGATGACCCGAACAAGTTTGGGAAACACTGTTTTAACGATGAGATGCAAAATCTCACATTAGTGACCCTGTGTCATATATTGGAGGGTCCAGTAGTCCTATTCTTTTTGTTTTGTCTGTTCTTTAGAGATCCCTGGGAAGTACACCAATCTAGAAAATATTATGATAGACCAGATAGCCTAAAATACAACAACAACAACAACAAAATACCTTTATGTGGATTTTTAGTTACCAATGTGTAATACATTTTCTAGAGTGTCAAAATAGTAGTATAAACTATTAACTAATTTCTCTAGCGCCTACAGAGGTGTGGTTTTATAGAAGAATTACAAGAATACAATGAAAAGCTAAAAAGACTCATGAATATCTGTTGAACGATGCCAATACAAAGAAAGACTATAACACACATAAGAAAAAAGTGGTTCAAATTATTTGGGCACGTTGTGAGAAAGTGTAAGCCAGAATACGCTATGGCAACACTGAAATCTGACGTGATAAAGAGATCATCATCATTCTTGTCCGGTCCCCGTGGAACATAGGGCTGAAACAGTTGCTCTCCATCGATTTCTATTCTGGGCTGTCTTTTTCAGCTGTGCCCAAGTCATTCCAACTTCATTAGCCTCCTCTTTCACTGTTCTTCTCCAAGTTCTCCTTGGCCTCCCCAATCTTCCTTTCCCGTGTGGGTTCCAGTCAATGGCACCTCTAGCTATGCTTCATTGTTCTCTTCTGAGTGTATGTCCTATCCATCCCTACCTTCTTACCTTAATTTCTATTTGTATTGGCTGTTGCCCGCATCTTTTCCTTAGCTCTATATACAATACTTCGGGCAGGAAGTTGTACAGATAAGACTCCCCTCACATGTTGGCATGGCAGTTGAAGAAAGAAGAACAAGAATTTCCCTACTAGGTTGTGCAAGCATGTCGCAGAAGTCTTAACAGTTATGAGTACTCAAACATGGTGCACATGTGGTCCAGTAAAACAAAGTAAGGTTCGTTAACTCTAAAACACACTCTTAACAGCTCCAGTGATTCCATATTCCTAGACCATTGAAGAATTTCCACACTGGTTTCAACACAATAGAGATGGCTACTGTGTGTGTGTGTGTGTGTGTGTGTCGAAACAATGCTTCGAAACAGCGCTGAATCCGACAGATTCGACACATAGCCTGCTTCTTGTGTCGAAACAGTTTCAGTTCCTGTCTGCCTCGCTGTTTTGCAAAGAGGCACAATGTCTCACTGTCTCACCTTCCGTGGGCCTATGTAATATTTGAGTCAACCGTCCGGGACATTAGTATGGAATATCAAACATGTCATATTTTTCAGGGATGTGTTATGATGTCTTGATTTTACAAGTGATGTTATTTTTGCTGAGAAGTTATAGACACTGGAAATTGTGTCAGTGCTGCAGCTGTCAATGTTTTAGGCACTATGTTAAAGTTGAAAGTGTCCGTGTGTTCGTATAAATGTAATGGACACTTTATTAGCTCTGCTGATATCTGTGTACTCGGTGTAGATTTGAATCATTATCTACCAAAACTAGCTTACTATAGTTTGATATCATGTGTTATTATTACTGTTATTATTATTGTTGTTTTTTTTATTTTTTTCACGTACACTGCAGCTATCATCATATCTCCGTTTTATTTCATCATAATGAAGACTTGTGTAAAAATATTGAATTGTGGTCACATGAAACGCCAAAGAATTTCACACACACCAGTAGCGCGCAAGAAAAAAACAGAGATTGTCTCACACAGTTCATGTATACTGTCTGTAAGAGACGTCTTTCTCCCCGATACGGGCAAAAGTGCCGCTGTGCCGTTGTGTCGAAACAGTGTGTCGACACAGTTTAAATCACTGTTTCGAATGTCTCGAAACAGCTGAGTGTGTCGATTTGCCCACCTCTACAACACAAATGACACTTTAAAGAATACAAATATTCAAGAATGACCTGGATCAGTCGTTACAGTTCTAGTGACATGTGCAAGGAAAATGATGTTGTCATTGAGATAAATGATGCTATAAGTGTTGTCATTAAATACACAAGAAATCAGATAGCGCTCCAGTAATAAGTAAACTATAACAAGTGTTACTGAGTGTATGAAATGTTTTAAAACATAAACAAAATGAACAATCCTTGTATTTGATGCAGAATCATCATCATCAGTTTCTTTTGTGCTCTTTATGGAGCATGGAGTCACCAAAGCAGCTCACCCCCTTGCAGGAAGCCTGCACAAAGCAGTCACATGATCTTGCAGCGGTGGTTTCTGTGGCAACCTGTTTTACATGATGAGGTTGCCAGCCTCATGTACAACCTCATATTAGTCACCTTGTACGACTTGCCTGAACCTGAGTGGATGGCACGTGACAGGAGGACTTGGCATGTGTTTGCTGAAGGTCTATGCTCCTTAGGGAGCTAAAGGGTATTGACTGATGACTTGCCTGAGGGTGTAGTAGACTTATTATTTATTAGCCTCTTGAGGGATATGGTCAGAGTAACAACAGGGAAATTCTGTAACACCTATGATGCAGAAATCCAGGCAATCAAGGTGGCAACTGAGAAACTGTTGAACACCAATCTCGGTCCACAGCCTGTAGTATTCCTGACAGATGCAAGATCAGCACTCCAAGCACTTCAGTCCAGAAAATTGCCAGGTATACAAGCCCTACTTTCTGAACTGTGCAACCAGCGCAGGGTCGCCATGCAGTGGATACCGTCTCATTGTGGAATACCAGGAAACGAGAGAGCAGACGGACTGGCTAAAGAAGGTGCTGCAGACGAGCAACCGGATGTACCAGTTACGTACCATCAGAAGAAAAAGATGATCAAATCTATCAGAAAGCCACCAACATCAACGCAGGATGACTACCAAGCTATGAACAGATCAGAACAAATAGTCATTCTGCGCCTCAGAACAGGACACAACCGCCTCCGCAGCCACATGTATACAAAATTCAAGATTGGCAATTCAGCCATGTGTTCATGTGGACAGGCACCCCAGACTGCGGAGCACGTACTTCAAGATTGCCCCGAATATGATATATTGAGGCAAACCCACTGGCCCAGAGAAACAACACTGGAAGCAAAACTATATGGACCTCTGTATGAACTACAAAAGACAGTGAAGTTTATACAAGAAACAACATTACAGATATAGACAATATATTTCAAGCGAACGAAAGAAGAAAAGAAGCCTCTTCAGAGACCCCCTGGTTTGATTCAAAGTGCCTTGTGATAACTGCATTACCCACATTATTATTATCACACACTCCTTCACACTTTTTTTAAATTTAACATTTCTTGTTGTGTGTACTTAAAACATATAATATTAAAGAGATGATGCAATCAGCGAGAGAAAACCAACACATACATAAAATATGAAACAAAATTGATGTCAGCTACAGGTTGAGAAGATTAAATAGATAAGAGTAACAGAGAGACAGATAGATAAAAGTGTGACATATTTTACGGTAAAATTAATCGTGAGCATCGTGACATTGTACATACATAAATATATTTCGTTTGGACAGATGACACCCACTTACCGATGGCATCTATTTGTAGCTGAAACCCAGATTTTGCCACAATAGAATCTGACACAAAATGTAACATGATCATGTTATCTATAGTCTGGAAGTTGCTAAATCTGGTACCACAGAATTTTCCAACAGAGTGAGATTTGGAGAAGACCTCCAGCCAGTCCAAAACACAATTATTGCTGTTCTCAATATCCATATGTAGAAATGATCCCTTTAATTTCTGCAAGCAGATGTTTCTAAAGTGTAAGCAGCCATTTGTATTTTAGCAGTAGTTCATAGACAATGACACAGAAAACAAACACAAAGTTGTTAAAAAAATGATATAACAAATTTTGTAACACTTAACTCTGCGGAAGAATGTTATAAAGTAACAGTGCTTCCCAGTTTGGTAAAGGCAGTCCCATAGCACATACTGCGCTGGGGGAGTGAAGTGTTACAGACTTCATTATTACTTTGTCCAGCTTTATAAGGTGGGTTGACCAGTTCCTTTCCTTACTGCCTTTGTCTTAGTCTAACCTGAGAAGAGTCCAAAACGCATTTATAGCTAGGTAGACTGGAGCAAGACGCTACCAAATTTCGAACCTGGTAGCTTTGTTGCGAGAGGTAAGCACTCTAACAGTCTACCTATTGGACATTCTCTTTTGTAGCAACTTGTTTTATGTGATAAGGTTGCCAACCATATACGCAACCTCATCCTCATTTTAGACTCCTCTTACCATGTACCTGAGCGTGCAGTACCTCTATTCTTTTTTTTTATTGTCTCCTCAGGGATTCCCCACCCTTCGAGAACTACAAGGGGCCAGCGCACTAGTGCTTCCCTATATCGTTTGTTAAATCTTTGTTTGACACCTTCACAGCTGTAAATGCTTAAGAAATATCTTTGTTTTGATAGTAGTTAACTTAAAATCTCTGACTGAGGTAGCAATATAGACAAGCACATTAAATGTAAACATATTATAATAATTTA
Source organism: Oreohelix idahoensis (assembly GCA_024509875.1). Taxonomy (NCBI): domain Eukaryota; kingdom Metazoa; phylum Mollusca; class Gastropoda; order Stylommatophora; family Oreohelicidae; genus Oreohelix; species Oreohelix idahoensis. The sequence goes on along the minus strand of JAMPIV010009158.1, from coordinate 46,180 downwards.
CAGCAGTTCAGTAGAAACTCTGCAATGTCATTATTAATGAATAGGGAAGGAAACTTGAGTCCTGTAAGTAATAAGTAAATAAATAAAGTTAATTAACAGTAACAGATACTCGTTGGACATAAAGGACACCAGGCAACAGAAAATAAATATAAGTGATGGGCTTGCCAGGAATCAAACTGAAAATGAAGGTATATAATTTATTTGGTCTATACTTGTTGATAAGAAAGTTATATTAGTGATTGCATCTTTAAATAGTCTGGGTCATTCATGGGTCCTAATACCATAGTTATGTGGGTGTCGTGAGAATGACCTCAGCCAATGATGCACGTTAAAAAAGGTGCAAAATTGGCTGTGCGTCCTTTCATGATTTACTTTCACAGCAAGGCAATGGCACCATTTGAATGGTCCTTGGTTCAATTCCCAGTTAGCCTATCACTTATATTTCTTTTCTTTTGTCTGGTGTCCTTTTTTTTTCATGATGTATATGTGTTCAGCATTTCCAATTTAATGTGTCTGTGCTTTTGCCAGACAAGTTATTGTTGCCAGATATCTACTCTTAATTTTCTTACATTTCTGGTGAGAGAAATGAGAGGGTTGAGTTACATTTGTGGAAACAGAAAAGCTAGGGATGAGTTACATTTCTAGGGACAGAAATGAAAGTGGTGAGTTACATTTGTGGAAACAGAAAGCTAGGGATGAGTTACATTTCTGGTAAAGTTGACAGCCCCCTAAAGTATGTGCCAGAACAAACCCCTTTGAGAGAGAAGCCTGGACTACCAGTACACATCCAGACAAAAGTGAAAGGAATATTCGACAGGGATGAACAGAACAGCGTGCAACGTAGGACAGTCACTCTCAGTTTCCTGGATGATGAATACCCACAGGACCTCTGGGTCCGAGTATACACGGATGGGTCAGCACAGAATGCAGTAAAAAATGGAGGAGCAGGAGTGTACAAAGAATACCTAAACAACACTAGGGATACGGTCAGAGTACCAACGGGGAAATTCTGTAACAACTATGATGCAGAAATCCAGGCAATCCAGGCATTCAATGTGGCAACTGAGAAACTGTTGAACACCAATCTCGGTCCACAGCCTGTAGTATTCCTGACAGATGCAAGATCAGCACTCCAAGCACTTCAGTCCAGAAAATTGCCAGGTATACAAGCCCTACTTTCTGAACTGTGCAACCAGCGCAGGGTTGCCATGCAGTGGATACCGTCTCATTGTGGAATACCAGGAAACGAGAAAGCGGACCGACTGGCTAAAGAAGGTGCTACAGACGAGCAACCGGATGTACCAGTTACGTACCATCAGAAGAAAAAGATGATCAAATCAATCAGAAAGCCACCAACACCAATACAGGATGACTACCAAGCTATGAACAGATCAGAACAAACTGTCATTCTGCGCCTCAGAACAGGACACAACCGACTCCGCAGCCACATGTATACAAAATTCAAGATTGGCAACTCAGCCTTGTGTTCATGTGGACAGGCACCCCAGACTGCGGAGCACGTACTTCAAGAGCCCCGAATATGATATATTGATGCAAACCCACTGGCCCAGAGAAACAACACTGGAAGCAAAACTATACGGACCTCTGTATGAACAACAAAAGACAGTGAAATTTATAAAAGAAACAACATTGCAGATATAGACAATATATTTCAAGCGAACGAAAGAAGAAGAAGTTACATTTCTGGTGACTGAAATGAAAGGGATGAGTTACATTTCTGGGGACAGAAATGAAAGAGGCGAGTTACATTTCTGGGGACAGAAATGAAAGAGGTGAGTTACATTTCTGGGGACAGAAAAGCTAGGAATGAGTTAAATTTATGGGGACTGAAATAAAAGAGGTGAGTTACATTTCTGGGGACAGAAATGAAAGGGATGTGTTACATTTCTGGGAAGAGAAATTAAAAGGGTGAGTTACATTTCTGTGGACAGAAATGAAAGAGGTGAGTTATATTTCTGGGGACAGAAAAGTAAGGGATGAGTTACATTTCTGGGGACAGAAATGAAAAAGGATGAGTTAAATTTATGGGGACAGAAATGAAAGAAATGAGTTACATTTCTGGGGACAGAAATGAAAAAGGATGAGTTAATTTATGGGGACAGAAATGAAAGAAATGAGTTACATTTCTGTGGACAGAAATGAAAGGGATGTGTTACATTTCTGGGAAGAGAAATTAAAAGGGTGAGTTACATTTCTGGGGACAGAAATGAAAAAGATGAGTTATATTTCTGGGGAGAGAAATGAAAGGGATGAATTACATTTCTAGGTATAGAAATGAAAGGCATGAAGAATAACCTTGAGCTGAAAGCACAAGACAGGATGATACAGAATGAGTTTCTTGAGGGCCAATGCTCCTTGGGGAGCTGAAGTTTAATGAAGGAATAAATAAATTACAAAAAGTAAACAAAACTTAAACAAAACTTAAACAAATCTTAAACAAAACTGAGCTGAAATATTCCTTATTCTTGCATATTTTTTTTTGAAAATAATATGTAAATACACATTTTACAGCATCAAATATCTCTTTACAAATGAACTTACCATCTTAGGGCCTGAAGCAATAACAATATCACAGCGTATAAACAAAGGGTAGGCACCAGTTTCAAACCCAGGAGACTGGAAGACTACATGAGTAGAAGTTAGATTATAATATGTCACTACCATAAGTATTTGTTGTAGAGGCTTGACTAAAGTCTTTCATGCTGGAATTACTGTTAGTATCAGGAGTGTGCCCTGAACCAGTAGGTAACATGACGGTACTGCTGCTAGAATAGTCATCAGTAACTGTGGCATTGCTAGCTCCCTTATCTTCATTATCAGAGGTGTCACTGTCATGGCTAAAACTATTGGTCACAACTGTAGTTAATACTGAAGTTGATGACAGAGTCGATGGATTACTTGAGTCTGGTGACCTAGATTGGGAAGTCTTCACCCTACTCTCATCATCTGCAGCTGCAGTGGTTAAAACGGAATTCGATTCCAGTGAGGTAAGTGCTGCTGTAGTTAGTGGTGATGGTGAAGGCAATGATGCTGCTGTTGTATTAATATCTACATAACTGCTCGGACTAGAATTTACATCATAATTATGGTCTTGCCCTGTCGATAAATCTTCTGTTTTATTAAGAAATACAAACTCTAAATAGGCTGAAAATCCTTGACTTTGGACCATACCATCAGAAGAAAATATGATCAGCTTGGGATTTTTTATAGTAACTGGTTCAGGAAGTTCTGATCCACAAAATTCTTGATTAAACTCTGGTGCGGCCTCCTCTCCGTCCATAATTTGTATGCTATCGAAGCTGCAAGCCTCATGTTTTTCAATATCCATTTTGTTGAATCGAAGAATGGCCTCCTGAAATTAGAAGACAGAAAGTGAAAAGAGACTGCATGCGTGTATGCAAGATAATTGGTGATAACAAAGGAAAAGCAAAATGTATGCTGAAGCTAGGTATTACACGATGTGAATCAAATACAGATAACAATTTGTTTGAAAAAACTGAACTTATTAAATTAGTATTTCAGTATCTGGTGATTTGATTTTGCAGGAACATTATAAATAACTAGTGCTGAAAATTGTATTTCTTGAGATTTTCATTAATCTTTCTTGTTGTCTCCTCCCGGCAAGTCTTCATCAAGTGATCGATCCTTTTTGTGATAGAAACTGCATATATTTACATGGCATTCCCAATCAGTTGCCAGTGTTTTTTTAATCCCTTTATTTAAAATTAATGCTAGACGTCTTATTTTTTTAGCTGCTTACTTACTTAGTCGTTCCTATTCTACCTTAAGGTGTAGAGGTTTGGAAGAGAGAGCGCCATCCTATCTTATTGGCTATTTTCCTCCTGGCCTGGTTCCATTCTAGACCTCGGTCCTTCAGAGATTGTCTAATGTTGTCCTCCCAGCGGACTCTCGGTCGTCCTGGAGGTCTGGATCCCTGGCTCTTAGCCTCCCATACCTGCCGCGGGAGCTGATATTAGACACGGCCAAACCATCTTAGTTGGGACTGTTCTACTTGAGTCTGCAGGGGTTGAGTTTTTAGGCCTTCACGTATCGTCTGGTTGCAGACCATGTCTCTTCTTGTTATTTCAATCACCTTTCTCAGGTACTTCATTTCTGAGGTTTGAATCTTACTTTTGTGGGTTGTAGTCATTGCCCATGACTCGCATTCATAGGTCAAGACTGGGACATAGGTGGAGCAGTATACAACCATCTTCGTTTTCTTGCCAACTTTTTTTTTTGCTGAGGAATCCTCAATTTATGGCCTGAGAAAGTCTCCCAGCTGCTGCTCTTTTTTAGCTGTACTGATTATAATGGGCTTGGTAATTGTCGTAAATTTTTATCAGATAGGTAATAGATGTTTATAGTCCTGTCTGAGCAGAGGTGATAGTGATAACTACGTCAAAACTTGTTGAGGGAATCCCAACCGTGTAAAGATCTGCACTAGGGCTTCTGTGACATGCTTGGAATCCGTGCATTTTAGCGGTATAGCTTCGGCCCACATAGTGCATGTGTCGACTAAGGTCAGGATGAACCTGTTCCTTCTTTTAGTCCTTTCTAGTGGTCCTACGATGTCGACAGCAACCCGTTCAAATGGAGTCCCCACTATTGGCATTTCACCCATGGGAACTGCGGGTGTTCAATGCTTGGGTGCCACCCGTTGGCACTTGGCGCAGGATTTCACGTATCTGATAATATCAGTGTTCATTCCTGGCCACTAATAGTGAGTCGATATTCGCTGAATAGTGGCGTTTTGTCCCATATGTCCGCTAAAGGGAAGAGAGTGTCCCATTTCTAAGATTTGGTCTCTGTACTGCGTCGGTACTAGGAGCTGATTATGCCCTTGATCAGAGTTGCCCGTTCTACGATATAGTACGCCATCCTTAGAAAAGATGTCTCCGTTGTGTCTGGGGTCCTTGGCCATGGGCAGTTTCCTAAAGCAGGGTTCCAAGGTAGGGTCCTTTTGTTGCGCCTCTTTTAGTTCCTTAGGTAACAAATTTGGCGCATGCTCCCGTTCCTTCTTGGTTTGCCCTCTTGTGGTTACTGCTGCCACAATCGGCTCTTTCGGTCTCCCAACAAACACATATCTACATCCAAGTATGACTGGGTAGATAGGATCATCCATAATAGCCGCTTTGATAACACCTCTGACAAAATCAGAGTGCATCTCCACCAATGCGATGGGAAGCGTCATGGGTGCATCACTCTTGAAAACTTCACATAATTTGACGGTGTCTTCTGTCTCTTGACCAGGTTTGACCAAATGCCTTGCGACAATACAATCAAAAGATAAACCTGTGTCAAACAAACAAGATGTTGAAGTACCGTTCAAAATAACAGTTCCTCGCGTTGAGGGCCTCTCACCCTCAGGTTGAGAATCACTGACACTAATTCTCCGTTGCGAGTCTGTTATCAAGCAACCGATTCTATTCGTCCCGGTGTGCTTGCCCTGATCAGACGTCCCTGGTGCAGAGGTCTTTCCCTTGTCTTGACCTTTCTGGCTGCGGTGCCGTGAAGGGCGCATGGGTTGATCAGAGTGCTGGGTGGGGTACTTGTTTTTAAAGAATTTCGATTTTTCGTGGGGAGGGTTCTGAGGTAAAGTTTCTCATTGATTATGGTGATGGGAAGAATGGGAAGACTGCTCTAGATTATTTTTCCGAGAAGGCTCATCTGTCGGCTTTCGTTTTGCGCTGGGAAGCTCGGCCAAAGCATTTACGTAACGTTCAGACTTACTGAGAATGTCATCCAACTTTACTGCGCCTTGTTCAGTCAGAAATCTACGGGTTTTGTTTGACAACGTGCTTGTTACTTGTTCTGTAAGAACAAATTCCAGAAGTCCTTCCAAAGTGAGAGGGAGCTCGGAAAGTTCCATGCACTTAATCAAATAGCCCGTCAGGCGTGAAGAGAACTGGGGAAATGTCTCAGTGCTTTCCTTCCTGCTGTTTCTGAACAGGTGCAAAAATTTGCGAGCGTTCATTTCGAACCGCTCCAGTAAAGCCTTCTTTAGCATGTCGTAGAGTTCTTGATGGCTGCTTCCCAGTTTTACGTAGACATCATAACACTACCTTTCAAAGCCTGTGAAAGCTTTAGGCACCATCGGGAACTCTCTAGCCCATACAGTGTCGCCATTCTCTCAAATTTCTCTAGAAACGAGTCAATTTTCTCATTGGGGCTTGGAAGGATTCCAGGGCCAAAGACATAGTTGCGAGTTGAGGAGATTGGTTACTGGATTGATCAGTTAACTGTGACTGAGGTGGAGACTCTCCATTGCTGGAGGAAGACATAGCACCACGACTTTGGACCTCCAGGGCCTTAAGCACCATCTCGTGCTGTCGTCGTTGCTCATTTTCTCTTTCCTCGTGTTGTCTCTCCTTCTCTCGTTCGTTTGCCCTGCGAGCTTCCATCTCTGCCTCAATTTTCTTCTGCTCCAATTGAGATTGACGCTCTTCCGCTTCTTTCTCTCTAGCTTCTGTAACTTTCTTCTCCGCGTCATATCTGTCAAGTTCTTCATTGACAAACGCGGTCACTTCTCCTTGTAATCCTGTTTCTTTTGCTTCCTCTCTTAGTATTGCTTTAAGTTTAGCACGCTCAGCCATGGCAAATAACTGAAAGTGACTTATCCGAGAAAAGAAGAAGAAAAGAAGGAGAGAAAAACTCTATCCTTAACCAACTTACGGGAAAAACCAAAACCAAAATTAATATTATTTAACTTAGATACCTCCTCCTGTTATCAGTTATCTAATCTATCGCTGTTATTACCTGGCACTAGGCTCCTAATACAGACGACTAAGCCAAATAAATGGTAGATCAGGCTAATAACTGGAAAAACTACTATTACTAACGGTGGAAAATAAAAAATTTTATTATAAAAATGAAGGAAGAAAAAAATTTTCCTTATTTTATAAATCCACCAAAACTCGCCCACTCTAGAAGTCAGTTTATAGAGTTAGGGACGCTATTAACTCGACGTGAAGTCAGAATGCAGTCCTTAGCTTAGCTCAAACCCTGCTGCTTCTTTAAAAAAAACACCCTGGTGATTGATGAATAATCACGCGTACTAGCGGTCATGAAAAAAAAATTACCATATATCTCATATATCGCAAACGCGGTCCCTAAAAAATGCCGTGCTGAAGTCGATGTGTCGACCGAAAGGTGCAGATATCACAGCTTAGGCGTAAACAGACACAACGCAACCACCGTCCTTTTCAGGGCGAACGAGGAAGAAGAAGAAGAAATATATCTGACAAAGTTTATAATCAGAACAATTGCACGTAACTCTATGATGCTGTGGAAAGAAAAATAGTCCTATATGTGTGTATGGTCAAACACCCAGTAACTAAGATCGTTGTCTAGGGGATAATTATTTTTATTCCTTAACTCACAAGACAAGACAAACTCACAAACACACTCTATCTATAGTTAGACTAGGTACCTTAACAGACGTTAGTCAATTACTAGACTCAGACTTTAGAGTTCAGTCCCGCGACGAGCGACCATTATGTCGTAAATTTTTATCAGATAGGTAATAGATGTTTATAGTCCTGTCTGAGCAGAGGTGATAGTGATAACTATGTGAGAGTAAGGTGTAAGAAATAGTTTTTCTCACGAGGTGATAGGGTAAGAGAAAGGACATTCTCTGGATTGAGTAATTTCTCTAGTCCAGCCTATCTGTACGATTATATTTAAATTATACGCACTTTCTCTCCTTATACAAAATACAAGTTACACTGCACCCACGTGCACCCAATTCTGTGACACATACGCACAAACGTGAAAACAAACTATGGATAACAGATAGGGTAGGGGTTGACCAACACAATAACTTAAGGTTTATTAAGTTTATTTATCACTAGAACTTTACAACATAAATCATATATATCAATAGATCATGGTTTACATACAAATTGAAAATTAATCAAATAGGTTCTCCCCTCTGGTAAAGGAAAAGAAAAAGAAGATCCCAACAGAGGTTAATTAACCCAAAAAATCAAAAGTTAACAATAAGTGTATGAAATAGTCAGTAAATCTAAAATCCTAGCGCAGAGACTCCGATGCCTAGCTGAGCCACAATTGGATGAAGTCCAGTGCGGATTCCGAGCAAACCGAAGTACTCAAGACCTAATCTTCACACTTAGGCAGCTGAGGGAAAAGGCCCTTGAGTATAAGAGTGAGATCCATCTTTGTTTCATAGATCTGGAAAAGGCGTTTGACAGGGTCCCCTGGAGCAAACTTTGGGACTTTTTGGCAAAGAAGAACATTCCAGCACCTCTGATTCATGCTATACAGAGCTTCTACAAGTCTTGCAGAAATTATGTGAGGACAGCAAACTATAAGTCAGAAGAGTTCAGGACCACCACTGGTGTAAGACAAGGCGATATCCTGTCACCTTATTTTTTCATACTCCTCATGGACGATGTCATCACGGCATGTAAGGAGAGAACAAGAAAGTATTCAGTGGGGTACAAGAAGATGAGACAGGTCTGTATTTCAGAGCTAGCATTTGCTGATGATGTTGTCCTGATTGCTTAATCAGAGGCACATCTCCAATCCAACCTGCAAGTCTGGAAGGAAGAGCTGGAGAAGAGAGGGATGATCATAAGCAGCTCTAAAACAAAATCCATGGTGATATCACGAGAAGAAAAAGTACATCAGATTAAGCTGAGAGAACAGGTCCTGGAGCAGGTCGACCACTTTAAATACCTCGGAGCTATTATAGCCCGAAAGGGAGGCATCAGAGAAGAGTTGGCCACTCGAAAAGCAGCAGCTGTGAGACTTTTTCAGGCCATAAACCGAGGATTCCTCAGCAAGAGAGAGGTTGGTAAGAAAACGAAGATGGCTGTATACCGCTCCACCTATGTCCCAGTCTTGACATACGGATGCGAGTCATGGGCAATGACTACAACCCACAAAAGCCAGATCCAAACCTCAGAAATGAGGTATCTGTGGTAGGTGGTTGAAGTAACAAGAAGAGACATGGTCCGCAACCAGACGATACGTCAAGGCCTAAAATCCCACCCCCTGCAGACCCAAGTAGAACAGTCCCACCTAAGATGATTTGGCCATGTCTGCAGAATGGGAGAAGATCGGCTACCATGACAAGCATGGGAAACAAAGAGCCAAGGATCCAGACCACCAGGACGACCCAGAGTCCGCTGGGAGGACAACATTAGACAATCTTTGAAGGACCGAGGACTAGAATGGAACCAGGCCAGGAGGAAGACAGCCGATAGGATAGTTTGGTGCTCTCTCTTCCAAACCTCTATACACCTCACGGTAGAAGGGGAACGACTATGTAAGTAAATAGTCAGTAAAGAAAACAAAGAACAGGTTCCTAATTAATCTATCCCGTAAATACTCAGGTTAGTGAGAACAAAAAACAAAAAAAAAAGATTTATATGATAGTGGTAACCCCAGAAAATTATGTTACTCTCTTACAGTGCATTCAATCCTTCATACTGTGGCCACATTCATATTCGCTTACCCAATAGTTGTCGCAGGCATTCCGTGGAAATAAACACTAATAAGTAATAAGACTAATTCAGTGTCATATTAATTTTGCCAAATCCAGCCCCAGACTAGCCGTAGTTGCGGACTGCAAATTTCACGGTAGTCGCTGGAGTTGGTGATTTAATTGTTTTCCTGGATAAATACTGTATCTTTGCCTTCAGTTGGTTGGAGTAAGGTTCATACGTGGTGATCGCCGACATAGGAGGAATAATGCATATATATTTCCTGTGTTTGCTATCCTCTGGTTGCTGAGACACTATGTTAAATTACACAAATGTTGCTGACAATATATTTTGCCACAGCTGGTTGATGAGATTTATATAGGTAAAATCTGGTATAGTTCTGGTCCAGTTAACATTTACAATTATTGTTCTAGTTTGGTCTCTCTCATAAAATGAAGAAAATGGACCGCACAGGTCATAGCTCGAAGACTCAACAATTTTATAAATTTTCTGGTTGCTTACACACTTATAAGACCAATGGACAATGCGACCATAGTTCATAAGACATAAGTTCATTTGACCATAATTTCATATGACCATAAGACCGCGAGTTCGCTGGGTTTTTTTTTTAATCAGCCTAGATTTTAGGAAAGAAATATAAACATTTAACCAAAATATCAATATTATATCTAACACGTGTTAAGGTAAGACCTCTTTAACCACTACGTTATTAAATTAGATTGTAAACCACAAATGTCTAGCTTATCCTATCGCTTTTAACGCGTGATATGAACACTAGTCATTTATGAAATTATACAAAATGGATATAAGTAAATAATACATACCGTCAGTAGCCAGTTATTTAAGGTATGTACTAGTCAATTATAGCATCTCTTTCTGTGAAATAGCGAGTAGTTAAATTTACTTTACAGCTGGAGAAATTTAGCTATATGTTATTTAATACGCTATTCAATTTAACACAGAAAATTCCAGTGAAATATAATAAAAAACTTTTAACTCACCAAATCACTTAACGGCTAGTATATAAATTACCGCAAACAGAGAAAGATGGAAACAACTCCACGAATCTAAGCATTCACTTTGTACGAAAAACTCTTAGGATATCGAGCTAGTTATTTCAGAAAATTCTCTGAGCAACTGATAATGACTTTTGGGGAGACGGGTATATATCCATAGATGCCGTTCTTTCGTTCCGTAATGCGAAAGTAGCACCTACGGCCAGGGCCGGGCACATCTACGGTTCGATTCCTGAATGAAAGGTTTTTTCTTCACCTCTGCCGACCGACAACCTCTGGCTTGTCTTTCATTCTCCTCGCCTGCCGCATATCAGCTACGTAAGTTAATTCCCCTGAAAATGTAACAATCCAAGGTACGTCTCAGACTTATCGCCCTTGATTCTTCAAAGAAACTGTTAACGCCTGGCCTCTGCCCGCGTGTTTCCCTGATCAAAGAACGATTACGCCGTGCTGCGCACTTCGCTCTGTTCCACCGTGCTTAATTGCCAGACGGCTCGCGTGTTAATTGCGATAGTGAATCAGGCGTTAATGTAGCACACAAAAAATAACCCTAGATGGGGGAGGGGGGGGGGGCCGCAAAAGTGGACGGTCACTGCTGCACTATTTACATATGTGACAGTAATGACAAAGCCCTTGAACAACAAAGTATATGAGTGGTTTTTTTTTTTAAAGATAGATTGACAATTCTGACATTTTTCATCAATTACCTACCATGATCCAGTGCATACAGTAAAAATGACAACAAACAGCCACAGTTTATCTGTAGCTTTATTTTGTGCTGAAGTGTGCTGATCTTCAACCTCTTCACCTTTCTGTGCTGTAGTGTACACATCTTCGCTTTTCTGTGCTGAAGTGTACACATTTTCAACCTCTTCATCCTTAATTTTGTGCTGTAGTGTACACATCTTCAACCTCTTCACCTTTAATTCTGTGCTGCAGTATACACATCTTTTGTAACTACCACTTAAAAGTATTTGGCACCCGGGGCGGATCCTAATTTGGCACAGACAGACAAATATATATGCTTGCAAGTAGATTTTTAAAAGAATTTATTATTATTATTAATGTGATAATAGTGTCTGATGGTACCCCTCCCCTGGATGTCACCAGGGGTGGACCGCCCTTAGTTTGCCACCGAGTCGCTGTGATCTGTCAGGATCATAAGAAAGAGAGTTAGTCACTTTAGTCAAGTTACTTACATGAAATATATCCAGATAGACCAGCCACCTACAGACTGAGTTGGGTGGATACTGATCTCCAGAGTCAAAACCAGGAGATGAAACTATGACATCATTTGTAACAACCACTGGAAACACATTACAAGGAATGCTGGGATTGTTTGACCTGGACCCATGTTGACCAGGGGAGTGCTGCACACTTGGTGGTAACATGGGTATGCTCTCATCTAAAATTTAAAATGATAAAACAAGTCATGAATTTTAATATGCCGCAAACGGGAGAAATCTTCCAAACTGAAGGTGTATAAGTATTACTATTACACATGAAATGGTATAGATTATAGGAAAATGTGGAAATATTATGCCTATATCAGCATTTAGTGCAGAAAGAAACTGTGAAGGACATACACATGCTTGTTCATTCATAACCCTCCACTCCCAAAGGAGCATAGGCCTTCAACAAACACATGCCAAGTCCTCCTGTCACGTGCCATCATCTCAAGTTCTTTCCACGTTCTCCTCATCATTTTCACCTCTGTTTCCAGCTCTCTTCTCCATGTACTTCTTGGCCTACCTCTGCCTCCCTTGCCTGGGGGTTCCAGAACAAGGACTGCCTTGTAATGCTATCAACAGGTTTCCTCAGTGTGTGTCCTATCCATCGTCATCGTCTTCTTCTCATCTCTTGTTCCACTGGCACTTGTCAAGTTCTTGTCCTCAGTTCCTTGTCGTGCCATTTTAATGCCTCTATTCTATGCAAGCACCCATTTATGAAAGTCTGTAGCTTTTTGGTAGTTGTCTTTGTTGTTCTCCATGTCTCAGAGCCATACAATAGGACTGACTTCACATTTGAGTTGAAGATTCTTGTTTTCGTGTTGGATCCGATTTCTCTTGATCTCCATATATTTCCCAATGCAATGAAAGCTCCTCTTGCTTTTTGTATTCTTAGTTTGATATCACTGTCTGTCCCTCCAACTTTGTCTATATTGCTGCCAAGATATGTGTACGATTCTCCATCTTGTATTGGTGTTTCTTCAAGTTCAACCATGTTATCATTACCTGCATTTATTCTCATTATTTTTGTCTTTTCCTTGTGTATTTTCAGACCCAATAGCTGTGACCTCTCATCGAGTGTTTTCAATTTGTCCTCCATCTGATTACGGTTATTGGACAGAAGAGCCAAGTCATCAGCAAAGTCCAGATCATCCAACTGCTTAGTCAGAGTCCACTGGATTCCATTTCTGTTGTGTGTTGCCGATGATCTCATAACCCAGTCTATTGCTAGTAAGAAAAGAAATGGAGAAAAGAGGCATCCCTGTCGCACTCCTGTTCTTATCCCAAACGGTTCTGTAAGCTGTCCTTTGTGAAGAACTCTGCATGTCGTGTCTTCATATGTTTTCTTTATTTAATTAATGATTTTCAGGGGAACTCCATAATGCCTCATCAATTTCCAAAGTGATTCTGTCTACACTGTCAAATGCCTTTTCATAGTCCATAAATCCGATGTATAGTGGTGAGTTCCATTCCAGACTTTGTTCAACTATTATTCTCAAAGTGGCTATCTGGTCTGTACATGATCTGTTTTGTCGAAAACCTGCTTGTTCATCTCTCAGTTTCTTGTCTATGGACTCTTTTAATCTCTCAAGGATAATCCTGTTTAATACGTTTCCTGGCACTGATAGTACCATTATTCCTCTATAATTTGTGCACTCTTGTAAATTTCCCTTCTTTGGCAACTTAACCAGATATCCTTCCTTCCATTCTGCTGGTATCTCTTCCTTTTCCCAGACTTTACCAAGTAATTTATATAACATCTCTGTAGCCGTGTCGATATCTGCTTTGATGGCCTCTGCTGGAATGCCATCAGGTCCAGACGCTTTTCCATCTCTTAGAAGCTTTATGGCTTTCTTTATTTCTGCCTTCGTTGGTCTTTCACCGTTAGATAGACCAGCCACCTACAGACTGAGTTGGGTGGATACTGATCTCCAGAGTCAAAACCAGGAGATGAAACTATGACATCATTTGTAACAACCACTGGAAACACATTACAAGGAATGCTGGGATTGTTTGACCTGGCCCCATGTTGATCAGGGGAGTGCTGCACACTTGGTGGTAACATGGGTATGCTCTCATCTAAAATTTAAAATGATAAAAGAAGTCATGAAAGGAACATGTATAATGTTATGCCTATATCAGTTTAGTGCAGAAAGAAACTGAAGGACATACACATGCTTATACTACGGACTAACAAAGAGAACAATTCTGTGGAAAACACTATGGACGGAAAGGTTGACTGCAAAGGAACAAGGTGACTAGGGAAAATATATGTGTAAAGGCAATATCAAGAGATGAAAGAAAGTCTAGCATAGTATCAATGTCTATCATAGTGTCAATGTCTATCATAGTGTCAATGACTATCATAGTGTCAATGTCTGTCATAATGTCAACAGTCCATCAAAATGAATGAGAGAATATCATTCATTACCCTTCAACTCTTCTTGAAGCATTGGCCTTGAACAAATGTATGCCATCCCTTCCTACCACGTGCCATCCAGTCAAGGTCTTTCCATGTCTTGATCCCTTTCAAGTCTATCCCTAGTTCCCTTCTCTGTGAGTTTTTTGGTCTCCCTTACCCCTCTTACCCCTCTTACCCTTGGAATTCCAGAACAAGGACTGCCCTGTGTATAAATCATCCAGAGGCAGAATGTGTTGGAGATATAAATATATAAATACACTTAATGCCAAGACAACACCTGATCTGATTGGAGATATAAATATACAAATACACTTAATGCTAAGACAACACCTGATCTGATTGGAGATATAAATATATAAATACACTTAATGCTAAGACAACACCTGATCTGATTAGAGATATAAATATATAAATACACTTAATGCTAAGACAACACCTGATCTGATTGGAGATATAAATATACAAATACACTAATGCTAAGACAACACCTGATCTGATTTGACTTCAAAATCTAGGCAGCCTTTTGAAAGAAAGGTAAAGGTTATCTTTAGATTTGTCTATTATAGAGTGACATCCCCTTGTAATGTCAATACTCACCTGTGATACATGAACAAGACAAACACTGCAAGGGGATGTCACTCTATAGTACAAAAGTCTAAAGAGAACCTTATTTTAGCATTAATAAATACTGACAATAATTGTGTGGCCGAATGGAAGGACGGTGAACTGGATGTTGCCATATTGTGACTCCGTGTAGTGTGATTGCATGTAGTGTGGTGTGTTTGAACGTAACATAAATTTCGTGAGCATGATTTATTATGGAATTATAAATTTGAGGCGTAATATATCATAACTCGGAAATTACCCTGTAACCTATAAGATGTTGAAATGGATATTATTCGTTCATTTTATTTGGATTTTGTTTTGTTTAATAGTGGGTGTTTTGCAATGTGACGAAGTGACACGGTCAGTGTTACCACAGCTGGGTATTTTTACTAGATCTGGGTTTTTTGGCTTCCGCCTGGGTATCTGGGTATTTTTTTTCTTCCAAATCTGCATTAATCTGGGTATATTTGACAATTGGCATTTACAACGTATGTATGTTCTGTGCACTGAGCATTATACATTATATTTATATTATAATTAAATGTAAAAAATTATGTCCATGACGACACACATGCCACCGCGTAAAAAAGTGCAGCCATGGTATCAGCAGGCTTTTTGTGCGGAATGGCTAACAGACAGCGAACTGAAGGATTGGATAAAACCGGACTCTGGCAATCGCTATGCTGCGATTTGTACGGTCTGTTCCTGTACATTAACTAATGCCAACAAAACAGCTTTATTCACACATAAAAGCACACAGAAGCACATGAAAAACTTCGAAGCCAAAAGCAAAACTCTGAATATTAACAAGTTGTTCATCAAACCAAAAGAGCCCTGTCTCCAAGACAAAATTGCTAAAGCGGAGATACTGTTGTCGGCTATCATGGCAGAACATATTACTCCGTTTTCGCAAGCTGATCATTTGATTGAATGTTGCAAGCAGATGTACACGAGAGTATCATTTTCTTCTCGGTATGTTTATTAGGCAGGAAGTATTGCAGCATGAGCATCGCACTTTTGCCGACATTGATCCTTCGGATGTACAGGTGCACAAGAAACTGAATTACATTGAGCTGGGTGGACGATGTGAAGCGCAGTTAATCTGACAACCGTTAGGAGATAAAGAAGTCCAGTTTCGCAAGGATGTATTGGCATACCTGATTGAACTTTGTACTCAAATACGACGCAGGTTCCCACTTGGACAAAACAGTGTTCTGGCGCAAATGCGGCTGTTGGATCCAAAGCAAGCTCACGAGATCAACAAACCTTCTGTCATTCCATTAGCAGCGCAGTTCCCAACAGTTATTTCAGAAGAGAGCCTTGATCGTCTGTCGGATCAATGGCGAGAACTGGCATCTAAAAGATTGTGTGGATGATTTCAAGAGTCAATGAGGGTGTAATTAACCTCACAGACAGAGGTTCACGTCCACATTTGTATACTATATAGCATTGTGCATAGCTGGTGGTCATATAAGGGTGACTCCAGACATGCCTCCATGCATTGTGTGTGTGTGGGTCATAACATTACTAAAGATTCCCTCAAACTGTACCACTCACATACTCTAAGTCTGTGTATCTGTCTATCCCGTGTATTTGAGGCATAAAATAATCTGGGTATATCTGGGTTTTTTAAAGAAGAAAATCTGGGTTTATCTCTAGGAACTTGAGTGGCAACCTTGGACACGGTTACTTATCCGTAAAGATAACGTTCGGGCAAAATGGCAGACCTTGTTCCAGTATCTTTTCCATTTACCAATTTGATTTCACATTAAGCAACATTTTCCTTTTACATTGTTTTATTTGACATACCTAACAATTTTACTTTGACTTTGAATCCACGCAGGTTCACAACGACATCAGAAAAAAAGCGTAAGCAGACAATACTTCCTGTTGATTCTATTGGCTGTGGTATGGATTCTCCACACAAAATAATTGGAGATTGGAAATCACAAGTGTTCCCATCCACCAGCAGCTTGTCATACAGACAAGGGCTTTGTCCCTCTACGCTGAAGTCCTGGAATTCTGCAGCTAATTTCTGGAAAAATAAAAACAGTGTTACGAGATGGAGAAGAATGAATGAATTCATGAAATAACAAAAAATTACTTTTTTTTCATTGCTTAGTACCACAACGACAACTGATGACCAGTATTCTATACAAGTACGTATCCTTTTGTACGAACATCGGAAAAATGAAACATTCTGAAAATTCTGTGGGTGATTTTTCGAAGACATTTGTGCAATGTTAGGTGACTTTTCGAACGTGATTTTGGTGACATCTAGAAACCAAACAAATCTGGTTTCTAAAACACAGCTGTTCATGACGATTTCGGATAAAAAATTCAGACCTGTAATATGCCTTTGCAGTTAACCTTTCTAGAGAAATTTTTTTTTTCCATGAGGATGCTACCACACTGATAACTTCATTTTCCTTGCACTTAAAGAAACTCATGAGGGAGCAAATATTACACTCTTTTTTTGTCCTCAGAGACGTCTGAAAACCTCACAAGGTGGGGGTAAAAGAGAGAGAATTCAAAGCTTAATATGAAATATCATCATCTTTATCATTCTTCGACACCATAAAGAGCATGTGCCTTCAACAAATTCATGCAAATGCTTCCTGTCTTGTGCCATTCATAAAAGGTCTTTCTTTCCATGTATTCGTTATCCATGTCATGACCTCCTCTGTGTGTTTTTCAGCCTTCCTCTATATCTCTTTCCCTCAGGATTCCAGAACAAGGACTGTCTTGTAAATGATTAAAGAATATAATTCAAAACTTTCTATTTTCTGTGATATTTATTTAAATGGATGCGGCAGCAGCCTCAAATTAGTGATGTTCATTTATTATTATCATTATCATGGCTATTTATACTTATATCATTAACAGTATCATGATAAGTGACAACAGTTATCATTAGAAACAATATCATAACAAACCTTATTTAGTGTTGAGACAACTGTCCACTGGCACTGGATAAATTTTGGATACTTTATGGGGTAGCCTAAACGGGGGAAGTAAAATAAGAGTTATTGGTTTGTCAAAGGATCTGTATATGTGCTCATGGTTTGCCAGAACCGAGATGGATAGGCAGACAGACATTAAGACACAGATAAAAGGACAGACAGACAGATGTGTGAATGCGTGGATGAACATACCGGTGCATGAGTAGGTGGTTAGATAGATTAGTGAGCGATTGGACGAATATACGGGTGTATGAGTGGGGTGTGAATTGTGGCGAGTGAGTCGGCAGAGAAATACGTATGTGTGAGGACGGATCGGTGAGAAGGTAGGCAGGCAAATTATAGAGAGATAGTTATGAGATATTTGACATGTATAAATTACATGACACTACACGTGTTTCTCGTGGCGAAGTTACCAGGTTCCAGAGTTGAAACCTGGTAGCATCACGCTCCAGTTTATACAGCCGTAAATGGGTACCCGACTTTGCTCGTAAGTTAGGGAGGGTGAAGGCAGCGAGGAAGGGAACTCGTCACCTCACTTCATAACGCTGGACCTAGCAACACGTCACTCTCCTGCTATGATACTACCTTTACCTGCACTTAAGAACCTCAAAGTTATTTTATAGATCGGCAAATGCTACACAGATATAAATTACCTGACCATCTTGCACTAAATCATCCTGAAAGTCTGAAATTACTTCCCCACCTTTTTGCTATGTTTGGAGTTATCTCCCTTACACAGCGACAACTTTTCAGCGAGCAAAAATCTAAGTTATCATTCTGCCAACTGTCAACTATTGCACAATCGCTCGATCTCAGTTAAAAAAGTGAAGAAGATAATTAGGCACTTCTTTGTTCACGACATCTTCATGAATTTATATGACGCAACGTTTTTTTCCAGTTCATTGAGAAACATATCCTGTTCAACACCTGCTTTTTTTTATTATTAATGTAAAGAT
>JAMPIV010009158.1:0-22500 GCA_024509875.1 Oreohelix idahoensis | reverse complement strand
AATATATGAATAGACGATATTAATCAAGGAAGTTATAAATACTGAATAAGACAGAATTATCAACAAGAACATAAGAAAGAAAGCTCCGTAATCATAATCAAGTAGACTTTGTATTCAATGAAATTGTTCATGCGAACCTCATTTGTGATGGTCGATATGCTATATAACAACCAAATGTACATTTTGTAAATAAACTGTGTATCGACTAGACCAGGACTTAGCCATCTTCATACAGAGTTACGTGGATACATGTATGGTGTGACACTCTGTCTGTTTATACGTTTCGTCGTTCACCGTTGAAGTAATGAACCTAGGTAGAAAAGAAAGCAGTGACATACTTGAAACAATACAAGAGTAGGATGCCACAAGTGTCTGATGATTGGAAAGGTGTCCTGGATGACTTATAGTGTGTGTATGACCAGTGTCTGGATCATGGTCAACTGGACCATATGTATTTGAGAATAAAAGGAAATATATCCGTATGAATTATATATAATAAGCAGTGTGTATTCTGAGGATCGACGTACGACATTGATATAGTAATTGGCCGTGAAATTGAAATAGAATATGTATATACATGATTACGTACAAATACAAATAAGCATGGCGATAAAAATACATGAGTGATGTTTAAACATATGGATTGTTAATATGAAGATATCAAAGAAGTATCATGTCGTTGTTCAAGTAAGTGGATGTCAGTAAAGTAGTGTTACGTACGACGCGGACATTTGTGAAGATATTTTGAGAATTTGAAGTTGGTCGTTCAAGAGTTGCCTTACTGGGGGTCTTTGAGGAAACACAGGAAGAATATGACTTCTGCTCCATCTGGGATGACGTCAGAGGCGACGAATAGGAGATTGTGCAAGGGGCTTGTAACCTCATTATGCAAAATACATTTCTACAGAAACTATCACTGCAAGTACACAGGAATTCTTTGATGCAGGTTTCCTCTTAATGGGGAGCAGCTGCATGGGGAGACGCTATACTCTGTTCGGGAATGAAAAGACATTGATGATAATAATGATAGCCGTACGGCGGAAAAAAAATCGTGACTTTTCATCATGCTATTTATTTTCTCCCATTCACATAAGAAAGAAAGAAAATATACGACTAACATTGACAAAAGCAAGCACCCCCCCCCCCCCCCCCCCCCCCCCCCAAAAAAAAAAAGGAAAACAAAATCAGTCCAAAATAAAAAAAATTTCGCCTACGATGTTAGGAGGGTGTGGCATTAAAGAGCTGGATGAAATAATTTTTTTTTTTTTCATGAATAGAGTGGTCCGGGATTATGTAGTAAGTCATGCAAGCTGTGTAACCGGATTGA
Source organism: Oreohelix idahoensis (assembly GCA_024509875.1). NCBI lineage: Eukaryota > Metazoa > Mollusca > Gastropoda > Stylommatophora > Oreohelicidae > Oreohelix > Oreohelix idahoensis. The sequence continues at coordinate 21,173 of JAMPIV010009158.1, read as the reverse complement.
CAAGTTTTTGTATGACAATAGCGCGTGCAAACATATGTAAGGTAGGTACCCAGTTTATTTATCAAGGGTTCGTGAAAAGACAAGGACAGAACAGGACCGCCGTTTCCGCCTGGTGTGATGTCATCAGATAAGAATAATGTGATATTTTTAGCATGGTGCTAGCAGCCTCATCATGTAAAACAAATTACCACAGAAACCAACTGTGCACGTGGTAGCACCGTGTCTCTTAAAGGTAGCTCTTTAGTTGATGTTACCCTCGAGGCGTGAAGTGTTCGGAATTTTACCTATACTAGGTCGCAGCTTCATGGGGTGGGGGTGACTGATTCCCTTCTTCGCTGCCTTTGTCTTATCTATTTAAGACCAGAGTCAAACGCAAACGAAGACGACAGCGTTATAAGCTGGAAGATAACTTCAAGATATGGACAGGAAAGAGTGTATCAGAGTTTACCATCAAGACAAGAGACAGAAGGTATTGGAGGTCCGTTGTAGCCGACCTTTGATGTGAAGATGCCAGCCGATCTAATCTTAGACATGACGAGACCTTGTTTCGAACCAGGTCCATTTGCCTCAAGAAGCAAGTTCTGTGATCGCTTTACCTCTCGCACACTCTCGTGTTCCTTAAGTAGCAAGAACATGGGCATTCATTTAGCAGGTATCTGCAGTAATAAGTAAGTAATAACCTCCTTCAGTCATTACTGACTATGGGAATAGTGTGTCCTTGGGGTGATATCCCTCGGCTGCCTTTTCCTTGTGTTCCTTTTAGAATATGTAATTTTATCTTCTGTGTCACGAGTTGGATTTAAGTTAGAGTTATGCCCAAGTGTAGGACAAAACCCTAGTGTGAGAAAAGACTAAGATAATAGATTTATTTTGAGAAATGACAGTGAATGTAGTAAGGTGAGTCTATTGGCCCGAGGAGGATAACCGAAATTAAATCTTCCTCGCCAAATCGTGACGTCAAGAAATGCTATAAACTCACCACCTCTGGCTACCTTTAACAGACTAAAGGAGATAAGGTTAAACTAACACTACAGACACCACTGTACAGACAACAGTTAAGGACTATACAGTGAAGAAGCTGATCCAGTGAACATTAAATAAGTTTATTATACAAGTCAACAGAATTTTTCATAACATAGTAACAAACAAAGAAAATCATATATCGTGCAAGGTTGCACCGACCTGGAAAACAAAGAAAATCAATTTGATTATAAGCACACCAAATTAAAACTCCAACCACTTTCACTCCTTCATACACCCTGCTGGGGACAAAATTTAAAAAAATGATAAGTGATCTTAACTACAGTCTAATTTGGTGGGGCGTCAACTATAGCCACACTCTATAATTTACTATTTCTAATGTCAAGGTTCTGCTGGTACTGCCGAAGACTATCTGCACAGTAGCTAACTCTGTCAGCGATATACGCCACTAAGTCACTGCTAATTAATAGACTTTTTCTAACTCTAAGGCTCAGAGGCTACCCTCTAAGAATAATATGAGACTCTGCAGGTCCCTGATCTATTTTTCACCATCTCTCTCCACTTCTCCTGCCTTGCTGCTCTCGTTTCATTTCAGCAACCGGGAAATGATATCCCTTTCTTCCTGTTCTGACTCGTACTTCTGATGACTAGGCACTTGCCGTAGACTGTAGAGGCTTCTCTATTTGGCGAAAAGAAAGCTGATTCTCCCTTGCTATGTTACCCCTCATTTGGGTTTAGGCCCTTCGGTATTAATTTTGACTGAGGCTAAAAAAAAAGACACACCAACCCGCTTGCTTGGGTTCGATGGGTGTGTATGAGCTTAGAGCTCCGGGTCTTAAGAAAACCCTTCTCACTGAAGACTGCGTTGCTGTCTCGACCTGCTCTTCCTCGCTCCCTCTCTCTGGGGCCACAATACTCTCGAGCCGATACCCACCGCGGTACAAGCTCTTACGCCTCTGGCGCTTCCTCGACGTTTTCTCTCTTGAGAAGACTGGCTACCTTTGCCAGCTGTCAGGAACAAGATTTATTGGCAACTCCCGCTCTTCGGGCCGTGACCACTGCTGTGGACACAAAAGACATGCCACTCTGTACTACAATACCAAAATACTTCCATATAATAAAACTTACATATAAAACGTAAACAGTGGATGCTTCAGTCACCCTCATATCTTAGCACAAACATGTAAACACCCAAAACGCAGACTGCTTCACACCATTTCCCCTTTCATCTTGTGCACGACAATACATAAATATTTCCTGACCCTGGGTCAGCTATTCCCATCAACTCCCTGCCTGTCTAGTAAACCCCAGACTCACTGATCAATACTAATTATACACAGCTTGCCTCAGGCCTTAAAACATTAAAAACAGGTAGGGGAACCTCCCGTACTTAGGCCTACTTTAACTCTGTAAGCGGTCTCAGGACCATATCATCGTTTCCCCCTTATGATAAAAATGCACAACAATTAACTGCACATCAATGATTAAAATTCACCATTACATTTATATTACATCTCTATACACAGAAATATATCTATCTCTATAGACTATATTTCCTAGAACTCATTAAATTCCATAACACACAAATCAAATACTGCTCTGCATAATATTTAATTACACAACCACTTAAGGCACCATAATTTTCCTTTCACCTCTACCCCACGTGATTTCCCTGCAAATTATATTTTAACTCCCCCGATAGAAAATTACTTAATTATCTACTCTATCCAGCCAGAATTCCTGTCCAAATAAATCCCGGTAAACCACGTGATTAAATTTTCCCGAAAAAATCCGTTCCCGTATTTTATTAGGAGACTTATCAGAATTAATCTCTCAATGAAATAAAATACATGCGCTTCAGAATATTCTGTAAATTAATATAAATCTAGGATGCGTGTATTTCTACAGACTTTCTATTAAATCTACGGAGCCCCCGTCCTTAATATCTCTTTATCACTCATAGACACTGCTATCACTGTAGAAATAAATGATGGCGTTACAAGTTATAAAGTTCAAAAATAAATTAAATTAGTACCACGCTACTTGAAATTACTGACATACCAATACTGCGTTCCTTCAGCGTTAGAAGCCGACAATATGCTTGGATACATGGCCCGGACTTTCTGCCGACTAAGAGGCCCGAAATTGAAAACCGCGTACTTTATTTTAGATTTTCCAACGCTGACTCCCGACCTACTTGAGGCTAGGCGTCTCACTACAACCAATAGAATTAAAGATACTCTAAAATTTTCCATGCGCTCATCTCTAAATTTAGAACCAGTGTATTCTTGCTTCCTTCAAATGCGCGCGTATTTCCGGCTATGTAACGTTACCTAACGACGTCTGTTTGCGTGGGCAGAAACGAATGTGATTCGTTGGACGTTACCTGGGTAGGGGTCATCTCCCCTTCCCCACGATAAAATGACCGTGATAAATTTAACAACGCAGAAAAATGGAATTTCAAGATCGCGATAATTTAGAAAAGGCCGACTGGTGCCATTCAGTACTAACCTACATTAATCCCTATAGAAAAAACCCGCAATGACTTTACCTACAGAGTACTAACCTACATTAATCCCTATAGAAAAAACCCGCAATGACTTTACCTACAGAACAAATCTAAACACCCCTATTATTCAGAGAGCAAAAGAGTACTTCCCAATCTTTAATAGAGGGAAGACAAAAAATGGCAAACTCAATAGTTACGACGAGAAAACGAAATGGGGCCTATTGAAGACTAAATCACAGTAACTCCATCACATTACCCCACCCTTCGAGGTCGGAGCCTGCCGATCTAATTTACTGTGGTCTTGGTGTTCAGATTGGTCCCTATCTATGTCTCCCAAGCTGTCTGTGATCGCTGAAGTTTCAGGGTCCCTACTGGGGTTTTCCCTGGCTGCCGCACTCCCAAGTTCTTTCTTCACCTTTCCTCTCCTGCGAGTTCTTCCCCGTACTTTCCTAACGGTGAGCGGTAAGGTATTGTTACTGGTATCTGGCTGACTGACTGGGTCAGAAGTCACCGAAACCGTGCGTAGCTGTTCACCGTTGTCCAAAGACCCGTGCACAAATCTCTCCTTCTTTCTCTCCTTATCTACTCCCATGCTCCTGTTGGAGGGCAGTTCTCTCTCTAGACCTGTGCCATCCCATGGTGGGTCTAAAACTTCCCTGGCTAGGTTTCTCAACAGACTGACCTGATCAGCCGACCTGACCGACTGGCTCTGTAGAGGCCTGGCGATGGCGACTACGGAGCTGCTCGCCAGCGGGGTTGTGACCGCTGGTACCTTGCAATGAACCTGAGAAATCTCGTGTATTTCTAACACAGGGTTTCCGTTCATTTTCTGGGTGTCTACTGAATCCTTACTGATCCCAGTAGCTTCTGTCTTTGGAAAAAGATAGGTAGTATCTGCCCCTGGCAGTGGTTCTGTGATCGCTCTTCCCCTACCAACATGAAGAGGGACAGAGCTCTCTAACATAGCCCCTTGCAAATTCGTAAGGCCGCTTTCCTCACTCTTTTCTGGCCTGAAAAGTTCGTGAGAGGTAACTGTAGACCCCGGGAGTCCTCCGTCTAACACCCTGGTTCTACCCTCAACCTTGCCCTCCCCTGTGAGAGTTACTGGCGTCAGTTGGAATGTGTCCTGCAGTGACACTTGACGGTTTAAGATCCCGTTAGATCGCGGAGTATCTGAGATAAAGTACTCAGGGACTGGTTCCAATGTCCCTTGAATACAGTTCTTGTCAGTATGTCCCTCTCCTGAAGGAGCTAATACCATCGGGGGCCTAATTCCCGACAACAAAGAATGTATTTCCGAAATCAGAGGCGTCACCTCTGTTTGGCCATTAGGCTGCACAGGGATGTCAGGCGAATGCGCCTCTGCCTGTTGTTTTTCGCTGTCCCGCTGGGGAGTTGGCGAAACATGCCTTATTAGGGATTTGAACCCTGCCCTCGACTTTCCGTGTCGAGTATGTTGTGCTGTCTCACGAGCATGGGAGAATCGGTAGCCATCCGATTTATGCTTGCTCGCATTATTCCCCCTGTTATGCAGTTTCCACGCCTGGGATCGCTTCGTAATCTTCCCAGCGTTGTAAGGACTGCTTTCCTTACTTAACCCCCTCCCTTGTTTGGGCTTCGGGTCCATTTCCAACGGAAAGTCCTTTTCCTGGAGTTGGGGCACAGTTTGAGCCGACAAGTTATCATTTAATGGCGCAAGTTTTTCAGAGGGGTTGTCCTTTTCTAGTAGCTCCTTTTCCCTCTGTTGTCTTCTTCTTTCCGATTCCAGGTCCTGTTCCATCGCTTCGTCTACCAACTCTCGGATGAACGCTTCGCTGTCCCCAGCTTTTGCACAGGTCCATGCCAAGGCTAGACGATTGCCAAATAAGTTGTCTACTTCATATTGCCTCTGCTGGCTTTCTGCATATTCCAGAAGGGGTGGAATTTCGCTATCACCATACTCCATGAACTTAGCTACCTCAAGTGCAATCTTATGTACTTTATCGAGATCAGCCATGTTACCTGCAAATTCTGCCGTAAGCTCACAAATATAGAGTCGTGAAGAACCAATAACTTCCCGTTAACTACCAGGAATTAATCTCTCTATAACCGCTCCCCCAACACCCGAACTCAGACTAGCCCCAGTCTGACTAATAACTACCGGAAAAATATTGTTATGCAGCTACTAAAAATTCTACCTTCCTGTTAAGAAAAAAATCAGTTAGCCATCAATTACCTCTAAGTTCTATAACTAACCTATCACTACCATCCAACTGCCTGCAACCTGTGGAAAAACTTTCTGTGGCAAAACTTATAACTGGACAGTTCTAACATGGATCAGTTTCATAATAACTCAGTCTATAATATGGAATATTGAAAGTAATCTATTCTCCAGACCTTCCCTATAGAAAATCATCTGTCAAATCTAGATAAGATCCCCAGAATTGATCCCAAGACGATCGCCACCCACTTTGTCACGAGTTGTGATTTAAGTTAGAGTTATGCCCCCTATGTAGTGCATCCAAAACCTAGTGTGAGAAACAGAGCACCTAAATAAGTTTATTATACAAGTCAACAGAATTTTTTCATAACATAGTAACAACCAAAGCAAAGCATATGTCGTGCCAGGTTGCACCGACCTGGAAAACAAAGAAAATCAATTTGATTATAAGCACACCAAATTAAAACTCCAACCACTTTCACTCCTTCATACACCCTGCTGGGGACAAAATTTAAAAAAATGATAAGTGATCTTAACTACAGTCTAATTTGGTGGGGCGTCAACTATAGCCACACTCTATAATTTACTATTTCTAATGTCAAGGTTCTGCTGGTACTGCCGAAGACTATCTGCACAGTAGCTAACTCTGTCAGCGATATACGCCACTAAGTCACACTCTGCACTGCTAATTAATAGACTTTTTCTAACTCTAAGGCTCAGAGGCTACCCTCTAAGAATAATATGAGACTCTGCAGGTCCCTGATCTATTTTTCACCATCTCTCTCCACTTCTCCTGCCTTGCTGCTCTCGTTTCATTTCAGCAACCGGGAAATGATATCCCTTTCTTCCTGGTTCTGACTCGTACTTCTGATGACTAGGCACTTGCCGTAGACTGTAGAGGCTTCTCTATTTGGCGAAAAGAAAGCTGATTCTCCCTTGCTATGTTACCCCTCATTTGGGTTTAGGCCCTTCGGTATTAATTTTGACCGAGGCTAAAAAAAAAGACACACCAACCCGCTTGCTTGGGTTCGATGGGTGTGTATGAGCTTAGAGCTCCGGGTCTTAAGAAAACCCTTCTCACTGAAGACTGTGTTGCTGTCTCGACCTGCTCTTCCTCGCTCCCTCTCTCTGGGGCCACAATACTCAGAGCCGATACCCACCGCGGTACAAGCTCTTACGCCTCTGGCGCTTCCTCGACGTTTTCTCTCTTGAGAAGACTGGCTACCTTTGCCAGCTGTCAGGAACAAGATTTATTGGCAACTCCCGCTCTTCGGGCCGTGACCACTGCTGTGGACACAAAAGACATGCCACTCTGTACTACAATACCAAAATACTTCCATATAATAAACTTACATATAAAACGTAAACAGTGGATGCTTCAGTCACCCTCATATCTTAGCACAAACATGTAAACACCCAAAACGCAGACTGCTTCACCATTTCCCCTTTCATCTTGTGCACGACAATACATAAATATTTCCTGACCCTGGGTCAGCTATTCCCATCAACTCCCTGCCTGTCTAGTAAACCCCAGACTCACTGATCAATACTAATTATACACAGCTTGCCTCAGGCCTTAAAACATTAAAAACAGATAGGGGAACCTCCCGTACTTAGGCCTACTTTAACTCTGTAAGCGGTCTCAGGACCATATCATCGTTTCCCCCTTATGATAAAAATGCACAACAATTAACTGCACATCAATGATTAAAATTCACCATTACATTTATATTACATCTCTATACACAGAAATATATCTATCTCTATAGACTATATTTCCTAGAACTCATTAAATTCCATAACACACAAATCAAATACTACTCTGCATAATATTTAATTACACAACCACTTAAGGCACCATAATTTTCCTTTCACCTCTACCCCACGTGATTTCCCTGCAAATTATATTTTAACTCCCCCGATAGAAAATTACTTAATTATCTACTCTATCCAGCCAGAATTCCTGTCCAAATAAATCCCGGTAAACCACGTGATTAAATTTTCCCGAAAAAATCCGTTCCCGTATTTTATTAGGAGACTTATCAGAATTAATCTCTCAATGAAATAAAATACATGCGCTTCAGAATATTCTGTAAATTAATATAAATCTAGGATGCGTGTATTTCTACAGACTTTCTATTAAATCTACTGAGCCCCCGTCCTTAATATCTCTTTATCACTCATAGACACTGCTATCACTGTAGAAATAAATGATGGCGTTACAAGTTATAAAGTTCAAAAATAAATTAAATTAGTACCACGCTACTTTAAATTACTGACATACCAATACTGCGTTCCTTCAGCGTTAGAAGCCGACAATATGCTTGGATACACGGCCCGGACTTTCTGCCGACTAAGAGGCCCGAAATTGAAAACCGCGTACTTTATTTTAGATTTTCCAACGCTGACCCCCGACCTACTTGAGGCTAGGCGTCTCACTACAACCAATAGAATTAAAGATACTCTAAAATTTTCCATGCGCTCATCTCTAAATTTAGAACCAGTGTATTCTTGCTTCCTTTAAATGCGCGCGTATTTCCGGCTACGTAACGTTACCTAACGACGTCTGTTTGCGTGGGCAGAAACGAATGTGATTCGTTGGACGTTACCTGGGTAGGGGTCATCTCCCCTTCCCCACGATAAAATGACCGTGATAAATTTAACAACGCAAAAAAATGGAATTTCAAGATCGCGATAATTTAGAAAAGGCCGACTGGTGCCATTCAGTACTAACCTACATTAATCCCTATAGAAAAAAACCCGCAATGACTTTACCTACAGAACAAATCTAAACACCCCTATTATTCAGAGAGCAAAAGAGTACTTCCCAATCTTTAATAGAGGGAAGACAAAAAATGGCAAACTCAATAGTTACGACGAGAAAACGAAATGGGGCCTATTGAAGACTAAATCACAGTAACTCCATCACATTCTGCTTGTTGAAAGAGCTTCTTTTCGCCCAATCTGATGTGGGCTTCGTAGGGAGCATCGCCAATTGGTCCGATCGGCAGCTTCATCTTCCCAGGCTGCTGGATTTATGTCCAGTGCCTTCATGTCTATCTTGCACACATCTTTGAATCTCAGCTGCGGTCGCCCAACTGTTGGTTTGCCATGTGCCAGTTTTCCATATAAAATATCTTTGGTGATGCGATCATCTTCCATGCGGCGGACGTAGCCAAACCAGCGTATTCTGCGTTGTCTAAGCAGTGTATGCATGCTTTGAAGGCCAGCCTGTGAGATCATGTACCGTAGATACCGTAAATGGAAGGTACTGAGCCTTTTTTCTTGCTGAGTATAGGTTGCACCTGTCTCAGTGCCATACAGCCTGGTGACGCAGGCACTATATACCACAACTTTGGTCTTCATTGTAAGTATCCGTAGTAACGCTTTAGAATAACGATGACACGCTACACATCAAGAGAGGGAACTGCTTTTATAATCACAAGAGTAATGACAATAGACAATACACCCAGATAGGGAAATATTTGTAAAATCATATGAGCAATGCTGACAGGCAACGCACCAATAGAGAGGACTGTTTTTTATAATCACATGAGCAATCATGATAGGCAACACATAAAGAGATGGAATTGTGTTTATAATCACTAGAACAATGATGATAGGCAACACATCAAGAGAGGGAACAGTTTTTACCCCATATCTTTCAACATCTAAGGGCCAAAATTTCAACAAATACACAGACCTAATAACTCTTATATTTAAAGTAAATACATAGAGCCTTCACTCTTTTGTCTAAAGTAAATCCACAGAGCCATCACTATTGTATTTTGAAGTAAATTGATGATAGGCAACACATCAAGAGAAGGAACTGCGTTTATAATCATAAGAACAAAACGTCCGAGGTATAGACTAAGTAGGACTTCATCAGGAAATGGATAACTTGAAATGTCAGACATTTATTTTTAAAACATTTAATTAACTAAACTACTACCACACCCAAAGCAAAAATGCCAGTAAGATACAACAATTCTGCTTCTTCTTCAGTTGTTCTAATATAATCGCATCTATTTATGTCATATAGTTGGCGGTCTGTCTCAGGCTTCTAACATCGCTCTACTGTTTCCCCTTCAAATGGATTGACGAAGGGTATGATTCCAAGCTTCTGCTCCCTTGGAGCCGACATTCTTCGATGCATGTTTTTATGTCTGACTGCCTTTCCCCAGTGCACATATGTCTCTCTGTCCGATTGTTTTAATTTGTTGAACAGATGGTATTAGAGTCTGCAGTGGCCGGTTCTCAGATTTGTTATTATCACTTGGCCTCTTCTTTTCAAGGAGTGGAATGCGTGTTATATCTGACCCTGTTGTTTATGCCATCGTTATATGACGTCATTTTCTGATTATTGCGTTGATTTCTTTATAATCTGTCAGGCCATCAGTCTGAATTTTACTTCGTCATTCTTTAGCAAGTCTTTTCATTTCTACATACCTTGCAATGAGCAGGACTCCGCTGCACTTTCATTCTGTTGAATATACTGCTGGTTTTCATTAGTGATGTCTAATTCATTGTTTTATAGTTCTTTATTTGTTATGATTAATAGAGCATCTGTTAGAAAGACTATCTTGGCTTTAGCATTATCCCCGTTTTCCACCAAGGTTATTGCAGCTGTTCTTAGGGCCTCTGCCTCAGCTTTGAAAATTCGGAACAAACTAATGCAATATTCTATAGAGAAGAAAGAATATTGTACAGCAGTTCTCCCCCCCCCCCCCCCCCCCCCCCCCCCCCCCCCCCCCCCCCCCCAACCTCTTCCTCCGCTTAACTTTGTTAATTCCTGCCTCCCACGGAATTTTGCGCACAGCGTAAGATCAAAATTTTTTAAAGCGTACAACGGGAACATGGCATTAAATAAAAACAACGTTATATCGAAAAAGCGCTCATCGAACAGCGCGAGATTGGGGATTGCTGTATACCCAAATTATAACCCACATGAGGTTAAACCGGGTATCCCATGCATATGACAAACTCAGGTTTTCCTGTGCATAAATAAAAAACCTAACCAAAAAGCTCCCCTTGTCATACAATGACAGTATATTAATCAGGCATTACATTTGAATGGTAATTTTCTTTAGCCGACATTTTCAAAAACGTCAGCTTGTATTCTCAATTTAGATCTGTAAGGTATTTCTTGGACGCAAAGGCGGCCCACTCGACATTCAATCAAATGCTATGAACAACACTATAGCTTCAATAGTTGTACGCGTAACTTGACACCAGAATCCTTAATCTCATTGAAAAATTTCATATTCAGAAAGTGTATGTATAATCTTTCACTATCTGGAGTAGGCCGTAAAGTAGAGCATTAACGATTTGTGTTATATATAATAGTTTAATTGTTGTACGGAAATCACAGCATTGTAGAATGTTGCAAAGACCGGAGTCGCCGTAAACATTATTATGACTTTTTTTGTGGCTTTTACCTTTGGGCGTCCAGCAGTTATTTGTATAAAATCCCAACTGTATCTATATATAGTAAACACGCAATAATAATCTTGTTAATGGAGTATAATAAACATGCATTTTCATTCAAATCATTTAATCGTTTCCCTTTTCATCCTTTTGAAGTTGAAAAAAAGGAGACACTGCAAAAATATTATTATTGACTGCCAGATCTGTGTCGTTTTTTCCTGTGGGTATCTAGCGATTATTAGTAAAGGACCCTAATAGTATCTGTTTGTAGTGTATACACAATAATGTTCTTCTTCAGACATTTTCATTCAAAATATTCATTCGTTTTCCTTTTTGTTCCCTATGGAGCATGGAGCCCAAGAGCAGCTGGTCTCACCACAAGAAGCCTGTACCAAAGTATTCATGTGCTCTTGGAGCAATGGTTCTCTAGCCAAATGTTTTACATGACGAGGTTACCTGCTCCATTCACAACCCCAAATTAGACGCCTCTTACGTCATAACTTAGAGAGTAGTAAGTCTGTTCTATCTGTGTATCCTGAGAAACCGTCCCTTCCCATCCAGGAGATTTACGGGGAAACTTCTAGTGCAGATTAAACAAACATTAATTTATGTTTTGAATTATGTGTTGTAATATGAGACGGAGTATATAGAGTTCAAAATGGCAGCTAAAAGAATGTGCGTTTTCTTTCAAGCCATGAAGGCTACAACAGTCACAGCTGGCTTCCATCTTGGTAAGGTGAGATAACTTCTTGTCGATTAACAGAATAAAGAAGCAGTTATGTTTTCTTTGCAACAGATCCCATTTGCCTGACAAAGAAACGTGCACTTTTCACTTATTTCACATGTATATGCGAACAGCTCCCAAATACACAACACACAACGGCGGGGTATCTATTCAGTTCTTTCGTTTTTAATATACCGGGTACTCGTATTTCAAACATTGTTACTGCGTGGCGCTCAGATCTCTTTGTTAACGCATGCTGTCTCCAGAAAAAATGTGACAACATGTCTTAAAGCAAAGGAGATACATGCTAGAGAATTCTGAACACCTTAGCTATCTTTTGTTGTGTGATGTGTATCCTCAAAGAGTGCTATAATATTGATCCAATTTGTTGTATGGAAGCGTAATGGAGCAAACAAATGACAACATTGTAGAAGTCAACAGAGATGTATCGGGTATTTTTTTTTCTTTCAGAAGTAGGTTAATAATAACAATTTAAAACTACCAGAGAGGCTATAAAGAGCAAAGATGTTGCCACAAAATGACTTTTGGTTCGTTCTCTTGTCGCTCTCTTGTTCACTACGGGCGTATCCCGGACATTTGTTATATTGATTATTTACGTGTTTCAGTGACCGGCACCCTCTTTCTTTCTTTGCATTGTAGCATATATTTTGTATTTTCCTTCTTACACCCCTCTCAGAGATAAGTCACCACGTCTGTTTGTTACCAGTCCCTTTCCTAAAGCTTTTCAAGGAGCGGCAGAGATAATATTAACGACAACCATGTTGGCTATCGGGAGTGCAGTCGACATTAGACTAGAGATTAAACACTAAAATCGTCCAGCGAATGTGTTTAATTGCTGATAAGGCCAGACTGTGCTCGTTGCCAAGCTGGTAATACGGGATGACACACTTTGGACAGACAGGACTGACAAGATTACTTTCGATAAAGTAATAAGATGTTACATCTTACACACATTGCTGAGAGAGTTTACCGATGTGTTTGTGAATTGGTACACAAGGCATCGGAGGTTTGATTGTCATATATGGGAAACGTGACCTTTGCATCACGCGCAAGATTATTCCATGTAGGAATATTTTGAAATTACCCCACTCAACATTTTATTTGAAATGATTCGAGCTTTTGCTTAGCTTCATAGCAAACAGATGCGGGGGAGGACAGTGAATATAACCTGGCGCTTTTCAAGTCTAACTTCACTGTGAGAAATCGCTTGCCAAGACATAACCACACTTGCCAGTAATTATAATTCAGAATTTTCATTTATCAGACCGGAATTTATGGAACAATCTTGAAGGACTTACATAGCCCAGGAAAACCATTTTGATAAGTAAGGCTGAGGAAACTGAAACACACGGAATCATAGAGGGAATTATCTTATAAATGTAACGACCCCCAAGAACACGTGTAAGAGGCCTTATCAAGTGCCTTAACCTCTTTTATCTGAGCAAAACGTCTATGATCCAGGATTGGCGTAAGGTGTCATTTTACATTCTATATTTTCCATTACTAACATGTGAACTAATGTGTATATATTACCATGTGAATATTAATGTGTGAAAATCGCTAGTGGATGTCCATGTCAATTGAGGCTGGCAACCTCATCACATAGAATGATGATTTCATGAACCACGGCTGCAAGGGCTGGTGACTGCTTTATTGCTAGTTTCTTACAGAGAACTAAAAGCATAAAGTAGTTCCAAGTTCCATATGGAGCAGGGAGGAAAAGATGAAAGAAATGATGTACATTCTAAGTATAATACTTACAGTTTCAAACCAGTGTAAATGTCTATGTGAGGAAGGAAAAACAATGCCCTCTCAAATTTATAAAGGACAAGCAAGGCAAATAGCTTACTGCCCCGAATAAAGTAATGGACAGATGGAAAGAATATTTCTCAGAACTCCTTGATGGTGAGCATGGTGAAGCATCAGAAATGATAACCACTAGCACAGATGAGGAAGCCAATGATGATAAGGAACTGGAGGCAGCACTGGAGAAAATCAAGATGGGCAAAGCAGCAAAGTTAAGTACATGGGAGCATCAGGCGACCTATTTCTCTTAAGGGTCCTACAGGCACCGTGGTGCAACAAGACCATACCAAAGGATTGGGAGATTGCCATCATAACACCAATTTTCAAAAAGTGACAATCGACAATGTGGAAACCATAGAGGCATATCCCTTCTCAGTGCCCTGATAAAATCTACTCTAGAATCCTAGAGCAGAGATTCCGATGCCTAGCTGAGTCACAATTGGATGATTTCCAGTGCGGATTCCGAGCTAACCGAAGTACTCAAGACCTAATCTTCACACTCAGACAGCTGAGTGAAAAGGCCCTTGAGTATAAGAGTGAGATCCATCTTTGTTTCATAGATCTGGAGAAGGCATTTGACAGGGTCCCCTGGAGCAAACTTTGGGACTGTTTGGCAAGGAAGAACATTCCAGCACCTCTGATTCAAGCTATACAGAGCTTCTACGAGTCTTGCAGAAATTATGTGAGGACAACAAACCATAAGTCAGAAGAGTTCAAGACCACCACTGGTATAAGAAAAGGTGATATCCTGTCACCTGATCTTTTCATACTTCTTATGGACGATGTCATCAAGGCATGTAAGGAGAGAACAAGAAAGTATTCAGTGGGGTGCTGGAAGATGAGACAGGTCTGTATTTCAGAGCTGGCATTTGCTGATGATGTTGCCCCGATTGCTGAATCAGAAGCACATCTTCATTCCAACCTGCAAGTCTGGAAGGAAGAGCTGAAGAAGAGAGGGAAGGTCATAAGCAGCTCTAACACAAAATCCATGGTGATATCATGAGAAGAAAGAAGACATCAGATTAAGCTGGGAGAACAGGTCCTGGAGCAGGTCGACCACTTTAAATACCTTGGAGCTATTTTAGACCGAAAGGGTGGCATCAAAGAAGAGTTGGCCTCTCGAAAAGCAGGATATATATATATAGTTTTATCCAATGCTTGAATTTTGAAAGTACCTTTTACTTCATTCCTCTCAATGCTTGTTCACAGACGACTGCATTATGGCCCGAAACATCCGGCTAGTTCAGTGGTCGTGTCTCGTATAACTGAAACTTACACATTATTTTTGCTGTATTTATGATTGGTACCAAAGTACGACTGCGAAGAATGCTTCAAAATTCTCAGCAGCTGAAAGTTGTCGACCCGTTTCAAGAATTATTTATAGTGCAAGATGTAAAAGTATAACATATTCTGTTATTTTTGTAACCGCTTTTATTTAATAATTTCACCTCAGCCTAATATATTACGAGTAGTTGCGTTTCAATCTTTGGCGCTCAAAATCTTTATGTACCAAACATCTCTTTGAAATGAAACGTTCTGCTCACTGTCTTAGTAAATTAATATTAGACAAACATAAAGGTATGTTTTCAGGCACTCGTAAGAAATAAAGAAGTAGAACACTTAGACAACAGAAAAACAACAGACGTGAGTGGCTTACCCAGGGTTCGAACCCCGTACCTTCCGTACGACAACACCGCCTAGCTATACAAGCGAATCACACTAACCTCACGGCCAGCTAGGCATCCCCAAAAAAGGATGCTTTACTGACCGGTCATCAGTGCGAAACACAAGACAACACCGGAAGTTTACAATGGGCACCTCAGCCTATTAATGATGCAATCACTTCTGTTGTTCCTCTATTCTGCAGTACATGTCAGTCCAAACAAGACAAAGACCTTGATACTGTGTCCAGTAAATCATTAATAGGCTGAGGTGCCCATTGTAAACTTCCGGTGTTGTCTTGTGTTTCGCACTGATGACCGGTCAGTAAAGCATCCTTTTTTGGGGATGCCTAGCTGGCCGTGAGGTTAGTGTGTTTCGCTTGTATAGCTAGGCGGTGTTGTCGTACGGAAGGTACGGGGTTCGAACCCTGGGTAAGCCACTCACGTCGGTTGTTTTTCTGTTGTCTAAGTGTTCTACTTCTTTATTTCTTACGAGTGCCTGAAAACATACCTTTATGTTTGTCTAATATTAATTTACTGTTTACAGGCCTCGGGTTTCCCTTCCTTATGTGTTATCACTGTCTTAGTGCATTGCATCTTTCACGTTTTGACCGGCGTTGATCAAGCTGACGTAACATAACAATTAAAACAATGAAAAGTAAGAGGGAAATAACTCCATAACAGATATGAGGTTAAAGTAAGGGAAATAATGAACTGTGAAACTGGATTATGTCTAGGAAGTACCTACTTTCTCACGAGCTTTACAACTGGTGTTTAAACTGATCAACGTATATTTTATTGGAAGATGTCTCGTATTTCACCCGCGACAGAGGGAACATCATAAAACAGTAAGCAGATAAAGGCAGTTCCACAGCAGATACTGCAGTAGGGGAGTGAAGTGTTAGAGACTTCACTATACAAGATCCAGCTTGGAGTGACCAGTTTCCTTCCTTGCTGACTTTAACTCAAGAGCAGAGTCAGGTACTCATTTACAACTTGGTAATTTGTAGCGTGATGTTACCATGTTTCGAACCCAGTACCTTTGCCGCGAGAGGCTAGCGCCCTAACCACTCTGCCAATCGGACACTCAGTTACAAAAAAGGGGGGGGGGGGAAGTAACATTTTACAGACACACTTCTATTATATTTGCTAAATACATTTTAAAAAAAACCCAGGACATAAATGATTCAATTTTAATAGATTTTAATTATTTTGCAGCCGGCGTGATGCTGACCACATCACCCCTAGTGTGCCGTGGTCAAGAAAATATGGGCCTAACACCATATTCCCAATATGCCTCAATGGGCGTGTAACGGGATCCTTTACCTTTTTTTTAACCTATTTATATAATTCCTCTCAATACTTTTTTCACAAAGGACAGTGTGAGTGTGTGTGTGTGTGTGTGTGTGTATATATATATATATATATATATATATATATATATATATATATATATATATATATATATATATATATACACACACACACACACACATACATACATACGTACATACATACATACATACTCAGAATCTTTATTCTCCAGAAAATACATTGATATGTACTGACATGATATAATAAACTACAACATGGCATATAGGAGAATCATTAGAATCTACATAAAGTAAATTTACATAAATTCATACAGCGTTAATGAGGGCTGTTACCACATACATGCATACATACATACATATATATGCACGGGCATATTCGCACATATATGTGTATATTTTGTATGTGCGTGCATGTGTGATTGATGTACGTGTGAAATCAGCAGCATCTCATATATACGATTCACACAGCTATTAAACGCTTCGTGTCGCGCATATAAGAAAGGAGAGACCCGCCCTTATCAAGGTCGCGTTAAACGCATCAATAATTATACAGGCACTGAGAATCAAACTGTAAACATATATTTTTTTAAACATACTTTCTTCTTGTCACGCAAGGCGTGCGTCAGAACTTCTTTTGACTTGTTTTCGATTTTGTATTTGTAAACTGGGAAATCGAATTAAAACTCTCCATATTATTAAATGGTCGATTATATATTCAAATAAAGAACTATGTATTTTACATATTCAGTTCTGTCGACGGCAGTTTTCAGAGATTTCTGATTCGATGACGAATTCTTCTAATGTTGAAATGGCTTAGGCACTCCAAACAACTTTTTGCTTTTATGCTCTGTAATAAATCTGTTATTTACTTCTTTTCCATGCTGTGATGTTAATCGGTCCAATTTCTTCTCTCTGTGTCGCCGTATATTACTTTTCCCATCAATCTTTACTGTTGTCACAATAAGTTCCATCTTTCCTTTTCTAAAACATATACAAGAAAAATAAGAATTCCACTGAGTAAATCAGAGGGGGCGGGGGGGGGGGGGGGGGGGGGGGGCGGGGGGGGAGGGTCCGGGGGGGGGGGCCGGGGGGGGGGGGTTGAATTCAGCTCAGTGAAAAGGCCCTTGAGTATAAGAGTGAGATGCTTCTTTGTTTCTTAGATCTGGAAAAGGCGTTTCACAAGGTCCATTGGAGAAAACTTTGGGACTGTTCGGCAAGGAAGAACATTCCAGCACCTCTGATTCATGCTATATAGAGCGTCTACAAGTCTTGCAGAAATTATGTGAGGATGGCAAATCATAAATCAGAAGAGTTCAGGACCACCACTGGTGTAAGATATATCCTTTCACCTTATCGTTCCATACTTCTCATGGACGATGTCATCAAGGTATGTGGGGAGAGTTCAATCCTAGTCATGGGCAATGACTACAACCCACAAGTATTCAGTGGGGTACTGAAAGATGAGACAGGTCTGTATTTCAGAGCTGGCATTTGTTGATGATGTTGCCCTGATTGCTAAATCAGAGGCACATCTTCAATCCAACCTGCAAGTCTGGAAGGAAGAGCTGGAGAAGAGAGGGATGGTCATAAGTAGATCTAAAATAAAAACCATGGTAATATCATGAGAGGAAAGAAGACATCAGATTAAGCTGGGAGAACAGGTCCTGGAGCAGGTCAACCACTTTAAATGCCTTAGAGCTGTCATAGACTGGAAGGGAGGCATCAAAGAAGAGTTGGCTACCCGAAGAGCAGCAGGTGGGAGACTTTTTCAGGCCATAAATCGAGGATTCTTCAGCAAAAGAGAAGTTGGCAAGAAAACGATGATGGCTGTTTACCGCTCCACCTATGTCCCAGTCTTGAAATATGGATGCGAGCCATGGGCAATGACTACAACCTACAAAATCCAGATCCAAACTTCATAAATGATGTATCTGATGAAGGTGATTGAAGTAACAAGAAGAGACATGGTCCGCAGCCAGACGACACGGCAAGACCTAAATATCGAACCCCTGCAGATCCAAGTAGAACAGTCCCAACTAAGATCGTTTGGCCATGTCTGCAATAGGGGAGAAGATCGGCTACCACAACAAATATGGGAAACTAAGAGCCAGGGATCCAGACCTGCAGAACGACACAGAGTCCGCTGGGAGGACAACATTAGACAGTCTCTGAAGGACCGTGGACTAGAATGGAACCAGACCAGGAGGAAGACAGCTGATATAATAGTATGACGCTCTCTCTTCCTAAACTCTACACCTCACGGTAGAAGAGAAACGACTAAGTAAGTAAGTAAACAAAGTCTTTGAACATCTTGTTGACTTACACCGCAAGAAAACTTTACCTTTATTAATACAGAAAGCCCGGGATCCTAGGAACCTGAACACCAAGTCATTGTGGGATTCTAGTACAAAGTAATACCCCAGACCACGTGCAAGAGGCATCTTAACCAAGTTGCTGAAACTATTTCTCTGAGCCAGAAGTCTGTATATTACCCAAGATGTTTGGGATAAGTTGTACATTTTATAATTCTATATTTTGCATTATTGAAATGTGCAAGTTGCTAGTGGATGTCCAAATTCATACGAGGCTGGCAACCTCAGCACATAAAATGATGGTTTTATGAACCACCACTGCAAGAGCTGGTGACTGCTTCATGCGGGTATTTCATAGAGAACCAAAAGCAGAGGTAGTCTCAAGTTCCATATGGAGCAGGGAGTGAATAAGTACAGAAATGATGTACATAATTGTTATATTAACCCTTTCAACCAATGCATATGTATATGTAAACAAGTTCAATATAAATGAATAGGTGTTTTCCGCTCACTGGGATTACCATTAATGCTCAGAGAGGGTAAAGTTCTGAGGCAGATATGATAGTCTAATGAAAACAGTGGAAGGGGGATGAACACCTGATTTACGTGTCGGAAACCCAATACTCATGAGGGTATTTGTTTCTCTCTTATTTCATGATACTAGTCGGTGGTACCAATTGGTGGTACTGATCTGTGCAACAAATGTGTGGTATAAGTGGCCTTCAGTCAAAGCTAGACACTTACAGCAGACGGGTCTTAAAGACGCTGGATCATCCTCGTAATTACCTCACGATTCTGTGAGAAACGTGTTGCGGCCACCAGACTTGAGCAGTGACGAGAAGAACCAGTCTACAACCTGCAAAGAACAAGCATCGGCTGGAGCAGAAGCCAATCGACATTTTACTGACAGCTAAGTACCCATTCAGAGCAGCCAAGTGAACTCTTTTCCTTAAGAAAATTTTTCAACACCAAATCCAGATCATCATCTGTGATGAATCTTTAAAGGTTAACATTTTTTCCATCAAAACCTTTATTCCTTTTTACATTGTTAACTATAATAGATTATTAAATTTGTTATCTGTAAATATACACATTTATAGTTGATTTAATCAGGAGCTTACGTGTATACCTTGCTTTATTGCGCTTCGCTTTATTGCGCTTCGCAGATATTGCGCTTTTTTCAAATTTTTTTTTCTCCCTAGAACGTGCTTTCTTCTCGCGTATCTGTATTTGTTTCTCTCTTATTTCATGATACCAGTCGGTGCTACCCAGTTACGCCCCTAAAGTATTTGGGGAGGGGGATCTCACTTTTGACACTCCCCACTTCCATATGAAGAAACACATTTACGAGTATATATTTAACAGTAAGTACTATCTTAAAAGTGTCCGGTAATACCCCCTTCCTGGTTGTCACCCGGAGCGGACCGCATCCCTCGCACCGTCCTTAGTACACCACTGGTGGTACCAATTGGTGATACTAGTCTGTGGAACAAATGTGTGGCATAAGTGGCCTTCAGACAAAGCTAGACACCAACATCAGACGAGTCTTGAAGACGCTGGATCATCTTCGTAATTACCTCACTATACTTCAAGGGACATAGTCTCAGTCATTTTAAATACCTATAACAAAACTATTGAGGTAATATTTTACTGATTTATATCACTTGGTAGTTCATCACAGCGAGCAAAACTCTTACCCCTCATTGATGTTCAGGGAAGATAGAAAGTTTACACGGCATTGATCCTATCAGCCGTAGTACTTGCTTTCTTAAATTCCTATGAGGCTCCCTAGAATTGGAGCACCATTCTTTAATTCACATCTCTGCCGACAATAATATTGAGCTAAAGGTAGATACCTTTGAAAATCCTTAGTAGATACTCAGAAATGAAGTTTGGCCATTGTTGGACCATCACTGCAGAGCAAGGGGAGTAAATCCCATGACAGATGCACCTTCCACTTTGTGTTATTAACGTGCCCTGGTATGTGAATCTATTGACTTGTTTTAAATCCGCCCCATTTACTTTGACTGTAGATGAAGAATAACTGTATTATTGTGAAAACACATGACATGCAGAAATATAACCTAAAGCAGTTAAATTATTACCATTCGGAAAACATCAAGAAAATGTACAATACGAGTAAAAAGAGATATGTAGAGAATGATATCGAGCGTGGCAACAACAGATGGCATCATCCG
>JAMPIV010009157.1:0-244816 GCA_024509875.1 Oreohelix idahoensis | reverse complement strand
TATGTGCTTTTCTATGTTCCTCATAAGTTGGGCATCTATCCTTTGAAGCAGATCTTCAGCAGTCATTTTATCAGTACCACATTTACACTCATCGGTAAATCCTATCTTTATTCTGTTGAATAGATGATACCACAATATGTTGTGTCCCGTGCGGAGTCTGAGATTATCACTTGTTCTCTTCAGTTGAGCTGGTAATATGCATAGTTTTTGTGCGTGACCATGGATGCTTTGCATCCCAACTTGCTAATTTGAAAAACAATTTGAATGAAACCCCACTGGCGCAACACCTACATCGTGTGTACTTCTGCTCGGCGAGGTGACTACTGCTTTGAAACTGACCGTGTTTTGAGCTTTACCGCAAACTCAGTGTACCACTACTACTGTTTTTATATGTAGGGGGAGAAACCTTTAGAACTTTTATACCAGTAAAATACATTATAGAACAAAAATAACATTCTAGAACAATCTGTGTTCTGAGAATTTCTAAACTTCAGCATACTTACTAAACATGTGAAGTTCAAAAATAACTTCGACCCTAAGAACTCTTTAGAATTTAAAGTAAAAAATAATTACATTTATGGTAATTTTACTGTTTCAATTGGCAAAAGAGCTGGATAATCGTAACACAGATCAAAAGCGTATCTACAAAGACGAGGCAGCAAAAATCAAACAAATCAGCAATGGGAAAATTCTGAGCAGATTCAATTGATTGCTGAATCGTGATACATAGCCACAGAGCTAACACTAAATAGTGTAATGAAAAAAATGTGGTTAATGAAAGAAAAACAAGGCCAGATAAGTAAGCAAAATAAAGAATCAGCAACTCACGACTTCCTGTGCTTGACCTTGAACCGCGAAAATATTTCAGTAATACTGTACTTATCTCAGCTATACAGATGATGCGCACTGCCACATCCCTTCTCTGACCTGTGCGCCCCGCAGGAATTAAAAATGTTATTCCAACACATGACAGATGGTGCGTAAGTTTCTCTAGACTGGGCTAAAGTCATGGGCCGACGTCACGTAACTGGGCGCTGGCATGCGCTGGGGCGGATGAGTCTGGACATCAGTCTGCGAACTCATTCACTAGTTTGATTGCCAAAGCTAGATCGATTGGTCTTTCTTTAGTCGGGAAGTCTGCAGGTAGGGGGGCTTCAATTTTGGCGAATGGAATGTGTGTTATCCATTCTGTAAGGATGAATTAGGGATAGATGTATCAAATTGTGAATTGCTTGCTTGTATATTATAACAAAGCCAGGGAAAGAAAAGGACGACTGTTTGTCCCAGGCATGTTGTCAAATCGACTATT
This sequence comes from Oreohelix idahoensis, assembly GCA_024509875.1. Classification (NCBI taxonomy): domain Eukaryota; kingdom Metazoa; phylum Mollusca; class Gastropoda; order Stylommatophora; family Oreohelicidae; genus Oreohelix; species Oreohelix idahoensis. The sequence continues at coordinate 243,507 of JAMPIV010009157.1, read as the reverse complement.
ATGAGGTTGTGTATGAGGATGGCAGCCTCATAATGTTAAACGAATTGTTACTGAAACAACTGCTGTAGAAGTATGTGTTTTGGCGCAGCCTTCTTGCAAGCTACAGTGGTGCCTTCATGCCGCATAAGATGATTGAATAAAAATATGATAACAATGCATCTTTTGTCCTCCGATATCCTCCAAATCAGTTGCTGTTCAGTAATCGCAGTTTTAAAAATTTAGAAGGCGTTTAAAGAAACAAACACACACACACAATCATGTGTAACAAATTAATATTTCAAACGCAGGTCTATGTTGGTAAGGATCATCATCATCATCTCCTTTTTCGCTCCTTGATGAGTAAGTGGAGCCACCACTGCAGAGGGCCTCCTTGAGGAAGTCTACGCCAATGCACAGCATCTTGCAGATGTGGTTTATGTAGCATGTGCTTTAACATGATGAGGTTGCCATCCCCATGCACAACCTCACATTAATTGCATTTGATGACAAGACCCGAGGAGAACCAGTAGTACTATTCTTTACGTTGTGTTCTCAGAGACCCCCCGGGCAACTGCTGTACATGAGACGTTTGTAAGGATGGCGAGTAATTAATTTTAAAGTAATATAAAAAAATGTGTTTACAGTTGAGACAGAGAATAGCTTTGGAAATGGAAGAGGCGTTATGGGGTCTCTCATAAATTCATTAACCTACTAAGAAAATATAAAAATATATAGATAGAACATGCGGAATTTCGCATGAGACTAATTACAGGACCATTTCAGATAAGGACTGGGACGCGGGCGATGCCTCGTGGCCCAATTTTATCATTACGCCGGCTGTAGATTGAATTATGAAAACAAGGACTTCAGCCAACAGAAATGGAATTTAGTGTACTCTGACAAAACAACTTAAACGATCTAGATTTTTTGCCCACGACCTGGCTGTTCTGTCTCATAATCGATATTGGGTGCAAGGCAAAAATGAGAATACTTAATTAAAAGTCACAGCAGATGAGTCTGAAAATAAGCACACTAAAAAGTCAAATATGGGAAGAATAGTTTGCAAATGATAGCCAGACAAGATATAAATTAAGATGTATTTTTGACAGTAACATAAAGCTAGAGTACAAACTGTGATGTCAGAATAAGAATATAAAAAGTAGAGAAGCTTTATTCACTTTGAAAAATATATAGATATCAAAAGAAGTAAAGCTGAACACTATTACGGGTTGCCTCCCCTTTGCTCTGCAGTAGTGGTCCCACCAGTGGCCAAAAAATCAAGAGTAACTAATATGGGTCTTCAAAGGTGTATACCTTCGCACAAAGATTACTCTTGGCAGAGTTGTAGATAGAAGGATAATGATGCTTCTACCTCAAGGGACTATTCATAACATGTTTCGGATGTCAAGAACAATGCTGCATGAGGCGGAACAATGTTAACTTTAGTATCTGACCCGCTGACTTTACGAAGATGGTTATGTAATACTTAATGCTAGCTCGTTCAAGACCCAGCTGATTTAATTCAGCGAAATTCCTCTTATTATTTATTTGGCTCTATAGATGTAAATATAGTGTATATATATATATATTTATATATATATATATATATAATAATATATATATTATATATCTATATATATATATATATATATATATATATATAATATATATATATAATATATATATATTTATATATATATATATATATATATTTATATATATTAAAGATTCTGGATCAGACGCTTGTTCTCATAGTAACTCATCTATAGTAACCGAATCAACTATGAATTTGTAAAATAACATGTAACAAATTTAATTGAACCAAGTTCAAGCCTTTAAAATAAATATGAAAAGATGGGTGAAATTTGGTAAAAGTTTAGTCTTCATAGATACTTGATAGGGGAATTATAAAGAAAGTCCGTTACGTTCGCCTTTTAATCAGTAATAAGAACTTAGCTCTTCAAATGCTTGAGTACTACAGGAGGTGTTTCGTCAAGTCTTTTGTGATGAGGGCATTCCTCTACACAACTCGTCCAATGTAGATGGTTAGTGTCGAATATCTGTTCTTGAATCACAAGATATTGGCGAAGACTCTTACTTCAAACTGGTCTCGTACCACGAACAGTAATGTAACCTCGTACCACAAACTTTAGAAATAATTAAAGAACTCTGCTAAGTACATTGTGGTCGGAAGATTAAACAGGCGCCTTTTCTCGGTATCCACCCACCAATTTTAGCTTCTGAATAATTATTCTCTCTGAGTGTACACAGTATAACTCGGGGATTATGATTAGAAATCACCGTTATTCTTCTGGTTACTTTAAGGAGGAAAATGTGTCTGGACAGCGCGAGTGCAATGGCTTGTGCCTGAATTAATATTATCAAGTTACATATTTTTCACAAAATGATACTATACACACTAGGCATATTGTGATGTTAATCATCACTCACTTAACACACACTGCTAGAGCGGGATTCTAAAGGGTTTGAGAATGTAATTGTAGTGCTGATAGATGTGTTTCAGCAAGTACACCATTGCCATACCAACAAGAGACCAAAAAGCAACTACGGTCACCAAGGCCCTGGTGAAGAAATGGGTCCAGTATCTTGGAGCTCCTCAGAGGATACATTCTGATCAAGGCCGGAATTTCGAATCAGCGATAGTTGCAGAGCTGTGCGGGATATATGCAGTCGACAAGAGCCGAAACTACCACTTACAATCCTAATGGCAACGGGCAGTGCGAGCGCTTCAATAAGACCTTGCATGATTTGCTGAGACCCATGACAGCCGACCAGAAGCAAAGGTGGTCTAAACACTTAGCTTATGGTGGTTATGGTTTACAACTCCACCCCCAATGCTTCGGCAGGGTACTCACCATACTATCTTTTCTTCGGCAGAGAACCAAGGCTTCCTCTTGACTTCATGATAGGCACGCGCCCAGATGAAGAGTCGGATACAACTGATGAGTGGCTGCAAGGTCACCTAGAGCGGTAACGAGTAGCACACCAAGAAGCTGCAGCGAGAATGCAGAAAATGGCTGCTGATAGGAGGGAGAGAAGTAATCTGCTTCCAGGACTCGCCATCATTACGAGTGGGCGAAAGAGGACGGAAAAAAGTGCACTACACTGACAGGGTCAAAATACAAGACGTATGGTCCAACGAAGAAATTATTGTATCAGCATTTCCAGACGGTAGCGGTGGTCCTTATGTGATAAGAACAGCAGACAACGAAGATCTGAAGATGAGGGTTGCGGCGGACGAGCTATGGAGAAGTGAAGAGAGAGAGACGCACAGCATGGGCAAGAAGATCCATCATTGGGATGACAGCGCGACAACGTGTGACGAGGAACATGCCGACGAGAGGGTCCCAGGCCGGGCTGGTACCTCCTACAGAATCTGAGCCCAAAGCCTCGCCGCTCAGAAAGAATCAGGTGCATGGCCAATGTTACGGTAGTTTTTTATTGATGTGGCGTCTGCTAGAATTGGCAGTGCGCATGTTTTGGGTCAATGGAATTAATATAAAATTGATCTTTATACTTTACGGAGTTATGAACGCGAAATGCACGGTCAAGTCATGACGTGTTAGCGTCGATATGGTCACGCTTGGTGACTAGGTTACCGTACCCCTTTTGTATTGACCGTCAAGCAGTGAAGACGGATTTTGTTACCCTTCCAGGGTTGTGCATGATGCTACTGCACATATATATATTTTAGTCAAGTACGGACACGGGTCAGTCCATTGTAATTGATGAAGAGATAAATGATTAAGTAGTTGATTCATTCTCGTCAAGACACATGCGCTCACTACCGGTTGTCTGAAACCCAGCAGCGCGAGTATATAGCCATGATGTTTGTTTGACAGTTTTTCAAGTACGACATGGACCCATAATAGGATGTTTGCAAGTATTCAATTTGTCATATATGCTTACCATGAACTATATTAATGATGTCGTCAAATATGTGTGTTCTTCCGTAATAAACTGTTTTCTCGTGGACTCTAACAAGGCGGACTTATTAAGTTGATCATTGAGCGATTCACTTGTTAGTTATCCCTTTCACACATTCGCGTTTCAAATAATTACAGCACGATAATAATCAATGAATGAGAACCAGAACAATCCAGTCATGGACAGCGATTTTGAACATTATTTATTCATTCGATATTCCACTGTCTAAAGCAGCTTCCATGATACTTTGATCACAGACATGCTATGCTAACCGGATCGTCTGTAGCAAAGAACTGGTAGGCCAGTTCGGGGATACGAAAATCTTCTCCTTCGTCAGGTTAGATTTAGCGACAAATTTCTTCGCAACACGATTGTTTACGTTTACAATACGTTCACATGACTTTATGACACACTGCGCATGACTAGAGGTCAAATATACGTCATCACCCTTTTCGACCGAGTCAATGACAACCGTTGGCAGCTTTACGAAAGTCAAATCTAATGTCCTGCTACAAGTATCGATGCAAGGAGAATATCAAGAGGAAACCCCGTCAAAACGATGAAGTTCAGCTCACTGTACCTGGTTGGCCGTTGATGCATACTGGCATTAACTGAAGAAGATCACTGGGCGCAAAAAGATAAGTGAATGTTGAAACCTTTGTCGGTTCATCAAAACTAGGTGTAGTCCACTTCATTTTATTCGGGCATGTTATCTGCAATTAATTGTTTTATGTTTCGTTTGTCATTGATTGTCTATTTGTTATTTATATAAGCGGGCGGTTGGATTGGGAGTTTTTAGATCGACTAATACCTCTTTTCAGATGGTCAGTAGATCTAAAAACCGTTCTAATAGGGATTCGTTGAGTAATTCCATTAGCGAAACATCTGCTGAGATCTACCAGCAGCATACTGTGTTTGCTTCTGAAGTTATTCGACCTTAGATGTTTTAGTTGTAAAGTAACGTTATATTTGTAGTAATTTTGCTGTATTGAGTTTCATTTTATTCATTTCGTAACTTGTTCGTAAACTATCCCGTTCATTCTAATCTGCCTATCATTTATTTTATAATTGTAAAATATTTGTCAGTTATGAGTCCTGTGACGTCATCATTTAATGTGTATGTGTTGTAACCTAGATTTAGTTTTTCTTCTTAACATTTACTTCCGATTTTTGCTTGTTTCAATATAATCATTTTTTTCGTTTGCATTTGTCAATTGTGATGTGCTAATGTCTTGTAACATTTTAGTTGACTAATTGTCTTGTATTTATTAACTTATAAATTGAGTATGTAATAATAATAGTGTAAATTAATTAGGTAATAATACAATATAAATATTTTGATTAATTTTCAAAAAAAAAAAAAAGGACTTGATAAATTAATTGCAACAATTTGCAGTATTAGTCCAATTCACGATTGCTTATGCATTTTATGCATCATGACTAGGGCATGATAGCATTATATATGGATAAATACTTATAAAGTGAGGGTTTGCCTTGAATATAATAGGCATAGTGGATAATACTTGGTACATTAATCTATTCATAATACTACGTTGGCCACTGGGCACACATAGGTAATTGATGGTAATATATATTGTTGATTAATACAGATAGTTGATTAAATAAATAGATTATTAAATTACAAAATGCTTACGTTAGACCATTTTGTTAAAATTGGTAAAGATTTTGGAAAAAGAGGAGAAGCTCTAGAAGCATACGCAGTGGCGGAACTTGCGAAATATAAAGGCAGAGGAACTTGAAAGGAAAGCTGAATTGAAGCGTCAAGAAGAAGAACATGAGGCCAAATTAGAAAAACAAAAAGCTGAATTGAAGCGTCAAGAAGAAGAACATGAGGCCAAATTAGAAAAACAAAAAGCTGAAAGCGTTGAAAGCGTGAGGCCAAATTAGAAGAAACGTCAAGAAGAAGAACGTGAGGCCAAAGAAGCAAGAAGGATAGCAAAACAGGAAAGGGAAGAGATTGAAAAAGAACACAGAATAAGAGAAATAGAGGAAAATAAAAGGAAGCAAGATGAAATTATAAGACAACAAGAAAAAGAGTTGGCACTTATCAGGTTGGAAACAGCGAAATTACAGGCACAAAATGCTACTGTTAGCCATAGTGATAATTCCCAAAATATGTCTGCACCTAACCAAACTAGAAGCAATTATCACTTCAAATTACCGACATTCAGATTGAATGTTGATGATTTATCGGCCTGGCTTTTACGTTTTGAGAAGATTTGTGAGGTTAATAAATTAGATAAAACTGCATGGGCACTAAAACTTAGTGAATTTTTAGATGGTGCACCTGCAAGCGCAGCTCAGAATGTTGATCCAACAATAGCTGGTGATTATGATGCCATTAAGGCTTTATTACTACGTCGATTTCATTTGGACGAGGAGGGATGTAGGATTAAATTTAAAACTCTCCTGCCAGAATCAAATAAAGACTTTACAGGGTTCGTTGCGAATATACGCAATACATTCAACAGATGGGTCGAACTTGCTGGTGTGGAAAAATCTTATGACAAGTTGGTTGATTTAATCCTTAGGGATAAGGTCCTATCTTCTGTAAGTTCACCATTCTTTTCTTTCTTACAGGAACGTAAACCTCCGACTTTAGAGGAACTAGAAAAAATGGCAATAAATTACTGCACTGCTCATCCCAATATTAGCATATCCAATACACAAGTAAGGGAACCACTTCCAGTTGCCTCCAATATGGCATATCATGGTTTTGAAAGATCAAGAGCTCAGAGCCTTGACAGAAATTTTTCAAATAGAAGAAATAATTACAATGATTATCAAGGACTAAATAATTCTTACAATAATGGGAATTTTAACCGGGGTAGACAACAGTTTAGAAACCAGTCACCTCAATTTAGATATAACAATAGTTATCAAAACAAATCAAATTGGAATAAATCATTTAATGGTAATGCCAATAATAGTAATAACAAGTGGCATAATAATAGTAATAACAATTACAGACTAAGAAATAAGAGTTTTAATGGCAGAGGTAATAATAATAATAATGATCATTCAGGTAGTCATAACAGACAACGTCCTACCTCCAGAAATCAAAATAAATTTGATCATACTGCAGGGGCAGCATTGACTAACAATGCAACCCCAATTGTTCATAATAGTGATATTCCAACGCATTCATCTTCGTCATGTTGTGTTGTTGATAATAATGTGGCAAATGTTTGTCCACAATGCCATGCTATTTTTCAGAAGTCCAGCCAATTGCCTATGAGAATTACACAGACTATTCCTGCAATTAGTCTCACTGCAAATGATGGAACTGGGACACTGATTTTTAATAAAGGACTGTTCAATGGAAACATAATTTCAGTGTTAAGAGATTCCGGGTCAACCACGATCGGCATCCGGCAATCACTAGTACATCCTCGCTATGCTACTAATGAGTTTGTACGTTGTATAACTTTTGGTGGGACCATTGAATATTATCCCACGGCAATTATAGATATTAACACCCCATTTTTTTCAGGTCAAGTTAAAGTATGTTTACTTCAGAGTCCTATTGCTGATCTCACAATCGGACGTATCCACGGCAGCAAGGACTGCACACCTGAGGAAATCTCAGAATGGGAAAGAGTAAACTTGGCTACGGCCAATGCGGTAACAACACGAGCTCAGGCTCAGGAATTAATAAAAGAGAATACTCCAAGTATCAAAGTGGATGATTGTACTGACAATGAACCTAAATCGGTAATTGACAGAGACTCGTTTGCTCTCAAACAAAGGGAAGATAATTCTTTAAAAAATTTTTTTACATTGGTAAACATGTATGATGACATTGCTGTCAACAATAAGATTAAGCATTGGTTCACTATTAAAAACGGTATCTTACTTAGAAATTGTATGGACCAGGATAAATTGAAACAACAGGTCATGGTACCATCTCCTTTACGAACATACATATTACGGCATGCACATGACTCCCAATGCGCGGGTCATATGGGCTACACTCGCACACGGTCTCGAGTGTTGTCGTCTTTTTTCTGGCCGGGAATATCACGAGACGTATCATCGTATGTACGTTCCTGTGTAATTTGCCAGGAAGTCAAGTCTCGTGGAGCGTTCCATAATGCTCCCATTCAGGCATGTGATATATCGGTGCGGCCTTTTGATAAAATGGCAATGGACATTATTGGTCCACTTCTACCAACTGCAAGAGGTCACAGATATATATTAACGTGTATCGACTTATGTACACGATGGCCAGAGGCCATACCTCTTAAAAATATAACCACATCGGACATAGCTGATGCTTTGTTCCTAATATTTTCTAGAATTGGGTTCCCAAGTAAATTACTTTCGGATCATGGGCCCCAATTTGTGTCTGACGCAATGAAAGAGGTTATGAGAACTCTTAATATAGAGAGAAACTTCAGTAGTGTGTACCATCCCATGAGTAATGGCGCAGTTGAGAGACTCAACCGCACCATTAAACAGTTATTGCATAAAGTTACAGTTGATAACCCTCAAGACTGGGACAGGGCTATCCCAGCAGTTTTGTTTGCGTACAGAGAGGTTCCGAATGAACAAACCGGTTTCTCTCCGTTCGAGTTAGTGTTTGGTGCTCCACCAAGAGGTCCTATGGGACTGATCAAAGACTTACTACTCGACTCTAAGATGACTCAGGAAACCCAGTCATCTTATGAATACGTTATTAATTTACGTAGACAAATCATAGATGCTTGTCAAAGAGCAACAGCTTCCTCAGAAGCAGCAAAAGATAAATCTAGACAGTTCCAAAATAAAAATAGACGATTACGCCAGTTATTTCCTGGTGACGAAGCTTTCGTATTACTCCCAAAAAAGGACAATAGACTGTTAATCACTTGGAACGGTCCATATAAGGTTGTAGACAGAATTTCTGACGTCGACTACATACTGGACATTAAAGGTCAGAAAAAAATTTACCACATAAACATGCTGAAAGAGTTCTTCACTCGTCCTCAACATCTACAATCTATTTTTCAGGATTTAGACAATCAAGCTACTGGTTCTTGCCAATATTCTAATCTTTCGGTGATTCAGGAAGAGGAATCATCATTTCCTGAAATCCAAATGTCATTTCCTATACCTGAATTACAATCTTCTGAATCATGGAGAGATGTCACTATTTCTTCTTCATTAACATCTCAAGAACCAACGGGCTGATCACCCGTTTGCCAGTCACTTCGATTACGGAAACAACAGCAAATGGATTGATTTGCCGTTGCCCTAAAGACGCCAATAGGCGTGATGGGATACAATGGCAAAGAAAGCCTATCTGCTGTTGCCCTAAGACGCCACTAGGCGTAATGGCCACTGACTGCTTTGACGGTCGGTGGCTAAGGACGGAAGAAGAAGAAGAAGAACATGAACATACAACAGTTTGTAAAATCTTAGAGACATATTCTGATGTCTTGACTGATATACCGGGTCGTACATCAGTCATTTCTCATGACATTATACTGAAGGACGACACACCTATAAAACTCCGTCCTTATTCAGTTCCTATTCACTATCAAGATAAAACTTCACAGGAACTTAATCAGATGTTAGCATTACGAATAATAGAAAACAGTAACTCACCGTTTTCATCACCGTTAGTTATCGTTAGAAAAAAAGACAATAATATACGTCTTTGCGTTGACTACAGAAAACTTAATGCACAGACGGTCGCAGACAGTGAACCTCACCCTCTTATTGACGATCTACTTACTCGTCTTTCTACAGCAACATATTTTACAAAAATCGATTTAACCAAGGGATATTGGCAGATTCCCTTAACAGAACAAGCCAAATACTATACAGCATTCTCGACTCCACAAGGTCTTTACCAGTGGAATGTGATGCCTTTTGGGCTAATGAATGCACCAGCCACGTTCATTCGCATGATGCGAAAAATTTTGGCGGATAGATCTGACATTATCACATATATTGATGATATTTGTCTATTTAGTCCTTCATTTGATGAACACATGTTAGGATTAACTTCAGTATTAGACATTTTAAGATCTAACAACTTAACAGCTAGACCATGTAAAATGCAAATAGCTTTACACGAAATAACTTTTCTTGGACATATTATAGGGTCTGGATGTATCAAAACCATTCCCCACAATGTATCAAAAATTTTAAAGTTAACAGTCCCACAAAATAAAAAAACAAGTTCGAAGTCTACTGGGTCTTGTCCAGTATTATAGCAGATTTGTTCCCAATTTGTCTTCAATCACTGCTGTCTTGTCTTCATTATTGCAAAAAGACAAACCAAATAAAATTACGTGGACAACAGACTGTGACAGAACATTTAATAACATTTTGACAATCTTCTCTAGGCCACCAATTTTACGGTTGCCAGATGTTCACAAAAAGTTTTTTCTTCGAACAGATGCCAGTAATTACGGTATCGGAGCTTGCTTACTTCAATATCACAACGATATACTTCATCCGACTATGTATATTTCAAGAAAACTGAAATCGCCTGAAACGAAATACTCCACTGTTGACAAGGAGTTGCTGGCAGTTGTTTGGGCAATCACAAGGTTGGAAAAATTCTTGTTGGGAGCGCCTTTTACCATTCAAACCGACCAGAAGGCGGTTGCTTCATTACGACGCTCTAACCACAAAAGCCCCAAACTTGCCAGGTTTTCGATTCTACTTCAGCCATATGACTTTGTCATCGAAGCTATACCCGGAAAAGAAAACATTCTGGCGGATGCACTTTCAAGACACCCAACGGAAGTCAAATAATTATTGTCTACAAGTTAAAAGATTAACGGCTAAACAAGAGCGATTTTGGAACTCTAACTGATTCCTGCGACAAAATTGATATGAACCACTTCTATATGGAAAAACATTTCAAATAATTCGAATTCAATCATTCAAGATATTCAGTTTCCAAAAGAAAATTCGTGATAGCAAGAAACAAATTTCGATGGTCTTTTCTAACGTTTGGACTTTGGTTAGTGTCCAATCGTTCTCTAACTCATTACGATATGGTCTTGAATACGATATGAATCCAAGCTGGACATATAACGTTAGGTTACAGAAATTGACTAACTCAAAACGATCAAGTTTATATTCAATCAGGAACGAAGTTTAGTTGAACAGTATTAAATTTCTAAGGAACTTTCCATGGATTCGCAAGGGACATAACGACGGATGGATCATCACATCCGACATTAAGTTTAATAGTTATTAAATTAATGAAGAGTATAATAAAATTGAAGTGTGATTAAAAATAAAGAGAAAAAAAAGAGAAGAAAATATGTCAAAGAAAGAAATGATGAAAAAAAAAAAAATCACACAAGCAAATACTCTAAATATTTTATGTATAAATGAGATAGCTTTTATATGCATTTAGTTAAGATGTTCACATGAAATGTATTAAAATGTTATTTTCTCTCATTATATCATTAAGTTAATTATGTTGTAATTACACGACACTAATAATTAATTGTAAACACACATATCTAAACTAATTTATATATATATTTTTTCTCTTTCTGTACTTTATTTGTCCTTACTTCTCATGTCTTTTATTATGATACTATCTATCAGGTTCTTTAATTAGATGTTAATTAATTAATACATTACATACTTACTATCATTGATTAGTTTAATTTTAATTAGTTAGAATAATTTTCTTTACATAACACTTCATTACTCACTCACAACAGTCTTCAATAGTTCAATAACTAATTATTAGCGACAGTTGACACCCCTTTGTTTAATAATGTTATATGACTTATGTATTATCGACATGACCACGACAATGTTCTAGACAGAACATCGTAGGCCATATGTCGGGTTTTTATTAAATTTTTCATATAATTGAGTAAGGTAGTAAAAAAATCTATCTAATAGATTTTTTTTCCCACGGCGGGCAGGGAATTGTTACGGTAGTTTTATTGATGGCGTCTGCTAGAATTGGCAGTGCGCATGTTTAGGGTCAATGGAATTAATATAAATTGATCTTTATACTTTACGGAGTTATGAACGCGAAATGCACGGTCAAGTCATGACGTGTTAGCGTCGATATGGTCACGCTTGGTGACTAGGTTACCGTACCCCTTTTGTATTGACCGTCAAGCAGTGAAGACGGATTTTGTTACCCTTCCAGGGTTGTGCATGATGCTGCTGCACATATATATATTTTAGTCAAGTACGGACACGGGTCAGTCCATTGTAATTGATGAAGAGATAAATGATTAAGTAGTTGATTCATTCTCGTCAAGACACATGCGCTCACTACCGGTTGTCTGAAACCCAGCAGCGCGAGTATATAGCCATGATGTTCGTTTGACAGTTTTTCAAGTACGACATGGACCCATAATAGGATGTTTGCAAGTATTCAATTTGTCATATATGCTTACCATGAACTATATTAATGATGTCGTCAAATATGTGTGTTCTTCCGTAATAAACTGTTTTCTCGTGGACTCTAACAAGGCGGACTTATTAAGTTGATCATTGAGCGATTCACTTGTTAGTTATCCCTTTCACACATTCGCGTTTCAAATAATTACAGCACGATAATAATCAATGAATGAGAACCAGAACAATCCAGTCATGGACAGCGATTTTGAACATTATTTATTCATTCGATATTCCACTGTCTAAAGCAGCTTCCATGATACTTTGATCACAGACATGCTATGCTAACCGGATCGTCTGTAGCAGCCAACGGCGGAGAATAGGTTGTGGGGACCACAACATCTTCAGGAGGGAGATATGTGATAGGGCCATAATAACGCCCTCATTTTCATATTTGTGTGTTTAATACCTGAAGTATAAAGCTGTGTTTTTGCCCAGTATAAATTTTACAAGAACACCGGTAAATAGTCCTGAGCTCGTCTACTCGAACCAGATGCCTGATATTACTACCTTCTCGCACCCCGCCGTGCGTGATTTGGTCAAGCCGCCCATATAAAGAGAGCGCTGGCCAACAAACTTTCCGAACTAAAAGAAGAAAGTGAAATAATACTAAAAAGAATGGAAAGTGAAAGGCAGGAGATCAACATAGGGAGAGAAGGGAATGTAGCATTAGATGAAAATAGGAAAGTGGTCAACCTAGAAGAAACTAGCTCTATCAAAGAACACGTTGATGCACTTTTACCATACATAACAGAAAAAGTTACGGATACAATGATAAGTTTTAATAAGGCTTTTCTAGAGAACTTGATTGATGATGGGTCCACGAGTGCAGGGAATACAGATTAAGAGCAAATTGATAGTTAACCAAAATAAAAGGGATAATAGATGATGTTAAAATTCAATTTAGAAAGATTTAAAATTATACAGTGGAATTGTAGGGGTATCAAAAAGAATTTTGCACCCCTACTATCAGAGACAGGATTAACTACTGATATATATGCTCTTCAAGAGACCCATTTAAACCCAAATAGTAGATATAGTTGTAAGGGCTTTAAGATACTTAGACACGATAGGAAAGAAGGTAGAGGAGGTGGTGTCGCAGTCTTAGTTAGCGAAAAATTTAAAATCATAGACTGGGAAGTTTTTAATACAACCAATATAGAAGGTATCCAGGTTACTATAGCAGCTGAACCAAACAATCTAACAATTCTAAATGTATATGCTAAAGATGGCATAATTAAAGATGAAGAAATACTAGCCATAAGCACCAGACTAGGCCCCAAAACAATCATAGTAGGCGATTTTAATTCCCATCATTGTGCTTGGGGTGGACAACATACAGATAATGCAGGAAAATGCCTACTTGACTTCATAGAAAACAATGAACTACTAATACTAAATGATGGATCTGCAACAAGAATAAATCCACAAGCTAATAGGGCAGACTCAGCAATAGACATAAGTATAGCAACTAACAACCTAGCGAATGTAAATTGGGAAGTGTTACAAGACACAAACTCAGATCATCTGCCCATTGTAATAACCATGCATGAAAATGTCATTCCAAACCCAGAACCAGAGAAACCTACCTTCAACTATAAAAAAGCAAACTGGGAAGCTTTCCAATCAGAGCTGGAGGTGATGGAATATAAAGACATGGAATCAGATGATACTGACTTGTGGGCAGAAACACTGACCAATGAAATTCTGAAAATAGCAATAAAGTATATACCAAATAAAAAAATATGCCACAACACCTTAAACAAAAAAATAACATTAATAAGAAAAGAGAAACTCAATGGAATAAAGAACCAGTTGCCTGGTGGAATAAAAGCTGTGCAGAAATTCATGAGAGAAGAAAAAGGGCCTTACAAAAATATAGAAATAACAGAACAGAAGAAAATTATGATAAATATAAACTTATTAGGAATGAATCTAACAGAATAATATTCAAAGCCAAAGAAACTAACTGGAAGGAGTTTTGTCAGTCACTTAAACCTAGCACTCAGATTAGAGAAGTATGGAGAAAGCTTAAGGCAATCAAAGGGAACAATAAGAAAACAATAATGCCAACAATCAAACTACCAAAGAGAGCAGAAACAGATAAAGAAAAAGCTAATGCCCTTGCCGAGTATTTCTATAAAGTCAGTGCAAAAAGTAGCCTTGGACAGGAAGAAAATGAGAGAAGAGAAAGACTTAGGATACAGTTTTTAAAAGAAATACCAGACCAGATAGATGAAACAAACTATTTAGATGCTGATATAACAGAGGAAGAAGTAACTAATGCAATAAAAGATAAATCTAATACTGCCTCAGGGCAAGATATACTTAGTTATGAAATCCTTAAGAAAGTACCCAAAAGAACTATAAACATAATAACTTCACTTTATAACAAAATCTGGAACTTAGGAAAGATACCAAAAGCATGGAAAGTAGCTATGATAGTACCCATTCTAAAACCCAATAAGGAAGCCCATGAAGTAAGTTCATATAGGCCTATCTCCTTAACATCACAACTAGGTAAAATACTGGAAACTGTTGTGAATAAAAGAGTTAAATTCTACCTGGAAAAAAACCAGTTATATAGCCCAAACCAGTCAGGGTTTAGAGCAGACAGAAGTACAGTAGACCAGCTTGTAAGATTAGAACATGATGTAAAGCTAGGGTTCAAGAGGAAAGAGAAAACAGTAGCAGTCTTTCTAGATGTAGCTAGAGCATATGATGAATGCTGGCGCGATGGAGCTCTTTACAAAATGAAAAAGATTGGCATTACTGGTAAAACCTATAGGTATCTAGAAAACTTTTTACAGGACAGGTATTTTGCTGTACAGGTGAATAATGATAGGTCAGAAATATATGAACAACAGAATGGGATTCCTCAAGGATCAGTGATCTCTCCTTCAATTTTCACTATAGCTGTAAATGATTTAGCAGATGAATTTAATGACATAAAGAATGCAGTATCACAATTTGCAGATGACTGTGCCATTTGGCGATCTGGAAAAAACTTGGACCATGTTTACAAAAAACTTCAAAATCAAATAGACAAAGTTTCAGAGTGGATGAAAAGTTGGGGCTTCCAAATTAATGTAAACAAAACAGTAGGTATGATTTTCAGCAAAGGAAATTTAAAAAAAAATAACAAAATCAATATAACCATTAAAGGACAGAAAATATGTACCTCCTCAACAACTAGATTTCTGGGCGTAACTTTAGATAAACAACTAAATTATAATAAACATATAGACAATTTGGTAGAAAGCTGTAGGGGACCCCTAAATATACTAAGGATTGTAAAAGGTAATGGATGGGGGGCCAGCAATAAAATAATGCTTATGTTCTACAAGTCCTTCATCAGGGGGAAACTGGATTATGCCAGCATAGTCTATGACTCAGCTGCAGCTTCTAACAAAGCAAAACTGGACAGGATTCAAAATGCAGCCATGAGAACTATTACAGGTGCATTTATATCGACACCAGTAGAAGCTCTAGAAGTAGCTCTCGGCATACCTCCCCTTGGTCTAAGACGGAAAGAACTGAGATTAAATTATTGGAGTAAAGTAGCACAAGAAGTGACCCACCCAGCACATAAAGCATTTGTCAAAAACCAACCAAGTGTATGGGACGTCCCCTTAAATAAAGATAGATATCCAACAGGATGGAGAACTATAGAAGACCTAATGCAGTTCAAAGAACTATCAAACACAATTGAAAATAGTAATAAATACAGAAGCAAAATACCACCCTGGGAACTAAAATCACCAATCATAGACTACTCACTTACTGAAAAGATCAAACAAAACATAGAAGATAAGGAAGCCAAAATGATAAGTAGAAAGTTCATAGAGCAACTAACTAAACAAAGTCTGGCCGTCTACACTGATGGATCCAAGGGTGATAGTGGGCAACTAGGTGCCGGAGTTGTAATACCACAATGGGGAATAAAAAAAGAGCTACAGTATAACGGAAGGGGCATCGATTTTTACTGCAGAGATGGTAGCAATTCTTAAAAGTCTAGAAATAATCGAAGATAACCCACCAGAAGCTGTTACGATATTTACAGACTCACTATCATCACTACAAGCACTAGAACACCCAGGTAAATGTAGCCGGCCAGACATAAAGGAAGAAATTCTAGCAATTAATACATCACTAGAGAACAGAGGATGTAGTGTGAGGCTAGTGTGGGTTCCAGCACACATAGGTATAGCTGGCAACGAGTTGGCAGACCAGAATGCCAAGAAGGGAAGAACAAGTAAAAACAATATAAAAGCAGGACTGGGAAGGTCAGAGATCAAGAGCCAAGTGAAGGAAACTATAAACGAGGAATGGAAGACAACATGGAAGGAAAGTAGAAAAGGCAGACACGCGTTCAAACTGCTGAAAGAACCAACGAGGACATGCCAGGTCAGAGAAGAATTAAAGATACCATCGAACAAAAAACTGTGGCGTCTCCGACTCGGTGCAGCATACTTCATGGTAGAAGAACCACACTGCCAAGAATGTCAGGAAGAGAATGACATAGACCACTACCTGATCCACTGTAAAAAGTATGAACAACAAAGGCTTGAATTAAAAACTTACTATAGAAATCACAATATAGACTTAACAGGTGATAAGGTTTTAAGTATAGATGCCCCAAGAGATGCCCAATCAATACTTAAAAGATATATACATAAAACAAAGGAAAAAATATAAGGTTAGAACTTCAGGAAAATCATCCAACTAAATAGAAATTAAGCAGCAAGAACTAACAAAGCATTAACAAAAAAAAAAAAAACTACTCATAGGACAAGGAAAGACAAGGTATAAAAAAAAAAAAGGGACAACAACTCAAAAAGAACAAATACTAATACAAATTAAAACCAAGTGTAAAGGACAATAGTTATTAGTAAAGAATACAATGACAAAATAAAATACCCCAATATAACAGCAACTTTCAAAAGGTTGAAACAGGGTTATTTAAATTGACCAAATTAGTAAAGAGAAATGACACTAAATACCCCAATTATAACAACTTTCATTGAACAGAGGTTGAAGTGCCCGAGAAGAGGCCACCCATCATTTCATCAAAACAACAACAACAACAACTAAAAATCCTTTTCACAAGAGCGGTCCAGACGGAACAAACGAAGTTAGGCACTCCAGTGTGGGTGGAATGGTGAACAAAGAAATGAGAACACATGAGTTTGATTTTAAAGCAGATTAGATTATTTCCTAGTGAAATTACCATTATTTCCCGGTAGCTTTAGAATTATTTTCAGCTTGACCTGGTTCTAGTATTTAAGAAAATAGATAAAATGAGATTTCTTTTAGGACATTATAATTAGTTTTAAAGTTATAGATGAGTGAAAATAATGTGGGGATAGGTTTTATTTGTCGTGTTAAGTCCAGATTACGGCTGTAAGGATATAGTAGGAACCTATTTCGTTCATGAGACCGGGCAGAAAATTGAATATAGTAGGAACCTATTTCATACATGGAACTGGATAGAAATGATATCAGGGACTGAAATTGAGATAGTACGTATTAACTGCTTGGCAAGATGGCAGCCGGCAGCCACGTGTTGATATACATAAAGATGGCGGCTGTGAGTAGGCAATAACATTTTTAGTCACCACGGGTTATGTGGGAAAGGGGGTTAAACCTGTTTATTATTTCGTATTGGATGAAAATTGGTTTATTATAAGAGGTTTTATTTTAGTAGTACAAGATTAATATAATTTTCTCCATTCATCCCAACATAGTTTATTGTAGTGGAACGCGAAGTAGTTAACGTATATTTTGATGGTGATTAGTTTAGTTACATCTGCTGTGTATATAGTTGTAGTGTTAAATGCCCATTGAGAGGATGCATCTAGCTTTAGTTATTTAGATTTCTGGTGAGCGTAATGCCACTCCTTTGTGCGAAATGCACTTTGAGACAGAAGCGTTTCTCAGTTTGCTCCTTGCGGAGCATGGAAACACCAATGCGGCTGGTCTAAATCACAAGTCTACGAGAAGCATTTATATGCTATTGCAGTGGTCATATACTACACGCATGTAGCCAGGTGCACCAGTGGTCACATACGACATGCTTCACATTGTAGAAACGTATATTGATGTGGATCGGTTGCGAGGTGGTAGCTTATTCTCATTAAGGAGAGTAATGCTTGTACATATCGTTTAATATTATTTTATGCCCATTTTATTATTATATAATTATTGTTATGTGTAGGGTAGTTTATGAGAGCACGTGGGATAAATTAAGTCTCTTCTCGCTCCTTATGGAGCATGGGTCCACCAATGTGGCTGGCCTCCGCATGAAGCCCCACACAAAGCATTCATATGCACTTGCAGTAGTGGTTTCGGTAGCAATCTGTGTTACATGGTGAGATTGCCAGCCCCATGCACAACACCATACTAGTCTCATTGGACGACACGCATGAGTGTGTATGTGTATGTATGTGTGTGTGTGTGTGTGTGTGTGTGGGTGTTAGTTGAATGTTTCAGGTGGCGTTGAAAAACAGGCTTTATGGCAGGTGAGAGCATGGTGTTTCTCATTATTTAAGTATTATGATTGTAACTAGTTGGTGCTTTGTTTGCGTTTCAGGTTAGCAATTTAGCACTGGCTGGGTGTTTGTTAGTTTGCTTATTTGTTTAATGTTTGTTCATTAGTCTGCTTTGTGGGTTTGGGTCACTGTCGTAGATTTTTGATAGGCATTTAAGATATTTTTGATGTATGTAGGCCAAGATGGCGGCGTGGTAGGCCGCACTTTTGTGTTGTGCATTTCATGTCGTCGTTTTGGAGGCTGCATCAGTGGTAACAGCCCTTATTAAGGCTGTATGAGTTTGTAGTGTGTTTGGCTTTTTCTGGATTATGTTGCTAAGTATTTTAAAGATGAAAACATCAAGTTTGCCTATCATGTGAGTTCGCTGTTTGTGTTGATACAAGCAGCCAAGATGGCGGTTTTGTGATGTGTCGATCGGACAGTGTTTCAAAACATTACAGATTTATTGAGGGCTATTGTTACTGCTCCAGGTACATTTTTGTATGTACCTGCAAGGATACTTGGAGAGGAGATGGGCACCGCCAAGCAAACCTCTTGCCCACTGAAATGCTATGATGGAAAGTCAACTCAGTAATAATTTGCCGGATCGGCCGATGCCCGGATTAACAACGACCGCGCTCTCATTGCCCCTTGAGAGTGATAAGTCAGCGAATGGGGTACAAACACCTGTTTTGAAACTTCCAAGAGAAAGCTTTGTTGTTGGAACTTGGAATGTACGCACGCTATATGCGTGTGGAAAAGTCAAAGAACTAACGCACGAACTTGTTAGATACTCGTGGGACATCCTGGGCCTAGCAGAAGTCAGATGGACAGGATTAGGTGAATCAATAACGGATGATGGTCACAAAATTTGGTTTAGTGGAGATGAGTCTAAACATCAGCATGGAGTAGGTTTTATCGTACATAAAGATAGATTGAACTCTGTCATCAGCTGCACCCCAATAAATAGCAGGCTTATCACCATTCGTATTGCAGCACATCCAAAGAACATCTCCATCATACAGGTATATGCCCCCACTACTGACTATGAGGATGAGGCAATTGATACATTTTATGACAATCTGGATGAAGCAATTAAGAAAATTCCAAAGAAAGATCTTCTCATCGTGTTAGGTGATTGGAATGCTAAAATAGGGCCAGATGCATACGGTCACTGGGCTGGTACAGTAGGGAAATTTGGGACAGGAGAAACCAACGATCGAGGACTAAGGCTACTAGAATTTGCCAGCAACTATAAACTAACCCTTGCAAATACACTATTTCCTCATAAGTTATCAAGAAGAACAACGTGGCATGCCCCAAAAACTGAGATACATGGCCAAATTGATTTTATTCTTGTATCCAAAAGATTCAAGTCCAGTATTAATAAAGCCAAGACTAGGACTTTTCCTGGCGCCGACATTGGTAGTGATCACGACATGGTATTGATGACGCTCAAGCTGAAACTTAAAAAGAACTATAATCAAAACAGATGTTCTCAGTTAAGATTCAATTTAGACAAACTGAAAGATCCAGAAATCGCGGGAATCTTTGAGGCAACTGTTGGAGGAAAATTCGCAGCTCTCAACTTTTTGGAGGATGATATCAACTCAATCACAGAGAACATGAAAGACGTGCTCATTGAATCAGCAAAAGAAATACTTGGTAAAAGAAAGAAAATAAACAAACCATGGGTTACAGATGACATTCTAAAGTTATGTGATACACGGCGGGAAATGAAAAAGGTTAAGAAAGAGGTTCCTGAAGCAGCATGGCAATACAGTATGGTGAACAAAAATATTAGGAAGAAAATGAAACAGGCCAAAGAAAAATGGGTAGCTGATCAATGTGAGTCCATTAATACGGGGCTAATAAAAGGTAACAGCAAGGCAGCTTTTGACACATTAAGAAAACTATCAAAACCGCAACAGCCCAGGGTAACTGTCATAGAAGATAGCAATGGGGCTCTGCTCAATGAAAAAACAGCTGTAACGAGAAGGTGGACAGAATATTGTAAAGAATTATATAACTGTAAACTTGACACTGACTTGGGCATATTAAACAACATTAAGTGTGAAAACAGGGAACTCGGAAATGCAGCAATATTACGGGAAGAAGTGAAAGAGGCTATATGTTCGATGAAAGGAGGGAAGTCACCGGGTGTGGATAATATACCAGCAGAGCTCTTGAAATATGGAGGACCAGATATAGTAAAAATCATGACAACAATTTGCCAGAAGATATGGAGTACAAAAAAAGGCCAAAAGAATGGACGCAGTCATTAGTAATACCGCTTCCAAAGAAAGGAAATCTAAAAATGTGCAAGAACTACAGAACCATTAGCCTTATTAGTCATCCAAGTAAGGTAATGTTAAGGATACTTTTGAACAGAATAAAACAGAAATCAGAAGAAATCTTGTCAGAGGAACAGGCTGGCTTTAGACCAAAAAGAAGTACCTCAGAACAAATCTTCAATATTAGATTACTTATCGAAAAACATCTCCAACATCAACACGATTTATACCATAACTTCATCGATTTCACAAAAGCCTTCGATCGAGTCTGGCATGAAGGCTTATGGCAAGTAATGAGAAAATTCAATTTTGATACCAACATCATAGATATCATTGAAGCACTATACAAGGACGCAAGCAGTGCTGTTTTTGTAAGCAACGACGTTGGAGAATTTTTCAAAACAACTGTAGGAGTTCGCCAAGGATGTATCCTGTCACCAGTGCTCTTTAATATATATCTAGAACATATTATGCAGGAGGCTCTCTACGATTATAAATCAACCATATCGATTGGAGGCCGACCTCTGTGCAACCTACGTTTTGCTGATGATATTTATCTGATAGCTGGATCAGAATCAGAACTTCAAGACCTTACCTCTAGACTGGAGAAAGTAACAAGAACGTATGGGATGGAAATTAATATAGAAAAAAGCAAGATATTGGTGAATAGCCATAAGAAACATGTTCCGACCAACATTACGTTAAATGGGCAAACGTTAGAAGAAGTTAACACCTTTAAATATCTCGGGTCCACTATATGTAGTGATGGAAGATCAATTAAAGAAATCAAGACAAGACTTGAGATGGCCTCAGCTGCCATGACAAGGTTGAATGTGATCTGGAAAAGTAACATCAGTTTTCCTGTGAAGATCAAATTATACAAATCACTTGTATTATCTATTCTCTTGTATGGGTGTGAGGGCTGGACACTCACGGCAGATACGGAGCGAAGGATTCAGGCTTTCGAGCATAAATGTTATAGAAGAATTTTGCGCATTTGCTATAAAGAGCACAAAACAAATGTCTATGTTAGAGAGAAGATAAACACCTATGCAGGCCACCAAGAACCACTTTTGTCAATAGTGAAACGTCGAAAGCTTGCCTGGTTTGGGCATGTAACTCGTCATGACTCCCTTTCGAAAACGATCCTTCAGGGAACAGTCGAAGGTAAACGGAGAAGAGGAAGGCAGAGAAAATCCTGGGCTGATAACATCAAAGAATGGGCAGGACACGGTTTTTCCACACTTGTACGCATTGCTGGGAATAGAGAGCAGTGGAGGACCCTGTCTGCTGATGCTTCCACCATGGCACCCCTACGACCCATGACGGGTTACGGGCTGAGATGATGATGAAGATATATTTTGGTCCCGTCTGAATAGAACTAGAACAGGTGGTAACTCAGTGAGAGATAAGGTAAAGGAATAGATTTCACGAGTGAGAATGGTGAAAAAGGTAGAGTCTGTCCTGGATTTTGAGAAGATCCTGTATAGTCCAGCCTATCTCTACAACAGAACTTTGTTTGTCAGACAGTATACCTCTATTTATATATATATATAAAAGGGATTGACATAAGTCTTGGGCCTGACCATGAAGGACATGTCACAGAGAGCTGAAATTTTATATAGTGTTTATTCCTTTTCAATATAGCCACCGTCTGAATTGACACACTTCTGCCATCTCTGCTTGACCTTGAAAAGACCTTGGGAGTAGAACACCCTATTTTTCAAACTAAACCAGTCATCACATGCCAGTATAACCTCTTCATCGCTGTCAAAATGATTTCCTTTTAGCTGTTTTTTTTTAAGATTTGGGAATAGAAAAAAGTCTGATGGAGCCAAATCTGGAGAATATGGTGGGTGTGGAAGAATTTCAATATTCAAATCGTTGGCTGCTAGCTGCACAAGCCGTGCTTTGTGAGAGGGCGCATTGTCTTAAAGCAAAGGAAGATTTTGAGTGCGCGTTATCCCTCGTTTCCTGGTCACAACCTTTCTTAGTTTGGTGAGAAGATCTGCATAGTACTGTCCATTAACTGTGTTGCCACGAGGCAGATAATCTTTCAAAAGGACACTTTTGCCCTCCCAAAAAACAGTCTGCATCACTTTTCCTGCAGATTTCTGCGCTCTCGGCTTGACAGGTGTTGGGGAGCCCAGGGTTGTCCATTGCAAGCTGGCAATTTTGGATTCGGGGTCATAATGGTGTAACCAAGTCTCATCTACTGTCACCATGGTCTCCAAAAAATATTTTGACTGACACTTTTTGAGCAACTGTTGACAGCAATTTACCCTCGTTTGCTTCTGTTCACGTGTCAAAAGTCGCGGAACCCAGCGTGCACACACTTTTCCCATGTTCAGTCTGTTGTGTAAAATTCTTTAAACTGTTCTTTCATTTAGTTTTACTCTACTAGCTATCTCCACAATTGTCATTTTTCGATCCTGGTCAATGATTTTCTTCACTCTTGTTGTATTTTCATCGTTGCACTCTGAGGCTGGTCTACCAGATCTTGGCAGATCAGCAACATTTGAGCGGCCGCACTTAAGCTGTTGACACCAGTTTTTTTAACCGAAGTATATGAAGGACAAGAATCACGAAACACTGGTTCCATCTCCCTGTGTATTTCTGTAGGTGATTTTCCCTGAAACATCAGAAATTTTATCACAGCTCTGGCCTCCTTCTTTTCCATTGTTTTGTCAAATCTTTGGAGCAGCAGATCCGGTCAATAGGGTACATTGCGCCGTGCACCGTAGCGGAAAAACCCATTGAGGAAACAAACGCATACTTCACACATTAAGTGCAAATATGATGAACTTTAAATGTGCCAAGTTTCATCTTCCTCCTGTGACTTCTTCATGGTCAGGCCTAAGACGTATGTCAATCCCCTTGTATATATATATATATATACGAATGTTATTTTTGTACTTAGATCCGTTATTCTCCGATTCAGGTTTAGGCGTAGGCTTAGACCGCTGGTAGGTTTTTGGGTAAGTGACCCAGTACTAGATATGGGAAAAAAGAAACATCCATATAATCACAATAACCACTACACCACTATTCTATCCTACTTAACCCGCGCAGAATTATAATTTATTTACACTCGGTTATTTAACTTTGAATAGAACTAACCGGGTATAGCTTATTTACCGTTAATAAAACCCCCGTGAAATAAGCGCTAGTCATTTATAAATTTACTCATAATGAATTACAAATAAATATATATTTCGTCAGTACTCAAAATGAATAGTGCATTTACTAGTCGATTAAAATATCTCTACTGGTTAATATCAGTTAGTTAGATTAACGCTACAGCCGGAACAATTTAGCTATAGATTATTTAAATTCGCTAGTCAATTAGCACAGTAAATCCTAGTGAAATAAAATGACGGACTTAACAATTAAATCACTCAAACTTCTATTATAATATTTACCGCAAACACAGAAATTGAACTACTCCAAATCGAAAATATTAAGAAATCCATTATAACAATGGTCTAGAAATCAAAGCTAGTAGGTTCTTGAAAAATCTGTGGGTACTGAATAATGGATTTTAAAGGCAGAGATATATATACTGAAACACATTAAAAACGCACCACCTGTATAATCCAGGAACAGAGTGTGAAATGTAAATATAAGTGTTTACAAGTTTACATATTTTGAATCTTTATTCATTTTCCTATGAATCCATGCTGGTCATTAATTTGTACATTTGATTGTTATGAAATTCATTGCATTCTGTGCAGGCAAGGGAGAAAACCAAAAATGCAACCAATAAAAAAATTCATTCACACTATCCTCAGTATCTGGTATGTCCACCGTGTGCTTGCAAACAAGCTTGACAGCGGCTCCGCATGGAACGCACAAGTCTCTGAAGGAAATTCCGGGGAATCCAGTCCCATTCACGTGTAAGAGCAGCTTCGAGCTGTTGCAGATTAGCTGGAGAACCTTGCCTGTAGACTCTGCGTCCAAGCTCGTCCCACAGATGTTCTATAGGGGACATGTCTGGTGATAGAGCAGGCCAATCAATCGTCACAATGTTCTGCTGCTGTAGATATTGCTGCGTAATGCATGCGGTGTGCGCACGTGCGTTATCCTGCTGGAGAAGCTGCAAGTCTGGATAATTTGTGAACGCAGGAGCAACCAATGCATCCAGAACCGTATCTCGATATGTCACAGCATTAACATTTCCACGGAAGACGTGAAGAGGCAAGCGATGGTGAAAACTGAATCCTCCCCAAATGTGAATACTGCCACCTCCAAATCGGTTGTGCTGACGAACACAGCAATCTGCAAAGCGCTCTCCACACCGTCGCCAAATCCGCATACGTCCATCATCAAAGGATATGTTGAATCTGCTCTCGTCTGTGAATAGGACAGCATTCCACTGCAGTCTAGTCCATCTGACATATTGCTCTGCCCATTGCAGGCGCTGCTGACGATGTCTGTGAGTCAAGTTTGGCCCAACATAAGGTCGTCTTGCAGTAAGGCTGTATCTCTGAGTCGTCGTATGACTGTCATTCGAGAGACTTGCCCACGTCTACCCACTATTGCTCTTGCTGTTTGACTTGCCGGGAGAGAACGATTCCTTAGGTGACTCAGCACAATATGACGATCTTGCGCAGGGGTAGTAACTCGTGTTTGGCCACTCCGAAGTCTATCCCGGGCACTGCCAGTGGTTCCGTAACGTTCATTGAGACGTACAATAGTGCTGTGGTGGCAATTCATCCTTCTGGCAATGGCCCGCGAGCTCATTCCGGTTGTAACCGTGGTGGCTGGTTACTGCATCACAATAATCGTATGTGACCGTTATAACAATCTATCCAGGTGATATGCCAAACCTTTACACCATGCAGCCCTTTCGTCACAGGTGGTACATATTTCTTCTGAATTTATTGATATTGAATTTCCTAGTGATCGTAGTGGTTACTGGTTTACTGGTATATCTTATGGGTGGTGACTGGCGACTGCCAGAGGTGGAGTTACCCAAATGAATGTTGGTTCAAGACCAGGTCCTTTCTACTCATGTAAGTTGTCAGTGATCATTTGTATCTCCCTAGTGCTTCCATACATGAGTAAGAAACAGCAATAAGTCATGGAAAATGGTTTATTAGTAGAGTCCAAGGGACTGAAGGCATGGTCAAATACAAAACTCAATAACCTGGCTATCAGCGGCCAGAACGCCTGTGGGTTACATGAATCATGAGATCTCTGCAAAAAGGACATCATCATAACAACATGTCTGCTTGACTCTGCTAAAATGTCGATAGGCTTTTGCCTTGAGTCTCAGTATACATTTCTTAGCAGACTAATCATTCTAATAGGAAAAATGGTTATCATACAAACCGTGTGAACACATCCCACAAAACTGGAAAACACAGTCTCCTCGAATAACATACTTATGAAAACATTGAATCTTTCAGTGGTCAGGTATTTTCTTGACCAGAGGTTAACTACACAACCTTTAAAAAAAACACGGGGCCGCACTAAGGTTTTCAACCTTCTCCCGTGCTCACGTCTGCCTACCTGAACAGTGAACCCCGTGACTGAACTATGTTCTCACCGCGGTGGTCAAAAATAGCTATCGACGATTTCATCGGTCAAGCTCGACCAGTGATGTTTTGTTAGCAACTAGTCTTGCTCAAGTTCTTTTACTAAACTTATAACTACTGTTACAATTACGGTTAACGTGCTAGCTAGTGTTAACACAGGCCATCCGGTGACACGGTCTCCAACATACTAATGGCTCGTTGGCGGTCGTTTTCAGATAGTCGTGGCATTTCAAGCACATGTACTGGGTGTTTTGTCTCAACGGTCTTTTTATACCGAGTATACTGCCACAACGCGTACACATTTTCAGGGTCATAGCTGTTGGGAATTGTGTTGCACGTGTAACTTTCATTGTTTTCATGTAGTCTGTGCACAAACCCGTGGGTTGAATCGTGCACTTTCCATTCCAGCAGCCATTCGCTCTCTACCTCATGACAAATACGGGGAAAATCCATTCCCACACTTTTTTTTCCAGCTTCTCGGCATCAGTATATACATAATAGTGGTGCGTTTTTAATGTGCTTCAGTATATATTAAAATGGTAGAAAAGTCGCTGACCAGTGTTACACATAACACCTTTGGAGATTTCTGTGTTGAAATTCTGAATGAAAGGAAAATTTGCCACCTTTTCGCCG
Organism: Oreohelix idahoensis; assembly: GCA_024509875.1. Taxonomy (NCBI): domain Eukaryota; kingdom Metazoa; phylum Mollusca; class Gastropoda; order Stylommatophora; family Oreohelicidae; genus Oreohelix; species Oreohelix idahoensis. The sequence continues at coordinate 216,186 of JAMPIV010009157.1, read as the reverse complement.
CCTGCTGGACTCTTGCAACGAGCGGACGGTCTTAGATCTTCGTCGTTCTGTAGTTTAATTACGTTTCTCCCCTTCTACTCAGATTTATTCCCCCCTGATCAATGTCTACCGAAAATACGTTTCAACTTATCGCCACCTTGGTTTTTCTTCATTAGCTCATCTCCCCCTTCTCTCTCGCTACGTGCATCATAGTAAACATTCCTAGTGTAGAGAAAAGAAAGAATTAGGCGCGGCTAAATTAAGAAAGAGGCCGATATCTATGTGTAGGAGAGTTCTGCGTTTAAAAAAACGTGCATAACTAATAAGGAAGCAAGGTGAAGCCAGGTGGAAGTAAAATGTAGATAATAAAATCTATTTATCATAATTCTCTGTCACAGTCACTGAAAGGGTTGTATGAATAAATACAGCCCCTGCCTTAGAATCAAGAGTTTTATTGTTGTACGGGTCTAGTGCGAGTGTGCACGAAAGTGATCACATATCACAACACCAGCATTTCTCGCCCACCCTAATACAAACATATGGATGGAACATTTCGAGAAACATTTAAACAGACCAACTCCTCAAGATATTCTAGTCAGCCAATTACGAAAAACGAAATAAGAAAGAAATGAAGAAAGCTGCAGACAATGATGACATTCATGCAGAGGTCGTCAATGGAGAAACAGACACTTCTACGGAGATATTTAAAAAATTACATGGTAAAGTCTAGTAGAGAGCAAATGGAAGGAAATTTGTTTAAGGTATATAAGATGGGAGATATTCAGGAGTGCACGTATTAGAGGGGAATAATACTGTTATTCACACACACACATACACACACACACACGCACACACACACACATCCTCAACTCTAATGTCAAGGCAGTCATATTGCATGGCTGTGAAACATGGATAACGACAATTATCAAGTTACAGACTTTCATAAATGAGTAATTGTGCAGAAAAGAATTATTATTGTTGTTTTTATTGTTGAACAGAATCGACATCATTGCACTCCAGGCAAACCCATAGGTGCTCAGTCTCCCTCTGTATATGTCGAAGAGTGTGAATGCTCACTGTTCATGTAGCTCGCTGGTTGTATACACGACGGGTGCCTCCTCTCATTCGTCCATCTCTGCTAGCCTTACGTTTGATGCCAAATTCCAACAGTCTTAACCTTAATGATTCATCTATTGCAATGTCAGTATCTAACAGAGAATTAACAAGAAGAATTTTTTAAAAATATGACAAGATGACCAATGTTGAACTGGTGGAAATAACGATACAAATTTCAATGGAACAAGAAGTGAGGACATACATTGAGGAAAACCACTTATAGCAGTACAATGTGGTCTTTATTCCGGAATCACCAGGATAAGTGAAGCAGAGAAAAACAGAAAAAGACTTGGGATATATAATTGGAAACAGACTTGAAACTGACAAGGAAGACTTGGAAAGACTTTGATTGGATGGCGCTGAAAAGGAAGATTTGACGTACATGTTTTGAAGGCATATGTTTCACAAAGTGGTGAATGGTAATGAATAAAATAAAATAAAACTTACTGAATGAAGTTAACAAACCTAAAGGTCGTAAGTATTTGACTATATTAAGAAGTATCGAGATAAATGTGTTAAACGTGACTGTTATATATAACCAATAAATAGTTTTAAAACAAATAAATAAATAAAACAAAACACACACAAACCCGTGGCATTAGTAGTACTCGTTGTTATTGAAATGTTGGTATTGGCGTCTGTAGCAGCAGTGACAGAACCAGGAGCGCCAGTATTTGGTGCCCCGGGCGGATTCTTCCTCTGGCATCCCTACCCCACAAATAAACATTCAGAAAATAATATAATGCTTGCAAGTAGATTTGTTTAAACTGTGCAGTACTGTTTTAATAGTGTTCGAAGACACCCATCCTAACTGTCACCCGGAGCGGACAGCCTCTCTCGCACTCCCCTTAAAATTAATACACCACTGTACAGAACACAAAGGACGAATCATAAAAACAACTGAGATGGCATAGTATAAACATTGACAGCATTATCTGCTAAAGGAGAATTCTTCTCTGCTTTTTTTTATTTTTTTTTTTAAAGAATTTCTTTTCAGGTCAGCGAATAGTATAACAAAACAGGACTGGTGCAAATCGATGGCTTCTCACAAGAACTGATAACCTAGAAGTTGTACGCACAAAATAATGAGAGCTAATCACTTCTCAAAGGGCCGTCGCTGGTGAAAGTCAGCAAAAAGCTGATTAGAGGATGGCCCGGTTTGTTAGAGTTGACCTATTTACAGACGCTCTAACGAACACGTCTGCTGTGTTATACGGTCCAAGAAGAACATGGATATTTTTTTTCCACCTTGTGACTGCGCTGAATTTTCATTAATTAATAAAAATAATTTTTTTTTTTTAAACAGCAGGACTATTGAGACATGTTAAGTGATTCTCATTGTATCTAAGAATCTCCCAAATTACGATTAAAATTACGATTTAAAAGTCAACAAGCCTAGTAATCTTTGTTAATAGGCAAGTCGTCTAGACAATGGGTCTAATCACGCGACTTGGAAACATCGCAGAGTAGATTGGCCAGATTCATCTGTGAGTCATCATCATCACTCATTTTCCTTTGCACTCCTTACAGGCCATGGAGCCACCAGTGTAGCTGGTCTCCTTACAGGCCATGGAGCCACCAGTGTAGCTGGTCTCCTTACAGGCCATGGAGCCACCAGTGTAGCTGGTCTCCTTACAGGCCATGGAGCCACCAGTGTAGCTGGTCTCCTTACAGGCCATGAAGCCACCAGTGTAGCTGGTCTCCTTACAGGCCATGGAGCCACCAGTGTAGCTGGTCTCCTTACAGGCCATGGAGCCACCAGTGTAGCTGGTCTCCTTACAGGCCATGGAGCCACCAGTGTAGCTGGTCTCCTTACAGGCCATGGAGCCACCAGTGTAGCTGGTCTCCTTACAGGCCATGGAGCCACCAGTGTAGCTGGTCTCCTTACAGGCCATGGAGCCACCAGTGTAGCTGGTCTCCTTACAGGCCATGGAGCCACCAGTGTAGCTGGTCTCCTTACAGGCCATGGAGCCACCAGTGTAGCTGGTCTCCTTACAGGCCATGGAGCCACCAGTGTAGCTGGTCTCCTTACAGGCCATGGAGCCACCAGTGTAGCTGGTCTCCTTACAGGCCATGGAGCCACCAGTGTAGCTGGTATCCTTGCACTAAGCATGCACCAAGCAGTGTCACACGATCTTACAGCTGTGGTTTCTGTAACAATTTGTGTTACATGATGAGGTTTCCAGCTCCATGAACAACCTCAAATTATTCGCCTTGTACGACACGCCTGAGGGAGCAGTAACCCATTATTTGTGCGTTCAGAGGCTGGCGGGGGACTACACTCGTATGTGAGTATCTACGACTACTTATGAGAGAGCTGAGTGATGCATTATTGATGTTATAGACTTTTGGCTTTGAGAGATACCGTCTGCGTTGTATTCTCTCCCCCCGTCTGTCCTTCCACATCTGTTTTTTGTACATTATTAACTTCCCTCACTGCTAAATGGTTACACAAGTATGGAAAGTCGTGAGTTATAATTTGGAAACTTTGCAGACCAAAAAAGATTCCCGATATAAAATTTAGAACATGAGTAAGTCTGCAGTTAGTCGTGGTGAGGGGTGTGTTTATAAAAATGTATTTAAAAAAATAATAATAATTCGCGTCTTACTAGGATAAATGGCAAAGAAAAGTGCCTACAGTGCGGTTACACGGCCTCCGCCAGGGAAAGGAAAAAAGGCGAGAGCTAAGTAAGATACATGAGAAAATAAATACAAACAAAAATTTAAAAAGTATTTCACCCGGTCGAAAAAGCCACAATGTGTTGTTGCATATAAACACACCATATAAAATCTAGATCAATGTTCGAACAACAACGAGCTGTACAGAACACAAAGGACGAATCATAAAAACAACTGAGATGGCATAGTATGAACATTGACAGTAATGATAATTATTAATCACTTGTATTGAAACTAAAACGCGCATGTAATTTTTTTTATTTTAAATCAGATGAACAACTGGATTGTCAGTTGATTACTAACACGGCACACAACCCTTTTAAAAAAAGAAAGAAATTTTGCCCAACTACAGTGGTGGCAACGACGATGAAGAATGATGACAACACAACTCAGCCAGCAAAAATGTCCGATGCAGTTGAGAACTAAGAATCTAGCACACGCTTTAGGAGGAATCCTTACGCTTGCGTCGTCATGTAATTAATTTTTTTTTTTTTCCGGCTGATTTCATGTTTAAGAATAAAGTTACAGTTGTTATATATTGGAGTTTAGAACCGCTCTATTTTGACATTCTTCTTCTTCTTTGATCCTTAGCCGCCGACCGTCAAAGCAGTCAGTGGCCATCACGCCACATTTTGACATACTTGTTTATTATTTTATTATCCTTCACTTGGACTTCAAGGTCGGAAATTGTGAATTTTATTAAACCGCAATAATGAAATCGAGCCAGTTGTCGGTTTTTTGGTAATCCTACATTATACTGTATGTATGTATGTATGCATCAAATTTACGTTCTGTGTGTGTGTGTGTGCGTGCGTGCGTGCGCGTGTGTGCGTGTGTGTATGTGTGTGTAATGAAAGTTTTATCTAAAAAATGTATCATAGCTATCGATTATATATATATATATATAATCACTTATCTCATCATTATCATCAGATGGAAGATGCTCTATGTAATAAAGAAGAGAACAGACCAAGCAAAAACTGAATTTCTGAAAATGAAAAGTGGCATATGCAATAAATTTTGTCAAAGAAAGAGAGTAAGTCAGTTCTACAGGGAGTCGAATGTGTCAAATAGAAGCGAACCATTGACACTCAGAAAACAAACAAATAGACCCCCTAGAGGCAACGGAGTTGTAGTTTTACAAATGAATGTTAGGAGTGTCATTAGCAGCTGAAAATAGTAATGAAAATGTCCCAAAAAAGATGCCATTTCCCCAAAATAAATAACTAGATTATTATACACATAAGACAAAAGCAGTTGACATTTCATTTGTCTTGATGGAGATGTTAATGACAATCGGTAGCTTTAATTAAACACTGTGACAGCTGAGATAATTGATAGATAAAGGCAGAAATAACAGCAAAGAAAGTTTATCATAATCATCATTTTCCTTTTCCGCTCCTTACGGAGCATGAAACCAACTTTGTAGCTGGTCCTCTTGCAGGAAGCCTTGTACCAGACATTCACATGCTCCTCTTACAGTGGTGGTGGTTTGTGTGTCAGTTTGTTTGACATGATGAGGTTGCCAGCCTCCATGCACAACCTCATATTAGTTGCCTTTTACGACATGCTTGAGGATGCAGTAGGCCTGTTCTTTCTTTGTCTTTTCAGAGATCCCCCGGGATCTACACTGGGCAGTTTATCATAATGGCACGGGAGAAAAGTCAATAATAAAATTGATAAACGGCGTTAAAGACAGACAGTTGTGAAGATATATTATCGCCTTCACCAGTAGGCAGGGCGCTTGAGGAAGAATGTAACATATCTTCTGTTTCTCTGTGAAAAACAACACAAATCATGGCTGGAATCAGCCTATAAAATCACTTGGAGAAACAACACCAGTCATGGCTGGGGCTCATTTGCGAGAAGAGGCGGCCAATGCTATATGCCTGGTTACTGGTTCTCATTCTACTACTACAGTGCGGTGCTGTGCCCCCAACGTTTGATAAAATATTTGTGCATAATGTGGTAAAGTGGGATGTTATAAATATTTATAGGGGACTTAGTGTACTGACTGAGATCAGCTGTGAAGGTATCTGTATCTAATAAGTGTGGTGTATTACAGATGACCTTACTTGCTACCACATTTATACCTCAGTCAGAATTATTCTGGAATATTGTGATGGCTACGTTAAATGTCTAGGGTTATGAAAATGATGAAGTGTAAGTCACAACAACAACAGACAGATAAACAATTTAATTTATTCCACAACACTTTACAACACTATGACACTCACACACATATAACACTCTATAAGACTATCTTAAATGAGTCAAGTGTTTAAGTTTAAAAATATATTGTAATAATTCTAATGTATCCTGATGTAACCAGGAATTCAAATGTGAGTATGTACACAGTTTATATATATGAACTTTGTATTGAAGTGTGTAATTTGTGACTGGCTTGTTCAAGCTTGGTTGTTGTTTTTCATCATGACTTCAAGTGTTTGATTATCGTGGAAATAGTATTGGGAAAAGTTCACAGTTCCTGTCATTTGAAACACTTTATTGTCCCTCTGTGTTTAATATAATGTCAATTTTTGAGGGGGGGGGGGGGGCACATAATGTTGAGCTACTCTGGCCACAGAAGCTTATCTTTCGTGATGGCGGCAGGAAAAGACTCCACTGCTCGATTGCTTCCTGTGTTCTGGAGACACCTCACTGGTCGCTATCTGGACCAAGGAGTATGCTGTCAGCCTCTGGATTCAGCAAAACTCAGACCAGGTGCTGCTTCAATAACTTAGGACCACGGTCCCTGAAACAAGAAGGTTGTACCTCCTACTTCAGATCTAATTTATAATCTATTTCCACACTGAACACAATACATAACAAACACTGAGTTCAGAGCGGTAGACCAACTGCTAGCTTCATCTGAAACAATTTACACCAGTATACTCCTCCCTAATGGTTACTACGCCTCTGCAATTCCAGCATTATTTCTTTCTAGTCAATAAGATAGGTGTCAGTGTACTGTTTGGCAATTCCATGCAGTTTTACTTTTCTCCGACACGTCCTGTTCAGGTTGGAGCAATATTTAGGCTTTGCCTCATGTTGGCTACTGAACCACACACATATACAGACATAAATTATCAATTCACATTCAATTGTCATTAAAAAGATCTCAAATATGTCAAGCTTACCACAATTCATGGAAATGATAACAAATACGTTGACTGGCGATGAATAATGGCACAAATTCCGATCTGCCTCTGTCCCAGACTTTTATTTAGAAAAATATGATCTGGCTCTCAACGCACTGTTTCTTAGTAAGTTTATTTTAAAATGTGGCACTGAACAGACGCTCCTAATTGACTATATTGGCGGGTCTAACTAATCGGGCCATGTTTACACAGCTTTTCAAAAAATTTTACCCTTCTCACGTTTCCCCTAACAACCAAAATTAGTAGTTGTAGTCCGACTAATCGTGTTTAGCCTTACATGTCATTCCCGCCAATCAAATAGGATTTAACATGGTGGCCTATTTCCCGTACAATGGTGGTTTCAAAACATGCCACTGTGAGATTCTGATTTGGTGTTGTCTGCCACCCTCACTATTTTCTTTTGGCTATAATTTGTTAAATATTAGACTAATTGCTGAGTACCTAACATTTTCTTTGTCAGCAAGTCCTAAGGCACCCAAATATATAAATTTAATGGAGCCAAGTGGCTGCGTTCAAAATATGCATTTTCTAGGATAGTCGTGTATTTTTTATTTTTTTATGTTTAGAACCGCCACCTGTCCTGCCTTTTCGACTGTTTTGTCAGACTAATGTCAGGATTTCAGACATAAAACAGTAGAATGTCATGTTTCCTAATAAGCATTTTACAGGTTTTTAAACCTAACTCTCGTATGGGTAGTGTTTTTTATCACTGTCCATCTGAAAAAAAGTTAGTGCTTCATGCCTTTCGCGTTGGGGGTGGCATTAATTGTATATCGCGAGACGCGTGTTAGTGTTGCATGCGTTCCGGCTTTCAGCCCTCCCTCTCTCTATCCTAATTCCATCTGTCTTTTCATTACGCAGTGTATAAAATGAAATTAATGCTAGTATTAATTTAGGTCATTAATCAGCTTGCGTATCTCAAGGTTTTCTTAGAAATACAGTACACGTTTTATTGTTAGAAAGGCGTGTATGCTGCTATAGGCTTTACTATCAACGTGGAAACGTTACAATTTGCAGACGAAGTAGAAAAAAAGGAGGATTTTAGTACGCCATTGTGACAGCATTGTACTTTTACCATTTCTCTTTCCTTTTATCGAATTAATGCGTTAGGTTTTACATTTACCTTTTAATTTATATATGTGAATGTAGAATTTCACGACACATAACTATTTTTGTTGGACGTGTAGTTAATTTACTTTTTCTTCTTCTTTCTCGTACACTTTCAAACGTTTACTTTGACTTTTACGGTGATTTCCTTGTCCCATAGTGATGAATAAAGGGAACATTTCCAAAAATCATTTGTCTGTGTGAGGACTCTAGCCAGGACTTTAAACCTACGAGTTGCTATGGAATAGACGTGACTGGCAGTTTGTATCAGACAGTATTCATCCTGCTCTCGCTAGTGATAACGTACCATTGTGAATTTGGTTTTGCCAGCTTAACTCTAATTAAAGTTAAAGAAGAGGTTAACCGTTATTTGTTGAACAAAAGATAAGAGTTGATCGAAAGGCTCTGACTGAATACTGAAAAATAATTGGCACCTCTAATCAGGTTCAAATTGCACATATGCATGGTGTGGTTCAAGTTAATTGTTTTAGTTAAACATCATTTCTTGTTAACGGTGTATTTTACTTAAACAATTGGACGTTGATAAAGTCAGGTATACAAATAGATGTGTCGTAAAAAACGTAAATCAGTACATATATCTTGATACGTATAAATTGAAGATTTTCCATTTCTGACCACCAATATTCAATTCCATTCCCTGCAATCCCACGTCTTCATTGTCATGAGCACTGGTATCCAACCACTTATGAGAGAGCTCGTTCTTCACATATACGGTTTGCCCTCGTCTACCTGGCCCACTTGGATTTGGGTAACATTTGTAGCCTGGGAAATTAATGCTGACATGCTCTTTTAAGTTTATGTCTTGGAGCATTAAGACATCGAAATCTTACACCACTTTTTGTATTATAGCCACACGTTTATTAGCACTCCGACAGTTCCAATAACCTACACGTATAAACTTAAACGATACCCTATCAACGTTATTATTAAGTCTCCTTTTGTCAGCTCTTCTCTTTCTCTCCCTCCTCTTCTCTCTCCTACCTCTTCTTCTGCATCCATTTTTACTTTTGTCATTAACTGAAGTTATCGGCGACAGAGCATGTGCCCTGCAGCTCTGGCGATGATTCTGGTTTAAATGTTTTCCATTATTGCATTTTATTGATTGATAGAAGTACCGGTATAGAAATATCCGGTCACAATACTAGAGCTACCATATCAGGGAATAGGCAAGGTATGTCCCTTGGGGAGTCCTTCTACCTGATGCCGCCCCGCTCGTACCCCAGAAAGCCAATGTTAAAAATTCACCCTGCCGCCACTCAGTCTCTCGGCACATTGGGTTCCTGTCCAACATGCCGGACAGATTTTAATAGTTACCATTTCGTAAGCATATTTTTATGATACTTTGAGTGAAGATGCCTGGACTTGAGTTTTACCATGTTTGTTACTAGAACCACGTAAAAGCTGCTTGTGAAAACATTTGTCGACGGCTCCATTGTTGCATAAAAAAGGAGGACGCCTCCTCACATTAGCCTTCTGACTCGCATCAAGTCAATGACGATAAAAAAACTCATCAAAGCAGGCTAAAATCTCATATCACACAAAAATGCGTCAGACATCTTTTTACTTTTGTAAACCACACATCATAGTCATTATTTGATATCATAAAGATCCCCAAGTCTTGATACGTTTACATTTGAGAACCCTCGACCAGGGCACCTAGTTAAATGTGGTCCCAATTTCAAAGAAACGCTGAGAAGAAAACCTAAAACTTTGAGTTTTATGGGGCATCGATTGCTTGATTTGCCTAAGGCAAATCTAAAGTCGCTGCTGGTGGAAATTGTGTGATATTTTAATTAAATAGGTTAAGCTGAATAGTTAGTTATAAACGAGTATCCTATTGTGTCTAAAGGGCACTGTCATAAAATCTAGTGATCAACTCATATGTGTTTGCGCGCGCGTGTGTGTTTTTTTTTTCTTAAAAAACTTTCCATCATAAACAGATGTCTATTGTCATCAAAGACAGTTTACTGAAAAATATCGTTCCAAGTGAAGAAGAAAAGATTGTCTTATACAGTACTCATAGGTTTCTAACATCGGACTTGTCAACAACATTAAACAATATTTATCAAAAGATGTGCTGACACTTTGATTCATTGCTTGTTTGGAAGACTAAGAGCACATCTTCCAAATTGAGGCATACAGTAATGTCAGATCTTCAGCTTGTCAGTTTTAAGTACCGATTCAAATAGAAATTCAAAGCTGCTAAATTCAGTGGTATACAAGTATCGCGCCGTGTTAAGATATGTGAATAGGTAATATGTGAATAAGTAACTATTTCTTATGGAATGGTATTAATGAAGTCTCCCGAAATTCGCTCGATAAAAAAGAGAGAATGTGTATGTGTGTGTGTGTGTGTGTGTGTGTGAGAGAGAGAGAGAGAGAGAGAGTGAGTTAGTGAGTGAGAGATAGAAAGAGAGACTTAGTCGAGATAGTAAGAAGAAGAGGAGATGGCGAACGCTTTCATATGTGATGAATATTGAAAAGCTATTCTATATCTCTTGCGATTAAACTTCTATTACTAATTTCTCGACAAAGAAAAGAGCGTTCAGTCACCCAAATGAAGCATTATGCCTATATGTAAACACTTAATAAAGACAGTATGTAGCGGAAGGTTTTATATGTGTGAGATGATAGTGCTAGAGTAGAAATAGTATTCTCTCCAGAATGTGTGAGGTCCCAGTGACAGAGAAGTACACTGGTATCACTCGATAGTCACGGCTGTGAAAGTATCTGGACTGAAGATATTCAGAGAACAGTCAGACCTTACTGCGCCACCTCCGCTATGTGACCACCTGTGATATTAATAAACATTCAATCAAACTCAGTATCAACTATATTGAATGAATAAAGCTGGTGAATACAATTTATATCCTCTTTATTTACATCTATCTAATTGTGGTGATTGTGTGTGACTGGTGATACAAAAGTTATATTTATACAAAAAACCAAATTGGCGAAAACCCTTACAGTTTTTACAAGTTACACTAAAATGTCACTTCTTTAGACTCTTCCAATTAGTTAGGTAATAGACTTCTTCACTGTCTTATTCACTTTATAACTTTCACTAGTTCATCACGCAAATTGTCATCATAAAACTTTGATTGACAGTTATCACTTCTTGGGTGCACGATTGTCACAAATATCACTCATCTGTTTTTATAATCAGTGTTCATATGAGATGTACAGCTTCAGTACGTCGTGCTTCTACCACTCCAGACACTGCCGGGGCGATTCGCATTGATCATCGAGCAATTCTTGATCATTGACCTCTGACTTTTGGTTGACAAGTATGAACCCTCGCAGGATCTAATTAAGATCAGTAAAGACTGGCTTTAGTGGAGTAACAGAACTGCCTGGCTGCAAATAACAAGATATTGGCCTCTGCACGTTCCTCTCTCTCCAGCCGTTGTCCTTCTGTCTTGCTTCGCTGTACAAGTGAATTTGAAATGTTGTTGTTGTTGTTGTTTTCTTCTACTATGTTGCTGTGATACCCTGTTCAACCTGAAGTTTGGTTATAATTGGGGTATATAGGGTGTTATCGTCTTCACTGGTATCTCGTTCGTAGTCCTGGAGGTGACTGGTCCTGAAAAGGACCACTTGCTGGCTGTCTGGATTCCTCTTTGTCCGTTTGTGGTGCCGTGTCGCTCTCATGGTGTTTTTTATGTCCTGCCTCAACTATCTGGCTCGTTTAGTTTTGTGTGTTTCTACGCTACTAGTTTCTGTTGCTTTTGTCTTCTTGCTCTCCTGTATCTGTGACAGTGCTTTTTCAATTATCGTTGGTAGTAGCTGTTCTAGCGTTTCTGGCTGCTAATGCTCTGTCTTGATTGAGTAACATTTGCTGTACGATGTCGATTTTCATTTTGTCTTTCGTTTCTTTGTTTTGTTCTCTAGTTTTTGTAAGGATATCCTCAACGATCCTTCTCTCTGATTCAATTCTTTTGAGTATTTGTTCGTTCTCTGCCTTTAGCTCTGTGAGTTTGGCGATGTCAACTTCTATCTCGTGTTTGATGGTTGTTTCAATTCTTTTGAGTATTTGTTCGTTCTCTGCCTTTAGCTCTGTGAGTTTGGCGATGTCAACTTCTATCTCGTGTTTGATGGATTTTGTTTCCTGTAGCATTGCCTGGGCGCTCTGTAACATTTCTCTGGCGCTCTGCATATCTATTATGTCTTCACCGCTGTCCTTGTCGTCTACGGGATCCTGCTTGTTTCTGCTTTCGTTCTGCTGTTTCCTTTTCATTTCGTTGATTTCAGCGGTCAGCTTGTGTAGCTGTCTTCTGTCAATCGTGCGCTGTTTTTCTGTAGCATCCGCATTCACTCTGTGTTTGGCCTCTTTGAAGGGTATGTTTTTAGACACGGCCTCCTTCAAGATGCTCTTAGTTTCCTGGAACACAGGGCATCCTCTGTACCTTGCCCCGTGGTTTCCGTGGCAGTTTGCACAGATACGGTTTTCGTTAGTTTCTTTGTAGTTGCGGTCCTCCTTTGCCCTGGGGCAGTCGCCATATTGGTGACTACCCGCACAATACCGGCAAACTGCATCTCTCCTGCACGTCTTTTTTGTGTGCGAGAACTGCTGGCAGTTGGAGCACTGCATCACCGGAGGGATATAGGCTTCTGTCTTTTTGGTTGTGGTTTCGAGCGTCAGTCTCTCGGGTCTTGTCGATCCTTCTACCGTGACTATCATCAGATTGGTATCTTTCTTGGCCCAGGTTTTTAGCCTTTCGACCTGCGTGATTTTAAGATTTGTGTTTTCAGCTTGAAGGCGTCTGTGGACGTCGCCTTCGGAACATCTTGTATCCACCCCTCTGATGACCAACTTCTTTGTTGTCTTGTACTTTTCCACCACCACTTTTATTTGGTGGGGCAACTGGATTTCCTTTGGACCGGATTCCAGTTCGATCATCAGCGAGGTTGTTTTGTCTGTGTTGTTGAGAGAAAGCACTACTCCCTTTTCGTGCCTCCCTACTTTGGCGATACCTCTCCGTCCAGTTATCACCTCGAGGATGTTGATCACTTTGTTGTCGGGTAGGGCCCTGAGTGAGACCTCACTTCCTGACGTCTGGGTGATCTTAACAATCCTCTCCTGTATCGTTTCTGAGTTGCTTGTATTTTTAGTGTTTGGTCTTTGTTTCCTTCTACAGGCTTGGTTCGAATCTTGTTCTTGGTTATTCGGTGTGATATCTTGCGTCTGAGCCTTTGAGTTGTCAGCTGTTTTTTCCTCAGGATCAGGAATGGTAGCTTGCTTCTCAGTGGTTTCGATGTCCAGCACGTCTGGAGCTACTTCTACTGTTGCTTCTTGAAGAGTGAGCCTAAGGGACTCGTCTCCGTCTTCAAGTCTTCGAAGTGCATCTAAAATGGTCTCTGCGACATCTTCCTCTTGTACCTGTCTGTGTTGAGGATCTGCCTCTATCACTTCCTTCGTTGTTGTTGTTGTTGTTGTTGTTGTTTTGATGAATTGATGGGTGGAGATCGGGCACTCAACATCTGATCATTGTTGCGTCTTCTCGTTCCATCTTGTTCTACCCTGTTCAACCTGAAAGTTGGTTATAATTGGGGTATTTAGTGTCATTTTATTTACTAATTTTGTATTCAATTTAAATAACTGTTGTCTTTTGCAGTTGCTGATTTTTATTTATATTATTATTTGTCAATTTTATTTTCTCTTTTGTATTGTTTCTAGATAACTATTGTCCTTTACACTTGGTTTTAATTTGTATTAGTATTTGTTCTTTTTGAGTTGTTGTCCCTTTTTTTAATATCTTGTCTTTCCTTGTCCTATGAGTAGCTATTTTTTGTTAATGCTTTGTTAGTTCTTGCTGCTTAATTTCTATTTAGTTGGATGATTTTCCTGAAGTTCTAGCCTTATATTTTTTCCTTTGTTTTATGTATATATCTTTTAAGTATTGATTGGGCATCTCTTGGGGCATCTATACTTAAAACCTTATCACCTGTTAAGTCTATATTGTGATTTCTATAGTAAGTTTTTAATTCAAGCCTTTGTTGTTCATACTTTTTACAGTGGATCAGGTAGTGGTCTATGTCATTCTCTTCCTGACATTCTTGGCAGTGTGGTTCTTCTACCATGAAGTATGCTGCACCGAGTCGGAGACGCCACAGTTTTTTGTTCGATGGTATCTTTAATTCTTCTCTGACCTGGCATGTCCTTGTTGGTTCTTTCAGCAGTTTGAACGCGTGTCTGCCTTTTCTACTTTCTTTCCATGTTGTCTTCCATTCCTCGTTTACAGTTTCCTTCACTTGGCTCTTGATCTCTGACCTTCCCAGTCCTGCTTTTATATTGTTTTTACTTGTTCTTCCCTTCTTGGCATTCTGGTCTGCCAACTCGTTGCCAGCTATACCTATGTGTGCTGGAACCCACACTAGCCTCACACTACATCCTCTGTTCTCTAGTGATGTATTAATTGCTAGAATTTCTTCCTTTATGTCTGGCCGGCTACATTTACCTGAGTGTTCTAGTGCTTGTAGTGATGATAGTGAGTCTGTAAATATCGTAACAGCTTCTGGTGGGTTATCTTCGATTATTTCTAGACTTTTAAGAATTGCTACCATCTCAGCAGTAAAAATCGATGCCCTTCCGTTATACTGTAGCTCTTATTTATACCCCATTGTTCTCTTACAACTCCGGCACCTAGTTGCCCACTATCACCCTTGGATCCATTAGTGTAGATGGCCAGACTTTGTTTAGTTAGTTGCTCTATGAACTTTCTACTTATCATTTTGGCTTCCTTATCTTCTATGTTTTGTTTGATCTTTTCAGTAAGTGAGTAGTCTATGATTGGTGTTTTTAGTTCCCATGGTGGTATTTTGCTTCTGTATTTATTACTATTTCTAAATTGTGTTTGATAGTTCTTTGAACTGCATTAGGTCTTCTATAGTTCTCCACCCTGTTGGATATCTATCTTTATTTAAGGGAACGTCCCATACACTTGGTTGGTTTTTGACAAATGCTTTATGTGCTGGGTGGGTCACTTCTTGTGCTACTTTACTCCAATAATTTAATCTCAGTTCTTTCCGTCTTAGACCAAGGGGAGGTATGCCGAGAGCTACTTCTAGAGCTTCTACTGGTGTCGATATAAATGCACCTGTAATGGTTCTCATGGCTGCATTTTGAATCCTGTCCAGTTTTGCTTTGTTAGAAGCTGCAGCTGAGTCATAGACTATGCTGGCATAATCCAGTTTCCCCCTGATGAAGGACTTGTAGAACATAAGCATTATTTTATTGCTGGCCCCCCATCCATTACCTTTTACAATCCTTAGTATATTTAGGGGTCCCCTACAGCTTTCTACCAAATTGTCTATATGTTTATTATAATTTAGTTGTTTATCTAAAGTTATGCCCAGAAATCTAGTTGTTGAGGAGGTACATATTTTCTGTCCTTTAATGGTTATATTGATTTTGTTATTTTTTTTTTAAATTTCCTTTGCTGAATATCATACCTTCTGTTTTGTTTACATTAATTTGGAAGCCCCAACTTTTCATCCACTCTGAAACTTTGTATATTTGTTTTTGAAGTTTTTGGTAAACATGGTCCAAGTTTTTTCCATGGATGGGTTTGAAAAAAAAATAGAAAAACGGTGATTCGTTTTATGAGGACAAAAGACAAAAGAAAATAGTCTACGTTACGGCCACAAGGCCTTCGTCAGGAAAGGAAAGAAAGTGAAGGTTAGATAGGACACATAAGAACTTTAATAAATATAAAAATATAAAAATAAAAATAAAACCTAGGTACTTCCCTGAAGGCAAGGCATCGAAATCCTATCACTATTTGCTGTCCGCTGACGGACAGTGTGGCTGAAAAGGAAGTGACTTCCGCCACCGGATGTACACAATACATACTAAGAAACTAACAACTAAAAAACGAAACTGAACAATAAACTACCCAAACGTAATAAAAGTGGGACTGGAAATAGAAGAGGACAGAATGAGTGGGAGATAAATAAATATGAAATAAAAAATCAAGACAAATTAGAAACAGTGTATATTCATACATATTATGGAGGATGGCATAAAAAATAGAAGAATAGGATAAGAGTGGAAAGAGTCAAAATAGAGCAAGAGAGAAAAGGGTGACCTCAGACAAAGGTGTGTAAAGTGTTGAGTTTTTTCCAGATCGCCAAATGGCACAGTCATCTGCAAATTGTGATACTGCATTCTTTATGTCATTAAATTCATCTGCTAAATCATTTACAGCAATAGTGAAAATTGAAGGAGAAATCACTGATCCTTGGGGAATCCCATTCTGTTGTTCATATATTTCTGACCTATCATTATTCACCTGTACAGCAAAATAACTGTCCTGTAAAAAGTTTTCTAGATACCTATAGGTTTTACCAGCAATGCCAATCTTTTTCATTTTGTTAAGAGCTCCATCTCGCCAGCATTCATCATATGCCCTTGCGACATCTAGAAAGACTGCCACTGTTTTTTCTTTCCTCTTGAACCGTAGCTTTACATCATGTTCTAATCTTACAAGCTGGTCTACTTTACTTCTGTCTGCTCTAAACCCTGACTGGTTTGGGCTATATAACTGATATCTTTCTAGGTAGAATTTAACTCTTTTTTTCACAACAGTTTCCAGTAATTTACCTAGTTGTGATGTTAAGGAGATAGGACTATATGAACTTACATCATGGGCTTCCTTATTGGGTTTTAGGATGGGTACTATCATAGCTACTTTCCATTCTTTTGGTATCTTTCCTAAGCTCCAGATTTTGTTATAAAGGGAAGTTATTATGTTTATAGTTTTTTTGGGTACTTTCTTAAGGATTTCATAACTCAGTATATTAGATTTATCTTTTATTGCATTAGTTACTTCATCCTCTGTTATATCAGTATCTAAATAGTTTGTTTCTTCTATCTGGTCTGGTAGTTCTTTGGAAAACTGTATCCTAAGTCTTTCTCTTCTCTCATTTCTTCCTGTCCAAGATTACTTTTTGCACTGACTTTATAGAAATACTCAGCAAGGGCATTAGCTTTTTCTTTATCTGTTTCTGCTCTCTTTTTTAGTTTGATTGTTGGCATTATTGTTTTCTTATTGTTCCATTTGACTGCCTTAAGCTTTTTCCATACTTCTTTAATTTGGGTGCTAGGTTTAAGTGACTGACAAAACTCCTTCCAGTTAGTTTCTTTGGCTTTAAATATTATTCTGTTAGATTCATTCCTAATAAGTTTATACTCATCATAGTTTTCTTCTGTTCTGTTATTTCTATATTTTTGTAAGGCCCTTTTTCTTCTCTCATGAATTTCTGCAAAGCTTTTATTCCACCAGGCAACTGGTTCTTCATTCCACTGAGTTTTTCTTTTCTTATTAATGTTATTTTTTGGTTTAAGGTGCTGTGGCATATTTTTTTGGGTATATATTTTATTGCTATTTTCAGAATTTCATTGGTCAGTGTTTCTGCCCACAAGTCAGTATCATCTGATTCCATGACTTTATATTCCATCACCTCCAGCTCTGATTGGAAAGCTTCCCAGTTTGCTTTTTTATAGTTGAAAGTCGGTTTCTCTGGTTCTGGGTTTGGAATGACATTTTCATGCATGGTTATTATAATGGGCAGATGATCTGAGTTTGTGTCTTGTAACACTTCCCAATTTACATTCGCTAGGTTGTTAGTTGCTATACTTATGTCTATTGCTGAGTCTGCCCTGTTAGCTTGTGGATTAATTCTAGTTGCAGTTCTATCATTTAGTATTAGTAGTTCATTGTTTTCTGTGAAGTCAAGTAGGCACTTTCCTGCATTGTCTGCATGTTGTCCGCCCCAAGCATAATGATGAGAATTAAAATCGCCTACTATGACTGTTTTGGGGCCTAGTCTGGTGCTTATGGCTAGTATTTCTTCATCTTTAATTGTGCCATCTTTAGCGTATACATTTAGGATTGTTAGATTGCTTGGTTCAGCTGCTATAGTAACCTGGATACCTTCTATATTGATTGTATTAAATACTTCCCAGTCTATAATTTTAAATGTTTCGCTAACTATTACTGCGACACCATCTCCTCTACCTTCTTTTCTATCGTGTCTAAGTATCTTAAAGCCCTTACAACTATATCTATTATTTGGGTTTAAATGGTTATCTTGAAGAGCATATATAGCGGTAGCTCCTCCTGTCTCTGCTAGTAGGGTTGCAACATTCTTTTTAAAACCCTACAATTCCACTGTATAATTCTAAATCCGTCTAAGTTGAACTTTAAAATCATCAAGTATCCCTTTTATTTTGGTTTAACTATCAAGTTTGCTCTTATTCTGTATTTCCTGTACTCGTGGGCCCATTATCAACCATGTTTTCAAGAAATTCCTCATTCAGACTTGTCATTTTGTACCTAATTTTTCCCACTAAGTATGGTAAAAGAACCTCAACTTGTTCTTTGATAGTTTCTTTTAGGTTGCTTTTGTTTTCCTGTTGCATTATGTTCTTTTTGACCACTTTCCTATTTTCATTCAATACTACATTCACTTCTCTCCCTATGCTAATTTCCTGTCTTTCACTTTCCATTCTTTTTAGTATTATTTCATTTTCCTCTTTTAATTCAGACAGTTTGACTAGTATTATTTCATTTTCTTCTTTCAGAACAGTCAGTTTAGCTACATCCTGGGAAATTTGGTGCTGTGTGGCTTTCACTTCTTGAAGCAATGCCTCTGCCCTTTTCAGCGCATTCACATTTTCCACTGTTGTAGCTGAACTGTCTGGCTGGCTGTTTTCTATTGTTTTGTTAGTTACTTTCTGATCTTTTTCTTTTGACAGCTGCGTTTTAATAGTTTTAATTTCTTCTTTTACAGACTTGATTTCTTCTGCAACTTTACTGTTTGTGTTTTTTGTGTTTCCTTTTATTTCTTTAATTACTGTTTTGAAAGGGGTTTTGGTTGTTATAGCTTCCTTCAGTGCTTTTTTGGTGTCTTGGTAAACTGGGCAGCCCTGGAACCTGGCGCTGTGGTTCCCTTTGCAGGTAATGCATTTTCTGTTTTCATTGCCATTTTTATAGTCAGTATCTGACTTAGCCTTTTCGCACTGGTTAAAGGAGTGGGAACCGGCACAAAACCAACATACTGCCTTCCCCCTGCAACTGTGTCGACCATGGCCAAACTTCATGCAGTTGGAGCACTGCAGAACTGGGGAAATGAAGGCTTCTGTGTTTTTTTTTTTTTTTTTTTGCTTTCCCCAATAGTACTGTCTTGAGGGGTTCGCTCCCTTCTGTGGTTATTACTAACTGTTACTCGTTCAACGTGTACCAGCTTTAAATCTGGGTTTTGCTTAACCAGAGTCTTTGAAACTTCCTCACCTGACAGGGTTTGGTTTATACCTTTAATAACAAATTTTCTGGTTTCTTGTGAAATGTCTATTTGAATTTTGGTGTTGTGGGCCAGTTAGAACAATTTAGGTTTTTCCTGCACATCTTGTACTAAAGTTTTGGTTTTTTTCTGATTCATTTAGAGTCAGCATTATTCCTCTGTTTTGTTTTTGTATTTTGGCAACGGCTTTTTTGTCAATGACTTTTTTCCATGAGGACCAGGATTTTGTCGTCCGGGAGAGATCGAAGCGCGGCTTCTGTTCCAGCTATTTGTGTTATTTTCACTTTTGAAGGGTTTCCTTTCGGTTGGAGTCTTCTTTGTTTTCTCCTCTGGTTTCATGACTTGTTTTGATTCTGTTTACCTGGTTGTCCTGATTATCATTTTCCCTGGGTCCTATCTTTTTGTTCACTGTGCTGGTTCCCGAGCTTTCACCTGTATTGGTTATGCTTTTTGTTGTTTGTACTTCTGAGCCTCCTTCCAGTTGTTCCCCTATTGTCTGTATCCTGTCCTTTATTTCTGTGTCTCTGACTTCAGGGTTCGTGGTCTTGTTTTGTTCCGTCAGGTTTGGTGTTTTGTCCTTTTCATTGGTACACGCCATTCTTTCCCCGGACTTACTCTACAGAGGGCAGATTATATTCTATCTGAACTACGTGAAAGGAGTGTCATCTGGTACATTAAGCTACGCCCACCTCTGGGTGAGAAGCGAATCATATTTCGTAAGCACGATCAATATCTTATCGCTGTGTCTTTGTCGTCTTTCTGTCCCACCTACTCAGCTACTGCATGTTTGTTATTGGTGATTGTAAAGGTGAAGTTTGTCTGACACCAGATACAGCAGTAGGCGAGTGAAGTGTTACAGACTTTACATTACTAGGTCCAGCATCGAGAGGTGTGGCGACCAGTTCTCTGCCTCTTCCATCCCAGAGTCAAAGAGTAGAGTCAGGTACCCATGTACAGTTGAACAAACTGAAGCGTGTCATTACTGTGATTCGAACTCGGCATCTTTATCTCGAGAGACCAGAGCTCTAACCACATGGTGATTGGCAATATGTTGATGTGGTCATCTACTTCAGCGTCCAATTGGCTACGTGGTTAGCGCGTTTTCCTCTCGCAGCGAAGTTACCGAACTCCGTCACAACCCAATCTACCCAGCCGTAAACGTGTACGTGAATCTTCTCTTGAGATTCCAGACACGGACTGATTGGTAATGTTATCAACATGTTTTATCAATGTATTGCCAATCTCCACATTTATATATGTAGTTCTTGTCATCACTTCCACTTTGATAACAGTGTGGTACGATTTTCACCAATTTATTCTACATAAGAAACCGATTTTAAAAGTCTGTACATTGTTAGTTTTTGTTGTTCTTTGTCACAAGAGGGTGTCTCCTTCTGATTCTTAACCACCGACCTTCAAAGCAGTCAGTGGCCATCACGCCTAGTGGCGTCTTGTAGGGCAACAACAAATTGATTCCACTTTGCTCGAACGGTGGCCATCCTTCGAACAGTGCTCCAACTCTGGTTCATTCTTTGCATCTCAGCCTCCACAGTCCTCCGCCAGGTTGTTTTTGGTCAGCCACTCTTTCGTTTTTATTCAGGGGTCCAAAGCATAGCTGTTCTTGTGATGGCATCGGGGTCTCTTCTGAGGACATTGCCAACCCAGCTCCAGCGTCTTCCAGCTATGATGGTGTGCATGTCCTCTTGCTTGCTCCAAGTAAGCAGATCTTGGTTGGTGATTGTATTCGGTCAAAAGATGCGGTGACATTTTCTGAGGCATGTTGTGTGAAAAGAGGACAATCTCGACATTTCCTTCTCTGTAACTCTCCAGCATTCCGCACTATAGAGAAGCACAGAGAGCACACAGCTCTGATATAATTTTAATTTTGTGCTTGTGCTATATTACGAGGACTTCCAGATGTTGTTTAGGCAAAAAAAGGCTGTTCTTGCTTTACTCATTCTGATGTTGATGTCTGTGCCTGCCCCGCCGTCTGGTGTTACTATGCATCCTAGGTATGTGAAGGTGTCTGTCTGTACCAGTTGCTGATTTCTTACTGATTTGGGGTCAGGGTTGCTCACATTGAGCGTCATGACTTCCGACTTCTTTAAATTGATGTTCACGCCCACCTGCTGTCTATACTTATTAAGCTTATCCGTTTTTTCCTGGATGTGTTGATGTGAATGTGCAAGTAGTGCAATGTCATCTGCATATTCCAGATCTTCCAATGTAGAAAATGTAGTCCATCTTATTCCTCTTGGACTACCCTCTGTTGTCTGGCGCATCACCCAGTCTGTGACTGTTAAAAATAGAGTTGTTGATAATGGGCATCCCTGTCGTACTCCTGTCTTCACCTCAATGGTTAGGTTGCTCTGCTCAACACTACATGTAAAGTTGGCGTAGAGGCTTTTTATGATTGAGACTATGAAGCTTAGAATGCCATAAGCCCTCAGTATTTTCCATAAACTGTCCCTATGTATGCTGTCAAAAGCCTTTTTAAAATCAACGAAATTAATGTACAGCTGTCTTTGCCATTCTGAGCCCTGCTCTATAATGTTCCTGAGAGTGAATATATGATCCACACATCTTCTGTTCTTTCTAAATCCTGCTTGTTCTTTCCTGAGTTTGTAGTCTACTCCTTTTGAAATTCTCTGTATAATTATCCTGCCTAGTATTTTGCTAGGAACTGAGACAAGAGAGATTCATCTCCAATTATTGCAGTCTGCAAGGTCTCACTTCTTGGGCAATTTGACAATTATTCCTTTGTTCCACTCTGATGGTGTTGTCCCTTTTATCCAGACTTGTGCAAATAGTGGTTCCAAGGTGTAGTGTTGTTTAAAATATAAGACATCCTGGACAGAAAATTGTATCAGGTGATACCAGGTTAGTGCAATATAAGAGACTGGTCTTATAAGCTATACCACCTTCTCTGAAAAGAGTAAGGGTGTATGGACATCAAAGGCAAGATCAAGCTGTATTAGTTCCTAGGTATGATAATAGTGATTTATCCTAGGTTCTTAAATGCTCCTCTCAAGATCATCCTCTGTTTATAATGTTAGGCTCTGCTAGGGGTATTAAACTAAAATATTACCCAACAAGAACTGTAACTTAACTTAAATAATCCAAGTAAGTATGTTGGTAAAATTTACGATTTATTTCGTACACGTATTCTTTTCTTTGTGAAAATTTTTCACTGACTCAAAATTGATTACAACATAAAATTAATAAAATCACTGGTAAAATGTTCACAACTAACTATAGTCTTTAAAATTTATATTGATAGTTCTTCTTCCCTGGCTGAACTCAATCTGGTTGCAGACTGTTTGTATTTTAGGATTAATAATAGTTCTTCAGTTACTGAATTACAGTCAATTACAGAATCTGAATGTGCCTATCTAGGTGCACTGAATTGTCATCATTATCTACTGTCTTACATGACTTAGTTATTGGGGTCTATCTGGTTCTACACTGGACAGTAGCCTTTAATGGCCACTTATCGTTTCTACTTGTGGTTGACGCCTGTCTCACTTCTGTTCTGGAAATAAACTGTCCACTGTCCACTGGGTAGCTGTCCCTCTGGTTTCAAAGGACGCTCGCACCACTAGTTCCTTCAGTTATGGCTGGTTCTTTAAGGTGTATGTTAATTACCGGATGTAACCTGAAACACAATTTTTAACCACTGTATTGTCTATCTCTATCTCTCTATCGCAGAGGAAGGTGAGAAGAGACAGTTTCAGACAGGGTGCAGGTAGACGCATAGGGCATAAACAAACAGGAATAACACGATTTATTTCATCGTAAATACAATCCTTCTCCATTTCCTTGGTTATAGCTATCTGTCCATGATTCACCTCCATACAGTTATTAGGTTTTGTAGAAAATACTATGTGATATCTTAAACAATATAGTAAAGCAATTCCTTTCATCCCTTCCTTTGTTCCTGCTGTGTGTCCCATTCCTTCAAGAAATAATTCTTTAAATGCTTTTCTAAAACTATGAACCCACTTTCCGCTGCCATTCTCCATTTATCTGATTATACACAGGCTCGGTTTTGCCTTCAGCTATTACACAATGGTGTAAACACATCTACACACTTCCTAACGCACAATTTGATTAATTAATTAAAAAAAATATGTATATATATATATATATATATATATATATATATATATATATATATATATATATATATATATATATATATATATATATCTTTCTTCTTCTTCTTCCGTCCTTAGCCAAAGACCGACCAAGCAGTCAGAGGCCATCACGCCTTGTGGCGTCTTAAGGGCAACAGCAGATTGATTTTCTCTGTTGTAGTTTCCCATCACGTCTAGCATAATTTTGTCTAGATGTGCATGTATGGAAAACTAGGAATTTAAATATTATCCTTATTCCTGGACCGATTTCCTTCATTTTAGGCTTAAAATACTTACTTACTTACTTAGTCGTTCCCCTTCTACCGTGAGGTGTAGAGGTTTGGAAGAGAGAGCGCCAGACTATGATATCAGCTGTCTTCCTCCTGGCCTGGTTCCATTCTAGTCCTCGGTCCTTCAAAGATTGTCTAATGTTGTCCTCCCAGCGGACTCTGGGTCTTCCTGGGGGTCTGGATCCTTGGCTCTTTGTTTCCCATGCTTGTCGTGGTAGCCGGTCTTCTCCCATTCTGCAGACATGGCCAAACCATCTTTGTTGGGTCTGTTCTACTTGGGTCTGCAGCGGGTAGGATTTAAGGCCTTGACGTATCGTCTGGTTGCGTACCATGTCTCTTCTTGTTACTTCAACCACCTTCTTCAGATACCTCATTTCTGAGTTTTGGATCTGGCTTTTGGCTTAAAATACGCCGTGGAATATTCTTTATCTTTCTAGAAATTTGTATTTTTCTTACCTTAGTCCATCTTTTCAAAGGCGCAGTCTAAACAGCAACATTTTTGACTAGTCTAATTTCTCGATGCAGTCCAGTCGAGATGTCTCCATTCGTGTAATGCTTTTCGTGGAAGTCTTTGCACCTACTTATCAAGAAACATTCCTATTATAAATTTACTGACTACTTGCATGCGGTATTTCGCTCATAGACCTATAATTTAATCACATGTCCAACTGATTTACACAGATGTGAGACTGAACATTGTTAATGCCTAATACTATTGTAAACATACGAATAAGGACGCCTTTTCATTGGTTCTTCTAGCATACACTATTATAAAGTATAGCGTGCCGTTGTGGTATGAAAGACGTATCGTGAATCAGAATTCACGATAAGAGCACCCAATTCAAAAGCGTGAACCATCTGGTGGAGCTTTCCTTCTGGAATTACCAACAAAGCATTCATCCAATAGGAGGTTTATTCTTCCTTCCTACTCTCCTGGTTTCCTTCAGCTGGGTGCCTACTTAAGAAATCTAGCCCAACATTCTGAGATCCAGGGATGTATTCAATGGTAAACGAAGAAGGTTGGATCAAAAGAGACCACCTTAATAACCTTGCGTTACCATGCTGAGCCTGAGCGAGAAAAACAAATGGCTGCTGATCACACTGGACCACGAAATGTCTACCATAAAGATATATCTGGAACTTCTTTATGTCCCTGACCAACGCCAAACATTTTCTCTCAACCGTGGAGTAATTTCTTTCCGCCTTATTCAATTTAGGCTTGCATAAGCAACGGGGTTCAATTCTCCGGGCTGTGACTGCAATCCTTGCAACAATGCTGCCCCTAACCCTACATTGCTTGCATCAGTCCTAACTACAAATTCCTGATTAAGATCTAGAAGTCTCAGTATAGACCTACTTGTGAGTTTCTGCTTCAACTCTGAATATGCTTTCTCACATTCCGATGTGCAATTGATTTTGTCGGGTTTTCCTTTCTTGGTTAAATCAGTCAGAGGAACACACACACTGTTGAAATTCTTAATATACTTTTGGTAGAAACAACACAGTGAGACAGAGGGCCTTATATCTTTCTTTGTTTGAGGTCTTGGTGCTCTCTGTAATTTTTACAAATTCTTGGGATCATGAGTCATGATACTCTGTTACACTGTGTGTCCCAAGAATTCCAATTCCTGGCAACCAATAATACATTTAGTAGGGCGAGCGGTCAAATTTGCCTGAGTCTGTGATAAGAGGTTTAGATGTTATTAATTATAAGATATCCTGGACAAATAGATGTATCCGAGGATACCAGGATAGTGCCAGATAAGAGACTGGTCTTATAAGAAATACCCCTTTCTCTGAAAAGAGCAAGAGTGTATAGACATTCAAGGTGAGGTCCAGCTATGTAAGTTCCCAGAGTAAAGAATGATGATGATGAAGTTCTCTGGGTCCCTATCCGTTACTTCTTGGGATCTCACCAAGAGTATGTTATCTGTGTTTTGTTATTTGGCAAAGTGTCTAGGGTAATGTATTTTAACAGCATGAATTTCAAAACCGAACTTTAACTTTAATGAAAATTAAGCAAGACTGTTTTCAATTCATATTTACAATTTAATGGTCCTGAACATCAATCTTTTTGTCAGGACTTTCAAACTCAAGAAAATGTTTATTACAAAATATAAATAAATATGCTGGACACTCTGTCCATGACTTTTAAACAAAAGAGGTCACTGAAATGTCTACACCCAGTTCTTGTTTCTATGCTTGATAATACCACTATTCTGTAATTGGAAGGTCTGTTGTTTTCATCTCTCCAAGGTAAAGTTTATTATGTGGAATTGGATTTGAATGAACTATCATGTGTGGGTTGAAACGGACTTATCTTGAACTTTATTGATACAGTTGGCTTATAAGTATTCAGGTTCACCAAAACGTCGTGCTTCCTGGACTAAGGTGAGGAGTCTAGCTGCAGGTTATAGTATGAGCATTCAACTCCCACGTGTTCTTCTTCCCTAGGTTTCTGCAACAACTAGGTCTTTGTAATTCAACCTGGAATAAGAAGGAAAATCTCCTCCCATATAGAGCTTGTCTATATTAATTCCACACCTAATCACTATGAAAACTTACCTTGGTCAGTCATGTGTGCTGACCATTCGCACCAGACCTTAAGTTCCATTGTCTAAATCAGTTTTGTGTAATTATTCTTCTTTAGTAGTAATTCAAAGCCATTGTCCATCATACAGTGTGTGTCTTCCATACAATAAGCAGGGGTGTACAATACATATCTTGTGACCTGTTGATTATTTCTTTCTAGCATTCTATACATGGTTTCACAAGTTATTTGAACAATGTGTCCCTCACAATGGCAATATCAATTTATTTCTACTGCCCTTACAGTCGCAAAATTTGGTAAGGCCAATTGGCAAACATTTTACACATATATTTTTCACTCCGAATAAAACTGCTTTAGACACATTCCTACGAAGGTCGTCGTGACATAACCTTTCCCAATAGCAGTATCGAAATAAAATATGGCTCACAGCCTGTGGCCTACATATCAATAAATTATAAAAATAAACTTATCTATCTTACACTCAAGTAAAGAATCTTCACACACTCAAGCTAACAGTCAGTAAAGGCTCTAGCACTGTGCATCCAGTACAGACGGCAAAGGCATGTCCCTTCTGTCTTTTTTTCAAGCAAGTCAGCTTGGCATGGAAGCTTTCAATTTATGGCGGACTATACAAGAAGTTGTTAATTTTTATCAAACCACTCCCGACCAATCAGATGACGAGTTTAAAAAGTTAACTATTTCCTAGGCTATAGAATTGAGCAGTTTAAAGCGTGTTTGTCTAATCTGACCGAATTTGTTTATTTTATATCATATTTATTTGTGAACCTATTTTCATTATCAAAAGTGATAATTAAACGGCCAATTATTCTCTATCGTTCTTTATAGCTTTCCTTTAGTTATTCCTTTGCATTCAAATGGGGTTAATTTTTTCGTAATTAAATTTGATCTTAACCTGATATGAAAATATTACTAAATTAAATTTTTCTACGCTAAGATAATTTTGAATGAAGGAATCTCTATGTGTATTGCTTAAGCAATATCAGCGCTATAATTTGAGATATCCCTTGCATTTTAAGTATCTTTAGTTATCAAGAAATAAATTATTTAAGTTCGGTCAAAAACTCAAAATAGGTATTATTTCCACTTCAACCAACTTTTCTTGTCCCTACACAAAAAGGAGGTAACGATTTGATTGGTTGTTAAATTTTACTACGTTCATCGATAAATATTGGGGTGGGTGTGTTAAAAAGGGGGAAGGGTGGTAGCATTTAACTTGTTTTCTTAGAAAAATTCAAATACTCTAGTTAAATTGTTGGCGGTAAATTTGACTAGACCCTCAGACAAATTTCAAATACTGTAGTTATTTATAGATATAAAATTACGATAGCTAGTTCGTTTTAAGCTGGGAATTTGAGCGTGTTGTGATACGGATTCACTTTACTACAGAGTCTATCCAATAACATTTCCAGAGATGATAGATGTTCCTCAAATGTTCCGTAGTTATGAGGATATCATCCATGAATTTGGTAATAGCTGGGTTTTGTAAGGGATCCTGTAATTTCCTCATCATCCTGGAGAAAACACTCGGAGCATTCTTCAAACCAAAAGGCAACATATTGAACTCATAGTGCCGCTCCGAAGTGCTAAACGCCAGCAATGGTCTGATTTCAGGCTTGACGGGAATCTGGTAATATCCTTTACTTAGATCCACTTTAGAAAAATATTTTGCCTTATTCAACCTGGCAAACAGCTGATTCGTGTCCGGTAATGGATCCACTTGTGACTCTGTGACATCATTTAATTTCCTGTAATCAATACAGAGTCTATGTTCACCAGAGGGTTTCCTCAGCAAAACCACACTAGCGCTACAAGGTGACTCACTGGGGGAAATGATATTTTCCTGCAATAAGTACTCAATCTCTCCCTTAAAAGCTTGTTCTTTGGCGAAGGGAATTGAATAAGTTTTCATACAGATCGGTGTCGGGTCTAGTAATCTCATGTCATATTCTAACAAGTTTGTGTGCCACGGTTTGTTCTTTAACACATTTGCATGTTTTTCCAACACTTTGTGAATCTGCTCCCTCTGCCCTTTTGTCAAGTGGTTACTGACTTTTACCTGCGCCGGAGATTCACAGGGTCTTAAAGGGTATTCATATGAGGTGAGAGGTTCATTTTTCATTTCTGTAGCTATGGCCAGGGTCATTAAATGCGTACGTTCCGAGTCATTTCTATCATGATATTTCTTGAGTAGTTCCACATGGTAGAGCTTTTCTTTTCACTTTTTTGTGTATCTTGTAATTGGTTTTAGATAGCTTGTCTAGAACTGTGTATAAGCCCTGTCATCCTATTTGAAGTTTGTTGCTACTACCGGGTAACAGAAGAAGCCCCTTCTCCCCAACAGTTAGCTCTCTATCCTTCGCCTTTTTGTTGTATTAAGCAGCATGTTTCCTACTGGCTTTCCTCAGATTATCATTTGCTAATTTCCAGCCAGTTTTTAAGCAAGAGGTCAACTCGTTCACATACTGATATGATGAGATTACAGTCTCTTCTGCTTTCACATCTGTCCATGTCCTCATTAAGGCTTCTAATGGATCTTTGATGGGCCGGCCAAATAACAACGTTGCCGGAGCCATACTTGTTGAGCTGTGTGGGACTTCCCGGTAGGCAAACATTGCAGCGGGTAAATAGAAATCTCCCGTATCAGGTTTCTCATGGGCCAGCTTCCGCAGGATAGAAATAAGAGTCATATTAAAACTTTCTACCTGGCCATTCCCTTGGGCGTGAAAGGGACTACAGTGAAAGTGCCTGGCTTGAAGGATCTTGAATACTTCCTCAGTTAGTTTTCCTTTGAACTGAGAACCATTATCAGTCAAGATTTGGTGGGCAAAACCTAACCTAGTGAATAATGTGAGATGGTGTTAAATATCGATGGTGGTTGTTTAGAAGACCGGACAGTAGGTACGCGAAAGAAATAACTTGACAGAAGTCTGGGTCACAGTTCCATACAAATAATATCGACAGCATAGTCCTGGACATCAG
This sequence comes from Oreohelix idahoensis, assembly GCA_024509875.1. Taxonomy (NCBI): domain Eukaryota; kingdom Metazoa; phylum Mollusca; class Gastropoda; order Stylommatophora; family Oreohelicidae; genus Oreohelix; species Oreohelix idahoensis. Next base: position 186,842 of record JAMPIV010009157.1, on the reverse strand, counting down.
CAACAATAGTACAAAAACTTGCATGATTAGAATATGTAATACAGTCATCCTTACGTACTGGTAACAACTGCATTCAATGTAAGTGCGGCATTCACTCCTCGCACATAACTCTCTATATGGTCTGTATACAATGTAAGTGCGGCATTCACACCTCGCACATATATCTCCGTGGTCCTACTTTCAATGTAAGTGCGGAATTCACTCCTCGCACATATATCTCTATCTCTGGTCTAATCACCAGACATCCAAGTTCCTCCAGAACTTAACAGCGCGGGAAAACCACAACGCGCTTACGTAGACCTCCTATTGGCGCGGGAAAGCACACAACGCGCATTCAAATAATAACATATAATATTCCTAACATAGACCTCCTTCTGACACGGGAAAACGACGTGTCTTTTTAATCCAAAGTTCGGCATTCACTCCTCGCACATATATCTATACCTCTGGTCTAATCACAAGGCATCTAAGTTCCTCTTGAACTCTACAGCGCGGGAAACTCACAACGCGCTTATAAATAATAATATATAAAGGCCTTGTAAATACACGTTACGCGGTACATCATCGCGTCACATCCAATATATTATAATGAAAATCACATACATTATTCACATACTCTAGAAACACTGACCGTCTCCCTCGACGGATGGCCACAGACTTCCCTTTAACAACTCAGTATTCTTCTCTGACACGAATGCTAACTTCATTCACTTCGCACGCTTTTCTCATGTCCTGTAAACCTCAATTCACACATGAACGCCTCTGAGTATTTTTCAACCATACTCTACGTGCTTCTTTTAAATGTAACATTCCAAGCTTGCATACTTCAATAATAATACACTCTAAACAGAGTTACTCCTTTCTCTACCCACACACATGCATATACACGTCATGTATCTCATGACCTTAACCTACTTACTAACAAACTCCAGCCCCTACACAAAAATCCTTAACACCTAACTGTAACTTCGAATATGACTTAACAGAAGGCCTCTGCCACATGTTTGGAATCTATTGACGACATGGCTACTGCCTCTACCTACATAGAGCAGGTGTCTACCAGAGTAAGAATATAACTGTTTCTCCTCTTGGTTCGGATGTGAGGTCCAACAATATCCGCTGCAACTCTTTCAGATAAAGTTCCCATGATTGGCATTTCTCCAAGAGTTGCAGGTGCAATCCAGTGCTTTGGAGCTACCCTTTGACATTCTGGGCAGGGTTTTACATATCTTTTTATATCCTCAGTAATGCTGGCCAGAAATAGTAACATGATATATTCGTTGTCCCGTGGCGCTAATTCCCATGTGTCCGCTAAAGGGTATAGCATGTCCTAACTCCATAACCTTTTTTCCTATATGAAAAAGACAGTGCTAACTGTCCATGCCCATTTAGTCCTGTTCTTACTTTCCTGTAAAGCAAACCCTTCTTCATATAAAATTCTTCTTTTGTTGGGGGTTATGGCTTTTTGGCAATTTGCCAAAACAAGGCTTTAATGAGCTATCTTCAGCTTGTGTCTTCCTCATCTCCTCTGGATGAGTGTTTATTGGGCTGTCTTCCTCCTTCCTAGATTGTGACCTGGTCTGTACTGCCGCCATGATCAGAGGTCGTTTGGGATCTTCCAAAAACACATATCTACACCCCAATCTCAGAGGGTAGATTGGTTACTTTATCACTGCTGCTCTAATGACTCCTTCCCCATAGCGAGTCGTGACATTGATTGTAGCTATGGAAAGTGTCATGGTTGCTATGTCCTTGGTTGCTCGTTGTATCTCTACAGTTTATGTGGTATATTGGTCAGAGTGCTCAAGGGTAGAACTCACGATCGAGTCAAAATCCAATCCAGTATCATAAATGCACATGATAGTAGTGCCGTTACAAGTTACTTCTTTACACACAGAGGATGATGAAGGCTATTCTGCCTCGTTACAGTTCCTTCTTTCCCTTGTTCCGTGTTGCGAGACATGCAGCGTGATGTGGAGGGTTTTTTTCCTTTTACAGTCCCAAGTAGTGTGGTTGTTCATTTTACAAATTTTACACAATTTTCAGCCCGTCTATAAGGTTTCTTATCTTGTACCTGAGGGTTCCTGTCTCTATGGCCAAATTTAGGTTTGTCATAACCTTGTTTGTATTTGTGTTGTTTGTCCCTATTATCAAACTTTTTCTGGTTTTGTACTTTCTCCTTGCTTCCTCTTACTTCCTGCTATTTCTGCCTGAGCTGCCTGATATCTCTCAGCAACTATTAAAATCCCCCCAATCTCTCTGTTCCTTGTTCCATAAGACATTTTCTCATGTCTGAAGGCATAGTCTCTCTTACTTGTTTCATCATAGCAATTTCTTTTAGGTCTTGACATTTTCTCAGAGTAGTCCACTTCTCCAAATAGGTTTCTAATCTGGCAGAGAATTGGTGGTAGGTTTCTCCAGGAAGAAGCTTAGCAGTTCGGAATTTCTTCCTACAAGATTCAGAGTTCTTTCAATAAGGAACAAGCAATGCATGCTTCAAGATTTTATAATCTTCCTGGTCTTCTTTTCCGAGTTTTGCATACATTTCATTAGAAACTCCCATCAACCCCGGCGATAGCTTAAGGCGCCATTTTTCTTTCTCTAAGAAATAGCTAGTGGCTAATCTCTAATACCTATCCCGTTAATCCTCAATTGCATCGTCTTTCTCAATCAATGGATCCAAGTGAAAATTCATTGCTCCATTTGAGGTACTCTGACTTGCATTACTGTCAGAGATAGTTGTACTGTTTCCATTACCAGTAACATTTCCTTGAAGTTCAAGCTCTTTCAATCTCAACGCATGCTTCCTTTGCAACCTCTTTTCTTCAGCCTCCATTTGCAATCTCTTAACTTCAGTCTCTATTTGCAATCGCTTTGCTTCAAGCTCTATGTGCAATATCTTAGCTTCAGCCTCCCTTTTAGCAACCTGTCTTCTCTCCTCAGCTTCCAGTTTCTTGGCCTCCTTATCAGCTTCCACTTGAAGTTTCCATTCTGTTTCCAACTTCGTACCTTATCTTTCAATAAACTTGTCACACTCTGTAGTAACATACTGAATAAGTGCCTCCCCACTTAACCCAAACTCCTTTGCCGTCTGCACAACCATACTCATACAATAACATCTTGCAGACACTCAAACTCGCTTATTAGACCAAACTAAAACTAATACAAACACTAATTAATTAAGGACCACTGTCAGTGTACCCAGTCACCACAATATTGGTTTGTACTCCATGGTACTTCAAAATGTTTTACATATTCCCACTTCTTACTAAAATTACTTTTTATTATTAAAATTATTCTCCTACTGCTAACCCAGAAAGATGCAAGTAATAATTCTAAGCCTGAATATGTCGAAGAAAGGACTCCATGGTGGTAAAGTTATCCCGGACTGAGACACCAGTGTCACAAGAGGGTGTAGTATTGTTTAAAATATAAGATATCCTGGACACACAGTTGTATCAAGAGATACCAGGATAGTGCCAGTTAAGAGACATGTCTTATAAGCAATACCCCCTTCTCTGAAAAGAGTAAGGGTGTATGGACATCAAAGGCAAGATCAAGCTGTATAAGTTCCTAGGTATGATGTTAGTGTTTTATCCTAGGTTCCTAAATGCTCCTCTCAAGATCCTCCTCTGTTTATAATGTTAAGCTCTGCTATGGGGTATTAAACTAAACTATTACCCAACAAGAACTGTAACTTAACTTAAATAATCCAAGAAATTATGTTGGTAAAATTTACAATTTATTTTGTACATGTCTTCTTTTCTGTGTGAACATCTTTCACTGACTCATCATTGATTACAACATAAAATTAATAAAATCTCTGGTAAAATGTTCACAACTAACTAGTCTTTAAAATGTATATTGATAGTTCTTCTTCCCTGGCTGAACTCAATCTAGTTGTAGACAGTCTGTATTTTAGGATCAATAATAGTTCTTCAGTTACTGAAGTACAGTCAGTTACTGAATCTGAATGTGCCTATCTAGATGCACTGAATTGTTATTATTATCTACTGTCTTAGATGACTTAGTTATTGTGGTCTACATGGTTCTACACTGGACAGTAGCCTTGTATGACCACTTATCTTTTCTACTTGTGGTTGACGCCTGTCACACTTCTGTTCGCGAAAGAAACAGTCCACTAGGTTTCCTCTAGACAGTAGGTACTGGGTGGCTGTCCCTCTGGATTCAGAGGCCACTAGTTCCTTCAGTTATGGCTGGTTCTTTAAGGTGTATTGTTACGCACAGATTTGTTGGTAGGCAATACAAGTTTAAAGTAATATCTATCTGTTTGATGGAACACTTTATGTAATAGTCAAAGGTACTTATTTGATAGTCAAAGGGAAATAACCCTTGATTGGTTTGATATTATATTTTGTTATGGCTGTTATCTTCTCTCGGGTCTTAACCTGGCGTATGAATATTAGATTTACGTCGGATTGTTCCTTGTTTGAACAAAACAGATTGGTCTTGCCTGGTATGTTTATAACCCGAGTTAATGTTTATTCCTTGACTATTTAAGGCGATTTGGTCTAATATCTTTATATCTTTTTGATGTCTAACGTCGGCCTATTTTGAGTTGAACTCTCGGGTCAAGAGCGCTTCTGCGCATGTGTCGAATTGAGAGACTTCCGTCATGTTGTGGTTTTGCTGAATGCTGTTCGGACAAGGGAAGTCCGGAGATTGGTCTCTGTGGTTTATTCGGGGAAGGAGATAGTTTCTCTGTATGACTATTATGTCAGTGATTCTCCCCAGTGTTTATTCTTAACGCCAAGAGATGGCGTGTGCTATTTGCTAGTGTGATTTTTCTAAGACCAAGGTAAAGAAGACATTTTCTGAACTTGTTCTATGCCTAGATGTGCAGACGAGCTATCGTCCGTCCATGTGATTGATTGACTATATATAAAGACGACATGTTACCTAGCAGCACTAAATATTTGATGTACGCAGCATTATGTATTATAGGATATGCAGAGCCCAACAGGTACATTTGTGTAATGAACAGAGCCTTTAATTATGCTTCATTATTCATCTTCGGTGCGAGCGAAGCTCACCCAAGATAGAGCCATTTTGGACCCCACTTTTGTCTAGCGGATTACACTGACAAACAACATTTTTCTTTCTTATATAAGAATAAGTGTTCTTAGGTCAGTTTCTTGCGCTGATTTCAAATTTGAAATCCGTTTATCTCTATCACATCGGGTTCTTAAGATATTTGTGAATAAATGTATTTTTGGGAAACCATTATTTGCTCCATTTCATTTTTACTATATAACTTATTAAAAATTAAAAAAATGCAAAATAATTCTACTTTTTATACTGCTAAAAGATGCATGACATATGAAACACTATTTTTCAAATAATTACTGTATTTTGAAATAATTCTGAGCGAAATATGGCTTCTAGAAGTTGTAGAAATTCGGCTGATCTGTTCTGTTACGTGTGTGGATATTTTACCGATCGTGTTCACCAGACAAACTTTACACCATTACTAAAGAAAGCATATGAACTTTATTTCGATTCGAAAGTTGATGATGCAAATAAATCTTGGAAGCCAAATGCAGTTTGTTCGACTTGTGCAAATACATTGGCAGGTTGGTTACGAAAATCGCCGAAGCATAAGTCGATGCCTTTTGGAGTGCCAGTAATATGGTGTGAACCGACAAAAGACACTACTCATTGTTACTTCTGCTTGACAAATATCCATGGTTTCACTTTTAAAACTAGAAAGTCTGTTGTTTATCCAAATATTGAATAGGTGTCGAAACCAGTGCCTCATGATCCAATCACGTGTCCGATCCCAGTTCCACCAGAACAATATCCATTGGACGTGAATGAACCATCAGAAAGTGATAGTTTACCTGCTTTAGAAACTAATTCTGACTCGGATTATATACCGGTGAATGATGGTGTTCACTTAATTTAACAATTCAGAACTTTCAGATCTAATACGTGATCTCGCTCTTACCAAAGGACAAGCGGAATTACTCGGTTCGCGACTCAAAGAATGGAATCTTTTAGCGTCCAATACTCCGATATCTAAATTTCATCATAGACACAGAGAACTTGTTCAATACTTTGAGACGGATGATGACATTTGCTATTGCAAAGATGTAAACGGTCTAATGAAGCACCTTGGTCATGAGCACGTAGTCAACATATGGCGACTTTTCATCGACTCTTCCAAGACTAGTCTAAAAGCCGTGTTATTGCATAACAGAAATTTATTTTCATCAATTCCAGTCGCCTAATCTGTTCATATGAAAGAAACTTATGACAATATGGCTATACTTTTGGCAAAAATAAAGTACAATGACTACCAATGGCGGATTTGTGGAGACCTAAAGGTCATTGCAATTCTCACGGGCATGCAGACTGGGTATACTAAATTTTGTTGCTTTTATGTGTATGGGACAGCCGCAACAGACAGGAACATTATGCAAGAAAGATGTGGCCTATCAAGGATCGTATGCAGCTCGGGCATAAACATGTAATACGCGAGCCATTAGTTAACAAAGACAGCATCATTTTACCACCGTTACATATAAAGTTGGGGCTCATGAAGAATTTCGTAAAAGCGTTAGATAAAACGAGCAAAGCTTTCACTTATCTTCAAGAAAAGTTTCCGTAAGTTAGCGATGCAAAGATAAACGAAGGTATCTTTGTAGGACCTCAGATTAGGAAAGTTATTGCAGACAAACAATTCGAGAACTTGTTACATGGTAGTGAACTTCGCGCGTGGATGGCATTCAAATCGATGGTCGATAACTTTCTGGGAAATCACAAATTTGTCGACTATGTGCATATTGTTAAGCAGTGCATAGATGCATACAGAATTACGGGCTGTAACATGTCCCTTAAAATCCATTTGCTCGATTCGCATCTTGACTTTTTCCCTGACAACCTTGGCGAAGTCAGCGATGAACATGGAGAACGACTCCATCAAGATATCGCCGTAATGGAGTCACGTTATCAAGGACGGTGGAGTGTAACCATCCTTACCGATTATTGTTGGATGCTTCATCGCGATGTACCACATGCCATTCACCGACGAAAGTCGACTGCAAAGAAATTCAAGCCTACATAACTGTTATACTTTTTGTACGAATGATGTTTTAATACTGTATGCGTTGTTAAAAAACTTCAATTGCGTATTTCTAGAGATCCCGACCTGATAGAGAAAAACGGTTTGCAGATTTAAAAACAGCGCATTAAAAATGACCAGAAAGACCTAGAAATGTTAGAGAAAGAAAAAAAAATTTTTTTTTGTTAGCCAGTGTTATCGATCAGAGAACATGAATGCCCTTATTATCTGATGATGATACAGAGATCTGTCTACTATAAAACCCATTACTCGTGGTTGAAGATTGTCGTCATATAAGCCTGCTAAATTTACGGCCTGAAATACTTCGCTAGACGAGGTTCTGTCAGGGAGCCATTGATGATAAACATTTGCTAGCATTAACTGATGCGATTAGTCAGTTAAGGCCTGAGATGACAGACAACTAGAACTCTGAGTGCTTGGCTACTAAAGATCAGTTGTATCTACATTCGACACGAATGCCTATTTGATGTTGTAGACCATTTTTCCAAGTATACGATGTTTTTGCCAACCTGGTTTAGTAACTGTAACCGTGCTGACAGAGTGTGTGTCACATTAAATGTATGAAAACGTCTACAGTAGTCTACGTCATTGACTTCTAGCTATGAGTGAGTGAGTGTGTGGTTTACTTGTCAACTCTACAGAACAGTCCATCCATTCGCGTAACTGACATTTACACTCTCACTCAATGTCAACATTACTTGTCAGGGCCTCAATACTTTATGGACAAGGTGACCTCTATACCAAACACTGTGTCGGTTCGAGTTGACTATTCTACACCATCTATTGAATATCCCAGCGTTATGATCTTTCAACTTTATCAATGTGGTAGGCCAGATTTCTGGGTCTAACCTTCACAGTGGACAGTATTGAGAAGTCAGTTACTGATACCAGATCGTTTCCTGTGGCCGCATACGACACACATGAACACCAGCAGTACAAGTTTACAGTCGATGTCAGCTAGTCAGCAGTTTCGTTACGTGACCTGACCTGTCAAGCAGAGGCAGTCACTAGGTCAGCGATTGTTGAACAGACATTGTTTACATAAAACAGACAACATTACACATCAGTGTTGGATCGTATATTTGACTGTGTTAGCAAGAGGTACATGGCAATATAACTGAGAAATCCTACTTTCAACGGTGGATCTTCCTGCATTGCGCGATATAGTGTTAAACTCTTTTGTACTTAAGGCCAGAATTAATTATTTATTTAAGTGGCAGTTCATTTTGATTGGAAACTGTACCATTATATTGTATAACTGAGCGTTCTCTGCAACACATTCTATTTACATGATTTATGTATTTATGTGTACATATTATTTGTGTGTTTGATTCTGTGGGTCGGTTGGGCAGGCGACTAATATAGGGAATAATACGTCATAGAGGTCCCATATTAGTGTTCTGTAGGTGCAATTTTCTTGATTGAAAATTTGCTGGCAACATTTGTTGCTATTTTTGTTAGCTGTGACGAGCTGTACTCATCGTTGTTTTTGTAATATTTTTCTGTTCTTCAGTTTTGTTTTCATTTGTTTGTATTTGTAGGTCTCATCTTTCCTTTCATTTAGTTGTATACAACATTTATATTTATACACTGTGACGTCATTTGTTTTGGTTATTTCCTCGCAGTTGTCATCACAGGTTATGTGATATTTTTTCTTTAGTTTTCCCTATTTGATTTATTTGATTTCTGCGAATGTTTTCGTATTGTCCTTTGTTTATGTTGTTGGTTGACATATACTATTATGTTGTTGGTTGAAATATACTATTATGTAGTTGGTTGATATATGCTATTAATAATATATTTGACGATGCACTATTAGCTGTGTAGTGCACTTGTGGTATAGAATCAACTGGTGGTGTATTATTAGTATTATTATTATTATTATTATATAGTTGATTATACAAGACCTTATTAAAGGTTTGTTTCCCACAGAGATTGGGATAAAGTGTGCTGGTTATTCAAGTTTATTAAAAACTTCCTTCCATTTACTTTGAAATAAATTGTATTATTATTTCAGGTAACTAGTCTCATATTAGACATTATGTCTACATTACATTACTTTATCGAGCAAAGGAAAGCCCTTGGGGTGACTGAAGATAAATTAAGAGAATTTGTGATGGGCGAATATTACAAAGTTCAGGAGGCTGAGGATAAAAAGTTAGACAGGGAAATTAAAGAATTTCAGGAGAGAAAAATTCAGTGGCAGAGAGAACATGAAGATAAACTCTTAGCTGTGGAGCTGGGAAAAACGATAAATGAGCTTCAAAGTGATAAGAACGCTCTTACTGATAAGTTATCAGCAATGAATTGTGAAAATGCTACATTAAGGAGTAAGTTGACGCTGTTGACAGCGAATAATGATAAATCTAGGGAATTTTTTCTTACACAGAAGAAAGAGTTAGAAAATAAAGTGACCTCATTAAAAAAGATGTTGGATAGCCAGATAAATGAGGTGAGCTCAATGAAGAACAATCATCTTTGTAAAGAACAGTCTCTTAATAATTAGCTAAACCAAGTCAAAATGGACTATGAGAAATTAAAGACTAAAGCTAAGGGACATGAAGATGACTTACATAAAGCAAACTTAGAACTTGCTAGTGCGCAAGATATGTGTTGCAAAGTAAAAGTTCAGGCCGGACAAGACAAGAAGTCTTATGAAGGAACAATTCTGGAATTAAGTAATGAGGTGAATCTTCTGCGAAGTACTGCTATAAAGAAGAGTATGGAATCTCTGGAGGAGATTAAGGTGTTTAAGAATAAGAAGGATATTGAGATTCAGTCACTGCAACTGGAGTTAACACAGTTGACAGCGAATAAAGAAAAAGATAGGAAAATTGATGAACATTTTGCTACTCATCATAGTGCTATGGAAGCACTCAGACTTGAACTTGTTCAAGAGAAGAATAAGGTTTTAGAAGCTACATCTCAGATGACAATATTAAGAAAGGATCTTAAAGATAGTATTGTTAAGGAGAAGACTTTGGCTTCTCAGTTACATGTTACAAGGTTGGATTATAACAGGGAAGTTAAAACTAATGAGAAAATGAAAAAAGCTGCTGCTAGAGAGAAAGCTATGACAGAAATGGAAGTTACAAAACTTCGTAAAAGAGTTGACGGTTTATTAGATATTATTTTATACAATAAGATGTTATCTACTACCAAAGTGGATAGATTTCAACAAAAACCTGATGGTCAACATGTTGCTAATGCAAAGAGTCAGCCACATGCACTCAATGCAAGCAAATCCTTTCGTAGCAAATATGGGATCCAGACCCCGAGGACGACCCAGAGTCCACTGGGAAGACAACATTAGACAATCTTTGGAGGACGGAGGACTAGAATGAAACCAGGCCAGAAGGAAGACAGCCGATAGGATAGTCTGGCGCTCTCTCTTCCAAACCTCTACACCTCATGGTAGAAGGGGAATGACTTAGTAAGTAAGTAAGAATTCAATGAACAATCCAATAATGGAACAGTTTTCCAAATATATTTATTTTAATCTGCAAATATATATTTTATTGCTTTTGAGTATACTTGACCTGAACAGTTTGAGGTTCCGGATAATTAAATTGTATATATATATATATATATATATATATATATATATATATATATATATATATATATATATATATATATATATATATATATATAGATATACATATATATATATATATATATATATATATATATATATATATATATATATATATATACTGAAGCACATTAAAAACGCACCACTATTATATATACTGATGCCGAGAAGCTGGCAAAAAAAAGTGTGGGAATGGATTTTCCCCGTATTTGCCATGAGGTAGAGAGCGAATGGCTGCTGGAATGGAAAGTGCAAGATTCAACCCATGGGTGTGTGTACAGACTACATGAAAACGATGAAAGTTACACGTGCAACACGATTCTCAACAGCTATGACCCTGAAAATGTGTACGCGTTGTGGCAGTATACTCGGTATAAAAAGGCCGTTGAGACAAAACACCCAGTACATGTGCTTGAAATGCCACGACTATCTGAAAACGACCGCCAACGAGCCATTGGTATGTTGGAGACCGGAATGAGCTCGCGGGCCATTGCCAGAAGGATGAATTGCCACCACAGCACTATTGTACGTTTCAATGAACGTTACGGAACCACTGGCAGTGCCCGAGATAGACTTCGGAGTGGCCAACCACGAGTTACTACCCCTGCGCAAGATCGTCATATTGTGCTGAGTCACCTAAGGAATTGACTCTCCCGGCAAGTCAAACAGCAAGAGCAATAGTGGGTAGACATGGGCAAGTCTCTCGAATGACAGTCATACGACGACTCAGAGATACAGGCCTTACTGCAAGACGACCTTATGTTGGGCCAAACTTGACTCACAGACATCGTTAGCAGCGCCTGCAATGGGCAGAGCAACATATCAGATGGACTAGACTGCAGTGGAATGCTGTCCTATTCACAGACGAGAACAGATTCAACATATCCTTTGCAGATGGACGTATGCGGATTTAGCGACGGTGTGAAGAGCGCTTTGCAGATTGCTGTGTCAACCGATTTCGAGGTGGCAGTATTCACATTTGGGGAGGATTCAGTTTTCACCATCGCTTGCCTCTTCACGTCTTCCGTGGAAATGTTAATGCTGTGACATATCGAGATGAGGTTCTGGATGCACTGGTTGCTCCTGCGTTCACAATTTATCCAGACTTGCAGCTTCTCCAGCAGGATAACGCACGTGCATTTTTTGTATTTTTGGTTTTCTCCCTTGCCTGCACAGAATGCAATGAATTTCATAACAATCAAATGTACAAATTAATGACCAGCATGGATTCATAGGAAAATGAATAAAGATTCCAAATATGTAAACTTGTACACACTTATATTTACATTTCACACTCTGTTCCTGGATTATACAGGTGGTGCGTTTTTAATGTGCTTCAGTATATATATATACATATATATATACATATACATATATATATACATATATATATACATATATATATACATATATATATATATATATATATATATATATATATATATATATATATTTTATATTTTATATTTATATATATATACCAACGGGCTGATCACCCGTTTGCCAGTCACTTCGATTACGGAAACAACAGCAAATGGATTGATTTGCCGTTGCCCTAAAGACGCCAATAGGCGTGATGGGAAACAATGGCAAAGAAAACCTATCTGCTGTTGCCCTAAGACGCCACTAGGCGTAATGGCCACTGACTGCTTTGACAGTCGGTGGCTAAGGACGGAAGAAGAAGAAGAAGAATATATATATATATATATATATATATATATATATATATATATATATATATATATATATATACACAGTAGAACCTCCATAGCTGACCACCTCCCTACATTGACCACCTCCCGAAGTTGACCACATTTTCATAGACCGGACGCGTACCACATGTACTCAATGGAAGACGACCTCTATAAGTTGACCACCTCTGTAAGTTGTATCTTGACCACTTGGACTATGACACACAATAGTAATTTACCCTCTATTACTTGACCAGTTTTTAAAAAAATCAGTGTCTTTGAATTTTTTCGGCAAAGGTTTTCTGACCGCTTTTCGAATGATGCTTGCCGACAAAGAAAATTAACCTAACCTCTTCGATTTTTTCGCAAACATGCAGTAAAAAAGACCAACCTTTAAGCAAAATCTTTATTCTTGCTATGACTGCCCTGCCGGTTGATAGTAATTCAACTACTAAACAATAAGTGCTCTCTCAGACTGTGTTTTATACACTTTATCGTTGACAAAATTAACCTAACCTTTTTGATGGCCCAAAGGAAAGAACTCAAGCAGCTAACAATGAAGGAAAAGGTTGATCTTCTACATTTTCTGGAAAGCAGCAGCCAAAGAAAGACGGCATAACATTTTTGGGTTAACTAGACCACAGTTAGCAGCATCCAAAAACGTAAACATGAGTACTTGGAGAGATGTGGTAAGGAAAGCGGAGATTTACAGCGGAATAGGAGGAAAACTCCCCTCGATGAAGTCAATGAAGCCACATTAAACTGGTTCAAACAAATGAGGGAAGTTAACGCCCGAATCTCCGGGCCGATGATTCAAGAAGTTGCTAAAAAATTCGCAAGGGAATTCGGGGTGGCAGAAGATTTCCAAGCATCAAGTGGTTGGCTCGAGAAATTTAACCTGCGACACGCGATCTCCCAGAAAGTTTTGTGTGGTGAATCCAATAAAGTTCCAGTAGAAGCTGTGGAAGAGTTCATCAAAAAGTTTCCTTACTTCGCCAGAGGCTTCAAAGACGACGACATCTTTAATGCTGACGAGTGCGGACTCTTTTTCAAGGCGATGTCTGACAGGAGCCTCGCCATGAAGAGTGACAAATGTAAGAGCGGAAAACTTTCCAAAGAACGTTTCACAGTTATGCTTTGCGCTAGCTCAACCGGAGAAAAACTAAAGCCCTTGGTGATTGGTAAATCGGCAAAGCCACGCGCATTCAAGAACCTGAAGCCCGAAGACCTCCCCGTCACTTGGAGATCAAACAAATCCGCATGGATGACTGGCGCCCTATTTGAGGAGTGGGTAAGGGGCATCGACCGAGAAATGAAGAAGAAGAAACGGTCTATTCTACTGACAGTAGACAACTGTCCTGGCCACCCACAAGTGGATTATCTCACAAACGTGACACTGAAATTTCTGCCTCCAAACAGGACCTCAAAAACCCAACCTCTTGACCAAGGCATTATCAGAACATTTAAAATGCACTACCGGGCCTAGCTCCTGCAGTGGGTCATTACTAAAACACAGATCTGTGGTCCGCCTGTGGAAGCAACTTCATCCGCTGCACCAGTTAACGCTCTGGATGCTGTCCTCTGGATCAGTTCTGCTTGGAATAAAGTTCAGCCGGAAACGATACAGAAGTGTTTCAAGAAATGTGGATTTGTCACAACCCGATAGCATGACGTTTTAGCCCCATCGGACAGTCCATCGCCAATGGCAGAATTCGAAGGAGTAGATTTTGAAGGTTCTATTGCAATGGATGATGAGGTGGCTACATGTAATAAACCTGACCCAGAAGGAATTTTCCAAGCGATATTGACCGAAGTACAGACAAGCATAACAGTGCATGAAGCAGCTGGTGAAGTGGAAGAAGCAAGTGACGATAAGCCAGAAATTGCAGAGACTCAAAAAGAAGAGGCTGTCAGGCATCTGATATTGCAGTTGAAGTCATTTGCTGTGGAAAAGTGCCCAGGTATGTTGAGTGGCGTAGCCAGCGTTGAGAGTGCTTTCTCCAATTATGTTTGTAATAAAAATAAGACACAGACCAAGACTGACTCCTTTTTCAAGAAAGAATGATTAAACCATTATAAAACAGATGTTGATGATTTGATTTGATGTTGTGATTATGTATGATTTCGTATGATACTGTATTCTCTAATATAAGCTGTTTAAGGAAGTTAAGTATCAGAACAATAGGCCTCGTTCCGTATGTTGACCACCTCCGTATGTTGACCGGTTTGCTACAGTCCTAGACACTTGCCCAATCACATAACTGTGGTGGATCTGATGTTATGAAATGTTGTTGTTATGTACTCTTAGTGTACTGAGTGAGGTCAGCTGTGAAGGTCCCTGAATAAAAAAAATATTATGGTAAGTTACAGGGTACCTTTCTGCTACCACCTTTATGATCTCACTCAGACTTATTCTTTTGACTAGAATGTATGATGATGATGACTACGTTTAGTGTCTAGGGTTATGTATAAGTAGTGTAATGTTGCATTAACCAACTAAACATATACACAACTATTTTATTATCCAACACAACACAACAGTACTACAACAATCGCATACACACTACACTTTAAAAGACTATCTTAAGTAAGTCAGTGGTTGAATTTTGTGTAACGTTAATAATGTTTTTCAATTTATTATCCTGACTCTATTTTGTTTGAATCAGGATTGACAATCAAAAGTGAAATCAATGAAATTATTTACAATATTCAATTTATACAATGGATCTTCTGTCCATAATACAAGTATTAATATAATCAAAGTGTGTAGGTGTAGTTTTCTAAATAGGATAATACTGGTATATGTAAAATGGTAGGTTGTTGGTTATCTTCACTCCCTATCGTTTATTTTCTTTTCCTTTGTCACAGGTGAAATTCTTTTATTTGATAATGTCAGTTTTTTTTTAATTGTTAATAACTGAAGTTCATAGAGGTTGAGACTTTCGTTGCCGAACGGGCACTTAACTTTGAAGGAGAACACTGGTAAGTCTTGTTTTTGACTCGATGGACCATCTGGTTCACTTCATAAAAGACAATGGCCTCCAGTACGTGCCAGAATTATGCAACAAAGTCAGGAATCAATCAATTCCCACGAGCCTTGTTTTATGTGACTGTCAGGGCCACAAAACCCCTGAAATAAAAAGGTTATGCATCCTTCTTTATAATAAGTATACAACAATATTCCACAGATGGGACCTAAAGATGCAGCAATAGAGAATGCAGTCAGCGACCCATAGCTTAACTGCTGGCGTCAAGGTCAGCAAACCAGAGCTTACCAAGACCCTACTCCACCTCCACGTGGTTGTCCTGGAAACAGGCTGCATCACTGCAGTCTGGCTGAGAGAGTGAGGATCGAAGAGGGAAGGCAAACCTGGTCCCAAAAAATGCCGTGCTAAAGTCGGATGTGCCGGCCGAAAAACGCAGATATTGCAGCTCCGCTGTAAAAAAACGCAACGCAACCAACGTCATTTTCATGACGAACGAGGAAGAAGAAGAAGATATTCCACAGTTAAATATAGGTACAGTACAAACAAACGCATAGGGTCAGTTTTTAATGACAACCTATTGTACCATTATATTTTGAAGTGACAATGTATACCAGTAATCCTCTCCCCTAATGGTTACAACGCCTCTGCAATTCCAACAGTAATCTTTTTCCATACAATAAGATAGGTGTTATGCTCCTTGATGACAATCATATATAATTGTGTAGTTCTACACCTCTCTGATAGGCTATCATATGATGGATCAATCTCTAGGCTTTGCTTAAGTCTGCCATCGACTCACTTACTTACAGTCGTATGTTAGTATCTCACCTTCAAACTTTATTTTAAATAAAATGGTTAATAAATTCAATCTTACCACAATTTCAATGAATATTACAAACAAACTACGATGACTGGCAGATCTGGCCCTAGTTTATCACTGCCCTGTCCAGAAGTTTATAATATTTGTATTTAGAATTACACTTCTGTTCTCATCGTCTCGCGGCAAGAATTTTTTTAGGAAATGGCGTCCTAGCCTAACAATTTTTTCTCAATATGAACTAAGCTGGCCAATAGAAACAGACGACTATGAATTTTAGATCGAACTTTAAAAAAACAATTCCCAAAATACTACGGTTACTACTACAAGTATATTTTTAGTGTTAGATTGGCCAATCCCTTCTCTCCTTCCTTTAAACTACAGCCAATCAAAATCTTGGTACCTTTTAGTAATATTTACCCAAAGCTTTTTTCAAAATATGTTATGAAAAAATTAAGCAGGCGTGATCTTTTTTCTCGTCAGTCCGTCTTATCATACATAATATTATTGCCATTATTTTGGTTATTTTTTGTACTAGTGGGTAACTGACACCATATTATTGCTCAGGACATCATAAGGCATCCGAATATATAACTGTTATGGCCCTATGTATTTTGGTTCATAATTCCATATTTTTTTTTTTAGTTTTGTATCGTAATTTGAAACGTGCCCAAGGCTATGTTGCTCGAGTTGGTTTTTTGAAATCAACGCGAGACGGCGTTCCCTAGGTTCTGTCTTTCCATCCCTCCCCTCTTTTATTCTTCCACTCTCGTCTTGGCAATTTGACTTGACCTTGCAAAAGTGTTACATTTAATCTGAAGGACGAATTTTTCAACAAAAAAAATTATCTTTCGTTCGGCCATTAGGTTTGTCAGAATCGACAGGCGGGCGGGCGTAGAAGAATACTACGCTGGTCTCAATTTTTATTTTCTATCTCATTTTTGACTTTATGCACTAGAATATTATCTAATTTAGCTATTGTATTGAGAATATCTTCACATATCTCCCCACTTTTAGAACAGACTACATGATGTCAGTTCATAATTCGAAATACAAATAGATAAATTTAACTGATTCCGTAAGCAAGATCTAATAATAGATGCAAAGGCCGAACGCTGTAGACGTAAGATCTTTTAAAAGACGCTGATTTATTTCATTGTTTCTTTCTATTCTGATATTTTATCCTGCCAGGAATTTATCTCGAACGGAAGTAAACACAAAACTGGGCAAATTTCAACAAGCTTCAACGTCTTTTATTTGCGTTTGAACGGATTTTTTCACATTTATCTTCATCTTTAATCGTGTTTTGACGTATCGCCATAATGGCCGAAAAACACACAGGATATGTTACTAATATGTGAACAGTGAACAAACTGTGTGATCAACCATAACTTTCTTACTTTTTCTGTGTTTCTAAATGGATTACCTGCACAAAGAGAGCAGTGAAACTGTATTGTGATAACAATTTATGTTACAAGCCTTACGTAAGTCGAAAATTTTTGTTCAAAATTCCAAGTTATCTTTTTTCCGTGTACATGTTATCTGTTATAACATAAACATAACATAAAATTAGCTACAAAGGCATATGGATTTATATTGTTCATCCAATGTACTTTAATTTGATATATAATATGTTATACTTAACACATGATTAGACACACATTGTCAGTAAACGTAAATTATGTATGTGTAAATGTTTGGGCTTAAAAATAATTCCGTCCAGAGCTGAAAATAATTACGTACGGAATCAGTTAAATCATTATGCCTGGTGGCTTCTCTGATTTTCGTCGTATGGGTGTCTACTTAAAACGTCTGCACTACGTTTTCCGACCCGGGGATATATTCTATGATAAATTGGTATGGCTGTAAGAGCAAAGAAGAACGTAATAATCTAGCATTTTCATGTCTTGCTTGTGACAGAAATACAAGTGGTTTATGATCTGTTTAAATCCTATATGATCTACCATAGAGATAGATTTGAAACTTTTTTATCGACCATATCAAAGCCAGATATTCCTTTTCACTAGTTGAATATTTTGTTCCGCTGTGTTCAGCTTACGGATAGCATAAGCAACTGGGGTTAATTCCCCATCAAGTGAATTGGATCTTTGTTATAGGGCTGCCCCTAATCCGACGTTACTCGCGTCCGTCCTCACAACAAACTCTTGACTCAAGTCGGGCAATTTCAATGTAGGCTTGCTTGTGAGTTTTTATTTTAACTCTTGGTAGGCTGATTCACACTGCGCGGACCAAGTAATTCTATCAGGATTTCCTTTGCGCGTTAAATCCGTCAGTGGTGCACATATCGAGTTAAAATTTTTAATATACTTCTGGTAAAAACCACACAACGAGACAAAAGATCTCACATCTTTTTTTTTGTCTGTTACTTCGGAGCTTTTTTCAATTTCTCCAAGTTTTTGGGGTCAGGGGTCATGCTTCCCTGAGATACTGTGTGTCCCAAGAATTCCTACTCTTTACATCCAATACAACATTTGGTCGGTCTAGCCGTCAAGTTTGCCTCCCTGAGTCTATCCAACAACATATTCAGAGAGTTAATGTGTTCCTCAAATGTTTCTGTAGCAATGAGAATATCATCCATGAAATTCGTGATACATGGATTATTCAGGGGATCCAACAATTTTCGCATCATTCTAGAGAACACACTCGGAGCATTTTTTAACCCAAAAGGCAACATGTTAAATTCATAATGTCCATCCGAGGTGCTAAAGGCTAAATACGGTCTAACCTCAGGTTTTACTGGAATTTGATAATAGCCTTTGCTCAGATCCACCTTAGAGAAATATTTAGCTTTGTTCAGCCTAGCAAACAGCTGATTTGTATCAGGTAATTGATCCACCTGACCTTCTGTGACAGCATTCCGTTTCCTGTAATCTATACACAGTCTATGTTCCCCAGAGGGTTTTCTCTTGTTTCAACAAATATTCTATCTCTTCCTTCAAAGCTGTCTCCTTTGCAAACGGGATCGTATAGGCTCTCATACAGATTGGTGTTGGATCTACAAGTTTCATATCATATTCCAATAAATTCGTATGCCCCGGTTTGTCCGTTAACACATCTGCATGATCATCCAAAACCTTTTGAACTTTCTCCCTCTGATTTTTCGTTAAGTGTTTACTGATTTTTACCTGTGCGGCTGTCTCACAGGGATGGAGCGGATATTCATGAGAGGTGAGTGGTTCGTTTTTCATTCCCGGGTCGATGGACAAGGTTAGTAAGTGTGTCTCGTCCTGATTTTCTCTTTCCAGATATTTTTTCAGGAGATTCACATGATAGATTTTCTCTTTCCCCTTTTTATCTATCTTATAATTTGTTCTAGACACCTTCTCTAGAACTGTATATGGACCTTGCCATCCAATCTGCAACTTATTACTACTGCCTGGTAATTGAAGGAAGACCTTCTCTCCCACTGCTAAATCTCTATCCTTCGTCGTCTTATTATAATAGGCAGCATGTTTTTTCCTGGCTTGTCTCAAATTTTCATTAGCATGTTTCCAGCCAGTTTTAAGACGAGTGGTCAGCTCGTTCACATATTGATATGATGAGGTAATATTTTCTTCTGCCTTATCACCAGTCCACGTCCTTAACAAGGCTTCTAATAGACCTTTTATTGGCCTCCCAAATAACAGGGTTGCCGCGGCCATACCGGTTGAACTATGGGGTACCTCCCGATAAGCAAACAAGGCGGCGTGAAGGTACTGGTCCGGTGTATCTGGTTTTTCATGTGCCAATTTTCTCAGGATCACAATGAGTGTCCCGTTAAATCTTTCCACTTGGCCATTTCCTTGTGGATGGTACGGGCTACAATGAAAGTGTTTGGCTTGAAAGATCCTGTAAACTTCTTCCGTTATTTTCCCCTTTGTAGCGAGATTTGGTAAACACTTGCTTGGTTGTAGCGCGACACGCCCACGCGACACCCACACACACCAGCGCAAGGTCAGCGCTGCGGTCTTTCTTTGAAGTTGGTAGACAGCGGAAATGTGACTTACGGTTAAAAGCCATACAGTATTACTGAAGAATGAGGAAATAGCTATATAGGAATGTATGGCCGACTTTAAAAGTTTGCATTTACTGGACATTAAATTATTCACTACAGGAGAACGCATGGTTGGAATAATATTAAATAAATATAACTCAACAAAGGAGATAGGCTAGGAATTATATCCAAAAGGATATTATTCAAATATAAATAGTTTTAAAGATAATTAATATTTTTCACCTTCATCACATCGGCTAAAAGTTAGCTAATAATCTTTAAAAATTTATTACACTAACAAGCCTCAACGGAATTGTATAAAACTTATATGTAATGAAAGCCCCATATGGGGAAAAGGAAATGATATATAGGAAGGAAGGAAGGAGATAAGTGTGTGTGAGTGACAGAAGAGAAAAACGAGTACAGGAAAAGCACAGATTGTTTCAAATAGCTTCAAAACAGGAGATGAAACTAAAATCTTTTGGGGAATTTGGGAGCTGCTTTCTCGTACGCGCGAGAGACTGAAATATAAGGACAGAGCGGCGCATTGTAAATCACACACCAAATCCAGAAGCCAGAGTGAGAAACTGGAGGACAGCCTCTGCAAGAAAAGTTCTATTTTTCACGCTGCATGCAGGGCAGATTAAGTTAAGCCAATACAGTCTCACCGTGAGCTTATTAATCCTAAGAGGGTATGTAAGTTTATTAAAAATATATGTATTACTAATATCATTTTATTTCAGATTTTATTTCTGATTGATTGTAGCAGATATAATAAAAAAGGGAATGACGCTAACCAGAGATAACCTTCACCGGCATTGTCAGGAAGCATAACCATTAATTGGTTAGCCAAATATATTATGGCTAATTCTTGCCTGGAAGCTTACGACATACCAGCAAGTACATAAGTGACTTGACATCCATAAGTGGAAGGCAAAGGTTATATCGTACCCATGTATCATAACATGTGATTTATTCATGTATATTGTTAATTCTGCACCTTATACATTATCTTATCATGCTATCTCTGTAATATACTACCATGATTCATTCATTTACATACAAACACTGAAGACATGGTCGCATCATGAACAGCAGAGGGTGGTGAGATTGTTAGAACAATGGCCACCTATTACTTCTTGTTCCAGGTTTTTATGATCAATGTTTATGATCATTCCTGATCGAGAAACTAAAGACTTGAAGAAGTTGATCCAGCTCACTGAAGCCTAGAGGTCAACCAAACTTCAACACCTTAGTCCCCCGTAGTTATAGGGCGGGCTGAAGGAAAGTCTTCCGTACTCCAGTGTGTCGGAGGAACCTCGAGCAGACGTGGATAAAGTTGAGTTTATATATTTCCATCCAACAAATCCTGTGAGCAGTTCTAAAACGACTTTCTAATGATGAAAACTAGATGGCAAGAGATAATGTGACAAACTTGTTTTATAAATTCAGTGGAAGATAAATCCAAGACTTTTTCTATTAGTTATTTTAATTTGTAACTGTAAATAATCATACATTTTACCATCTTCCAACACCCATTTATCATTACAAGAATATATAGATGTACATAATAAATTGGATAATTGTACTCATTTGACTTGTTAAATTTTTAACTGTTAAATTTTTGAGTTACTTTTTCTAATTTAATTATAATATCACATAGGGTTACGATAGCGAAGTAGCATCTTATACTTCTGAAGCCTAAATCTATTGTCCAGCTCAGAGTATTCACAGCTGTAACTCACTTGTGATACCAGTGTACTTCTCGGGCACTGGAACTTCATACTTTCTGGAGAGAGATTCTACTTCTGCTCTACCACTACTATCATACTAGGAAAACCTTTCGCTACATTGGGGGCTCTTTCGCGGGATATTATTTTGTATCCTGGGCCACTATCTATGTATTCTTCTATCTTGAGCCACAAATAGTTTGTAAAAATAAATTTTTTTTTTTTTGGAAAAAATTCTAAAAACTTAGAAATTTGTTTGTAATAGTAGTACCATTGAGTACGAAGTAAATAGGAAACGCTCACAAGGTTTTAAGGATTTGTCTTGTTCAAAGTAATTAATTGATTTTAATTAAGTTAGTTTGTTAGTGAAGATAAAATTATATACCCTCTGGTAAGTAAGCATCATGGCTGAATTGGTGAAGTTTAGAGCTGCGATTATGCAGGAAGGAAAAGACTTGGGTATGACAGGAGATGCTCTAATTCGATATATCACAACTGAAGTGGATAAATATTTAGAAAGAGAGACCAAAAGAATGGAAGTTGAGGCTGAAGCTAAGAAATTAGAGGCAGAAAGAGAGACCAAAAGAATGGAAGTTGAGGCTGAAGCTAAGAAATTAGAGGCAGAAAGAGAGACTAAAAGAATGGAAGTTGAGACTGAAGCTAAGAAATTAGAAGCAGAGAGAGAAGCCAAAAGACTGGAAAGAGAAGAAAAAGAGACTAATTTTGGAAGCTGAAGAAAGAAGGTTACAAAGAGCGCATGAGTTAAGTTTAAAGGAACTTGAACTCCAGGGAGCAGCTAGCAATCATGGTGCTAGCTCACCTCACTCTGAGAGTAGCTCCAACCATAGCGCGGCAAATGGAGCCATGAGTTTCCACCTGGATCCATTTATTGAAAAAGAGGACGCCATTGAGTCGTACCTGGATAGATATGAGAGACTGGCCTCTACCTATGGATTGGAAAAGGAAAAATGGAGCCTTAAGCTATCTCAGGGGTTGAGGGGAGTTTCATACGATGTTTATTTAAAACTCTCAAAAGAAGACCAGGAAGATTATGAAATCTTAAAACAAGCTTTACTGGTCAGGTACGAAAAGAATTCTGAATCTTATAGAAAGAGATTCCGAACTGCTAAGCTACTTCCAGGAGAAAACTATCACCAGTTTTCTGCCAGATTGGAAACTTATCTGACAAAATGGATTAGCTTAGGAAAGTGTCAAGATATAAAGAAATGGTCATGATGGAGCAACTGAGAGAATCCATGCCTCAAGAAATGAGAAAATTTCTTATGGAACAAGGAGCTGAGAGATTGGAAGATATTTTAACCATGGCTGAAAGATATCAAGCAGCTCAGTCAGAAGTATCAGGAAATAAGAAGAAGCAGGGTGAGAACTTCAAACCTTCACAAAACTTTACCAACTATGAACACAGGGACAATTCCAACAAGAACAAACACAGAACTGATTATAAAGACAAAAACCCTCTAGGATCAGAAAAGAAACCTCCAAGAAAGGAAGGAAAGTGGTGTAAATCTTGCCAAATGAGTAACCACAATACTGCGGAATGCAGACGGAAAAACCCTCCTCATCACGCTGCATGCCTTACAACAGAGAACAAGGGAAGGAAGGACCTGGCAGATAGTCAGAATGACCTCCATCATCCCCCTGTCTGTGAGGAAGTGACCTTGAATGGCACCCAAGTACTGTGCTTATATGATACAGGCTTGGACTTTGACTCAGTAGTGTGCTCTTCTCTGGTGAGTCCGGAACAGATAACCACAGAAACAGTGGAAATCAGAGGACCAGTCAAGGGAGCAGGAACCATGACACTGCCCATAGCCCGAATCAACATAAGATCTCGCTATGTGGAAGGAGAGATCAAAGCAGCAGTGATGGACAACCCTATCTACCCATTAATACTGGGATGTAGATATGTCTTTCTAGGAGAACCTATAAGACCCATAGTGATGGCAACAGTCCAGACCAGGGCAAGCTCTAAGAAAGAGGAGGACACTATCATCAATACTCATCCAGAAGAGATGAGAAAGGCTCAAACTGCTGACAGTACATTGAAGCCTTGCTTTGGCAAATTACCTAAAAGCCATAACCCTCCAGAGAAAGGAGACTTATATATGAAAAAAGGCCTACTATATAGAAAAGCTGGAACAGCACCAAAAGGACATGGACAGCTTGTAGTGCCAAAATCATACAGGGAGCAGGTTATGAAGCTAGGACATGCTATACCCTTCAGTGGACATATGGAAATAGGGGCCACTGGACAACGGATAGCCTGTCACTACTTTTGGCCAGGGATCACAGAGGACATAAAGAGGTATGTGAGATCCTGTCCAGAATGCCAAAGAGTAGCTCCTAAACATAGGACTGCACCAGCAACACTGGGAGAAATGCCCATCATGGGAACGCCCTTCGAACGTGTTGCCGTGGATATTGTTGGACCCCTCAGTAGGACCAAGAAGAGAAATGCATATATCTTAACCTTGGTCGATACTTGCTCTATGTGGGGAGAGGCAGTAGCAATGTCATCGATAGATTCGAAACATGTGGCAGAGGCACTGTTAACAATATTCACCCGATTAGGTTTCCCACATCAAATATTGACTGACAATGGTTCTCAGTTTAGGGGAAAGCTAACACAAGAAGTATTCAGGTTATTTCAAGCTAGACATTATCACTGTAGCCCGTACCACGCCCAAGGGAATGGTCAAGTAGAGCGGTTCAATGGCACGCTCATTTCAATCCTTAGAAAGTTGGCTAGTGAGAAACCTGAAACTTGGGACACATACTTACCCTCAGCACTATTTGCCTATAGGGAAGTCCCACATAACTCCACAGGATTGGCTCCAGCTACATTGTTGTTTGGACGACCAATCAAAGGTCCACTGGAAGCATTGTTGCGGACATGGACTGATGAAAAAGCAGAAGAAACCGTGACTTCTTCATACCAATACGTCAACGAGTTGACATCTCGATTGAAAACAAGTTGGAAACTGGCAAATGATAACTTGAGACAGGCCAGGAGGAAGCAGGCTGCTTACTACAATAAAACAGCAAAAGATAGGGAACTTGAGGTGGGAGAAAAGGTTCTGTTACTGTTGCCCAGCAGCAATAATAAATTGCAAATTGGATGGCAGGGACCCTACGTCTGATTGGAAAAACTTTCCCGGACCAACTATAAGATTGACAAGAAAGGAAAGGAGAAGGTGTATCATGTCAACCTTCTTAAAAAGTATTATGACAGGGAAGCATCAGAAGTTGCCCATATCATGACCCTGGCCATTGCAACAGAAATGCAGGATGAACCAATTTCCTCCATGGAATACCCCCTATCAACTACGGAAAGCTATGCTCAGGTTAATGTGAGTGAACATTTAACTCTTGAGCAGGGAAAAAGGTTCAGGAGGTGTTAGAAATCCATGCTGATGTACTCACAGATAAGCCGGGGTGTACTAATCTGTTAGAGTATGACATGACGATTACTGACCCTACACCAGTTTGTATGCGGACATACCCTATACCTTATGCTAAAGGACAGGCACTCAAGGATGAGATTGATTATCTCTTAAAAGAGAAAATTATTTCAAAGTCTGAATCTCCCTACAGCTCAAGTGTGGTGCTATTAAGGAAGCCTAGTGGTGAACACAGGTTATGCATTGATTATAGGAAACTAAATGCTATCACTGAATCTCAGGTAGACCCATTACCTGACACCAATCAGTTGTTTGCTACATTGAGTAAGGCTCGGTATTTTTTCAAAAGTAGATCTAAGCAAGGGATACTACCAAATACCAGTGAAACCAGAAGTTAGGAAACTGTTAGCCTTTAGTACACCGGATGGACATTACGAGTTCAATGTACTCCCATTTGGTTTAAAGAATGCTCCAAGTATCTTCACCAGAATGATGAGGAAATTGTTGGAACCATTACAAAATCCTCATATCACCAACTTCATGGATGATATTCTGATTGCTACCACTACATTCGAGGAACACGTAGTAGCACTCTCCATGTTGTTAGGTAGATTAAGAGAAACGGGATTGACAGCACGCCCAACTAAGTGTCATATTGGATGTGAGACATTGGAATTTTTTTAGGTCACACTATCTCTACAGGCAAATGTCTCCGGACCCAAAGAATGTAGAGAAAATGAGAAAAGCACCAAGACCACAAACTAGAAGGATGTAAGATCCTTTGTGTCACTGTGCGGGTTTTATCAGAAATATATACCCCATTTTAACTCATTGTGCGCGCCATTAACCGACTTAACCAAAAAAGGTCAGCCGGATAAAATACAATGGACTGTGGAGTGTGAACAGGCTTATACAGAGTTGAAAAATAAGCTGACAAATAAACCTATCCTTGCCCTTCCCGATCTCACACAAGAATTCGTACTAAGAACGGATGCTAGCAATGTAGGCATCGGAGCAACATTATTACAGCGGGCAGACACACCGCCACATATGCTATTACCAGTAGCTTTTGCCAGTAGAAAGTTAAATACAGCTGAGAGAAATTATTCTACCGTTGAACGTGAATGCCTCGCTTTGGTCTGGTCGATCAACAAATTCGCCCCTTTTCTTTACGGGAAACACTTCATTGTGGAAAGTGATCACCAGCCTTTGATGTTTTTAGCAGTGTCTAAAAAAATAAATTCACGACTTTTAAGGTGGAGTTTACTGTTATCTCCATATTCGTTCAATGTGAGATACATACCAGGACGGGACAATCTTGGACCCGATTTTTTAAATAGGCATCCTATCAAAGGAGATATAGAGAAACAGAAAATTAAGGAGGAACTGCAGCATGTGTTACCAAAAAGTTAACCGTGCAGGCACTGTTTTAAAGAAGAGGGCTCTGTAGCGAGATTTGGTAAACACTTGCTTGGTTGTAGCGCGACACGCCCACGCGACACCCACACACACCAGCGCAAGGTCAGCGCTGCGGTCTTTCTTTGAAGTTGGTAGACAGCGGAAATGTGACTTACGGTTAAAAGCCATACAGTATTACTGAAGAATGAGGAAATAGCTATATAGGAATGTATGGCCGACTTTAAAAGTTTTGCATTTACTGGACATTAAATTATTCACTACAGGAGAACGCATGGTTGGAATAATATTAAATAAATATAACTCAACAAAGGAGATAGGCTAGGAATTATATCCAAAAGGATATTATTCAAATATAAATAGTTTTTAAAGATAATTAATATTTTTCACCTTCATCACATCGGCTAAAAGTTAGCTAATAATCTTTAAAAATTTATTACACTAACAAGCCTCAACGGAATTGTATAAAACTTATATGTAATGAAAGCCCCATATGGGGAAAAGGAAATGATATATAGGAAGGAAGGAAGGAGATAAGTGTGTGAGTGACAGAAGAGAAAAACGAGTACAGGAAAAGCACAGATTGTTTCAAATAGCTTCAAAACAGGAGATGAAACTAAAATCTTTTGGGGAATTTGGGAGCTGCTTTCTCGTACGCGCGAGAGACTGAAATATAAGGACAGAGCGGCGCATTGTAAATCACACACCAAATCCAGAAGCCAGAGTGAGAAACTGGAGGACAGCCTCTGCAAGAAAAGTTCTATTTTCACGCTGCATGCAGGGCAGATTAAGTTAAGCCAATACAGTCTCACCGTGAGCTTATTAATCCTAAGAGGGTATGTAAGTTTATTAAAAATATATGTATTACTAATATCATTTTATTTCAGATTTTATTTCTGATTGATTGTAGCAGATATAATAAATAAGGGAATGACGCTAACCAGAGATAACCTTCACCGGCATTGTCAGGAAGCATAACCATTAATTGGTTAGCCAAATATATTATGGCTAATTCTTGCCTGGAAGCTTACGACATACCAGCAAGTACATAAGTGACTTGACATCCATAAGTGGAAGGCAAAGGTTATATCGTACCCATGTATCATAACATGTGATTTATTCATGTATATTGTTAATTCTGCACCTTATACATTATCTTATCATGCTATCTCTGTAATATACTACCATGATTCATTCATTTACATACAAACACTGAAGACATGGTCGCATCATGAACAGCAGAGGGTGGTGAGATTGTTAGAACAATGGCCACCTATTACTTCTTGTTCCAGGTTTTTATGATCAATGTTTATGATCATTCCTGATCGAGAAACTAAAGACTTGAAGAAGTTGATCCAGCTCACTGAAGCCTAGAGGTCAACCAAACTTCAACACCTTAGTCCCCCGTAGTTATAGGGCGGGCTGAAGGAAAGTCTTCCGTACTCCAGTGTGTCGGAGGAACCTCGAGCAGACGTGGATAAAGTTGAGTTTATATATTTCCCATCCAACAAATCCTGTGAGCAGTTCTAAAACGACTTTCTAATGATGAAAACTAGATGGCAAGAGATAATGTGACAAACTTGTTTTATAAATTCAGTGGAAGATAAATCCAAGACTTTTTCTATTAGTTATTTTAATTTGTAACTGTAAATAATCATACATTTTACCATCTTCCAACACCCATTTATCATTACAAGAATATATAGATGTACATAATAAATTGGATAATTGTACTCATTTGACTTGTTAAATTTTTAACTGTTAAATTTTGAGTTACTTTTTCTAATTTAATTATAATATCACATAGGGTTACGATAGCGAAGTAGCATCTTATACTTCTGGAGAGAGATTCTACTTCTGCTCTACCACTACTATCATACTAGGAAAACCTTTCGCTACACCCTTGAACTATGAGCCATTATCAGTCAAGATTTGGTTGGAAAAGCCTAACCTTGTGAGGATTGTGAGTAATGCCTCTGTCACATGCTTCCAATCGATTGACGACAGAGCTACCGCCTCTCCCCACATTGAACAAGTGTCCACCAGAGTCAGAATATAACTGTTCCGCCTCTTGGTCCGAGTGAGAGGTCCCACAATGTCTACGGCAACTCTCTCAAAAGGTGTTCCCACTATGGGCATTTCCCCTAGAGTTGCTGGAGCAGTCCAATACTTTGGATCTACCCGTTGGCATTCTGGACAGGATTTTTCATATCTCTTTATATCTTCAGTTATCCCTGGCCAGAAGTAATGACAAGCAATACGCTGTCCTGTTGCGCTGATCCCCATATGACCACTGAAGGGAATCGCACGCACTAGTTCCAACACTTTCTTCCTATATGACGTGGGAAGGACCAGCTGTCCATGACCATTGGATCCAGTTCCAGCCATCATATATATCAATTTGTTATTCATATAGAAGTCTCCCTTGCCTGGAGGTGTATGACATTTGGGCAATTTCTTCAAATAAGACTTGAGGGTCTTATCCTCAGCCTGCGCCTTCCTCATCTCATCTGGATGGGTATTTATTGGGTTTTCCTCCTCCTTTTTATACTGTGATCTGGTCTGCACTGTTGCCATGATCACAGGTCTCTTGGGATTCCCCAGGAAGACAAATCTACACCCCAATATCAGAGGGTAGATTGGTTCATTTATCACTGCTGCTTTGATGATTCCTTCCACATATCGCGTTTTTACATTTATCCTTGCGATGGGAAGTGTCATGGTCGCTACGTCCTTGGTTGCAGCTTGGATCTCCACAGTTTCTGTGGTGTATTGATCTGCTTGCACCAGGTGAGAACTCACAACGGAATCATAATCCAATCCAGTATCATACAAGCACCTTATGGTGACTCCATTACATATTACTTCTTCACACACTGGGGGATGATACGGTTCCTGCTATTTAGTAGGGTTGGCCTTGGCTCCCTTTCTCCCCGTTTTCACTGCAGCGAAGTTAGGAGGTTTCCTAGTACACTTTTCGGTGTTATGGTTGTCCATCTTACACCATTTACAATATAATCTACCTTGATGAAAAGGTTTTCTTTCCTCATATTTTCTGTCATTGAATTGTGGGTTTTTATTTCTATAATCATTTCGTGGCCTATCAAAATGTTGCTTACCTTTGTTTCCCTGATCTTTGTTGTCAAATCTGTAAAGTTTTGAAACAGCTTGATCTCCATATAACTGTGCCCAAGCTCGCGCCCTGGAGAGGACACTCCAGCTTCACCCTATAGGTGTCGGCAAAACACGGGAAGTAGCAGTTACCGGTTATAAGCATTTTGCCCAATTGGCGTAGGGCATGGCGCCAGGGGCTACTTCCGACAGTGGGAGAGGTTCTAGCATCTCACTGGACAGCTACCGCCCGCTTCAAGCTGGGCAGCCCCCATCCTCAAGACATGCGAGATGCCAAGATTGTAACACTGTATAAAAATAAAAAAGACAGAAGTGATTGCAATAACTACAGAGGCATCTCTCTTCTTAGTATTGTTGGTAAGGTTTTTGCCAAAGTCATCTTAATGCGACTACACAAGTTAGCTGAGCGCATAAATCCAGAGTCACAGTGTGGATTCCGAGCTGGCAGATCAACAACAGACATGATCTTCTCTCTCCACCAGCTTCAGGAAAAATCAAGAGAGAATGATAAAGTCATTCCATGACGGCATGAAGGGAACAGTCCAATATGCTGGAAGCACGTCACAGCCCTTTGATATACGAAGTGGCGTTAAACAAGGCTGTGTTCTGGCTCCGACCCTCTTCGGAATCTTCTTTGCCTTACTCTTGAAACATGCATTCAGAGATGCAACTGAAGGAATATGCCTACACACTAGGTCAGATGGCCGTCTGTTTAATCTTTCAAGGCTGAAGGCAAAAACAAAAATCAGAAGGGTCACTATAAGAGACTTGTTGTTCGCTGATGATGCTGCAGTCGTCACTCAAAGCCAACAGGAGCTTCAGAGCTTGATGAATCGCTTCACTAAAGCATGCAAGGAATTTGGCCTCATAATAAGTCTAAAGAAAACGAATGTGCTGAGTCAGGATGTGGGTGCTGCACCAGTTATCACTATCGATAACTATGAATTGGCAGTGGTGCACCACTTCACATACCTAGGGTCTACCATCAATGACAAACTCTCACTGGATACAGAAATTGACAGCCGCATTGGTAAAGCTGCAGCTACCTTTGCCCGCCTCACATCGCGTGTTTGGGGAAACTCTAAACTCACAATGAAGACCAAAGCTGCGGTATATAATGCCTGCGTCACCAGCACACTCCTATATGGCAGCGAGACCTGGACGACCTATGCTAAGCAAGAAAGAAGGCTCAATACCTTCCATTTGCGGTGTCTACGCTGCATCCTCGGCATCTCGTGGAAAGATAAAGTGACAAATGTCGAGGTGTTGTCACGTGCTGGCCTTCAAAGTATGTATACGCTTCTTAGACAGCGCAGACTTCGCTGGCTTGACCATGTTCGCCGCATGGAAGATGGTCGCATCCCAAAAGATATCTTCTACGGACAATTAGCAGATGGCAAGAGAACAGTTGGGCGACCACAGCTGAGGTTCAAAGATGTGTGCAAGAGAGATATGAGGGCACTGGACATGGATCCAGCAACATGGGAGGATGAAGCTGCCGATCGCACTAAGTGGCGATGCTATTTACGGCGCCACCTCAGATTGGGCAAGGAGAAGCTCACACAAGAAGCAGAGGTGAGGAGAAAACGTCGAAAGGAGCACCAGGAAAATAAGCAGCTGAGGGCTGTCACCTCAGGGGCGCATTCCCATAGTCAGTTATGACTGAAGGGGCTATTATTATTATTATTATTATAAAGTTTTGAGGAGCCTTATAATTGTCTACCTGTTTCTTTTGTGTGCCCGCTACCTCTGCTTGTGCTGCCAGATACCTCTCAGCGACATTGAGTAACTCACCTAGCCTCTCTGCACCTTGTTCCATGAGAAACTTTCTCAAGTCTAGAGCCATGGACTCTCTGAATTGCTCAATAAGGATCATTTCTTTAAGATCTTGAGTTTTCCCCAGAGCAGTCCATTTCTCCAAGTAGGTCTCTAAACGTGCAGAGAACTGGTGATAGGTCTCACCAGACAGTAGCTTTGCATTCCTAAATTTTTACCTGTAAAATTCTCCGTTCTTTTCATACCTTAACAAAAAAGCCTGCTTTAACATGTCGTAATTGTCTTGATCATCTCTGTTGATTTTGGCAAAAACTTCATAAGCTGTTCCCCTAAGCCCCTGGGATAACTTTAGGCTCCACCTTTCTCTTTCTAAACCATACGTGGTAGCCAACAGTTCAAATCTGCTCAGAAAACTTTCTATGGCATCGTCTTTCTCAACAAAATGGTCTAAATGAAAACCCATAGCTGATGTTGAGGCTCCCTGACTAGTAGTGACATCGGAGGTAAAGGGGCTGGCACCATTTTCAGGAGCATGGCCTTGTAATTCCAACTCCCTTAGTCGTAACTCGTGCTCTCTCTGCAATCTCCTATCTTCTGCTTCCCTTTCAGCAGCCAGTCTCTTTTCTTCTCTTTCTGTAGCTAATCTCTTTTCTTCTCTTTCTCTTTCTGCAGCTAATCTCTTTTCTTCTCTTTCTCTTTCTGCAGCTTATCTTCTTTCCTCTGCTTCCAATTTCTTCTCTTCAAATTGGAGCCTTTTAATCTCCACCTCCCTTTCCGCCTCCAATGCCCTAGCCTCTTTGTCAGCCTCAATCTGCAACCTCTTAATTTCTTTGTCAGTCTCAATTTGTAACTGTAATTTTCTTTCTTCCGCTAACTTCCTATCTTCACTTTCAATATACTTGTCACATTCTGAAGTTACATACTGGACCAGCTCTGGCCCATCCATATTCATTTCTTTAGCCGTCTGCATAGCAGCAGATCGAAAATTTGCCAGATCAGCCATTCTGTACTATGCAACCTTTTAAAATTTCTAATTAGACAAATTTCTAATTATAACTAAGAATTTCTTACATGACTAAGAACAACCACAGGCACCGATAGCTCAACCACTATTTAAATTCCACAAAAGAGTACTTTTAATTTTATTTGACAGGTAATTAAAATTTCCGGGACCTGAGACCCTAATACACTTTTTAAGAATTTAAAAATCCCAGAATCGAGCTACTCAGAATTATTCTTTTGAAAAATATCTTAAGTAAGTCAGTGGTTGAATTTTGTGTAACGTTAATAATTTTTTTTCATTTTATTATCCTGACTCTATTTTGTTTGAATCAGGATTGATAATCAAAAGTGAAATCAATGAAATTATTTACAATATTCAATTTATAAATGGATCTTCTGTCCATAATACAAGTATTAATATAATCAAAGTGTGTAGGTGTAGTTTTCTAAATAGGATAATACTGGTATATGTAAAATGGTAGGTTGTTTGTTATCTTCACTCCCTATCGTTTATTTTCTTTTTATTTGTCACATGTGAATTTCTTTTATTTGACAATGTCAGTTTTTTATTGTTAATAACTGAAGTTCATAGAGGTTGAGATTTTCGGTGCCGAACGGGCACTTAACTTCGAAGGAGAACCCTGGTAAGGCTTTTTTTAGGCTCAATGGACCATCTGGTTCACTTCATAAAAGACAATGGCCTCCAGTACGTGCCAGAATTATGCAACAAAGTCAGGAATCAATCAATTCCCACGAGCCTTGTTTTATGTGACTGTCAGGGCTACAAAACCCCTGAAATAAGAAGGTTATGCATCCTTCTTTATAATAAGTATACAATAATATTCCACAGTTAATTATAGGATCAGTAGAAACAAACGCATAGGGTCAGCTCTTAATGACAACCTATTGTACCATTATATTTTGAAGTGACAATGTATACCAGTATTCCTCTCCCCTAATGGTTACAACGCCTCTGCAATTCAGACAGTAAACTTTTTCCATACAATAAGATAGGTGTTATGCTCCTTGATGACAATCATATATAATTGTGTAGTTCTACAAATCTGTAATAGGCTATCATATGATGGATCAATCTCTAGGCTTTGCCTAAGTCTGCCATCGACTCACTTACTTACAGTCGTATGTTAGTATCTCACCTTCAAACTTTATTTTAAATAAAATGGTTAATAAATTCAATCTTACCACAATTTCAATGAATATTACAAACAAACTACGATGACTGGCAGATCTGGCCCTAGTTTATCACTGCCCTGTCCAGAAGTTTATAATATTTGTATTTAGAATTACACTTCTGTTCTCATCGTCTCGCGGCAAGATTTTTTTAGGAAATGGCGTCCTAGCCTAACAATTTTTCCTCAATATCAACTAAGCTGGCCAATAGAAGCAGACGACTATGAAATTTAAATCGAACTTTAAAAAAAACCATTCCCAAAATACTACGGTTACTACTACAAGTATATTTTTAGTGTTAAATTAGCCAATCCCCTCTCGTCTTCCTTTAAACTACAGCCAATCAAAATCATGGTACCTTTTAGTCCTATTTACCCGAAGCTTTTTTCAAAATATGTTATGAAAAAAATAAGCAGGCGTGATCTTTTTTCTCGTCAGTCCGTCTTATCATACATAATATTATTGCCATTATTTTGGTTGTTTTTTTTTTTGTACTAGTGGGTAACTGAAACCATATTATTGCTTAGGACATCATAAGGCATCCGAATATATAATTGTTATGGCCCTATGTATTTTGGTTCATAATTCCATATTTTTTTTTTAGTTTTGTATCGTAATTTGAAACGTGCCCAAGGCTATGTTGCTCGAGTTGGCTTTTTTTTAAATCAACGCGAGACGGCGTTCCCTAGGTTCTGTCTTTCCATCCCTCCCCTCTTTAATTCTTTTATTCTTTCACTCTCGTCTAGGCAATTCGACTTGACCTTGCAAAAGTGTTACATTTAATCTGAAGAACGATTTTTTCGAAAAGACAGTATCTTTCGTTCGGCCATTAGGTTTGTCAGAATCGACAGGCGGGCGGGCGTAGGAGAATACTACGCTGGACTCAATTTTTATTTTCTATCTTATTTTTGACTTTATGCACTAGAATATTATCTAATTTAGCTATTGTATTGAGAATATCGTCTCAATAACAATAACACAATACAGTTAATCATTACTCAAGTTGGGATCTTAAGAGGTAGCAGTTAGGGACTCAGAGTACACCATCATCATCTTCTCTGAGAACTTACATAGCTTGACCCCACCTTGAATGTCTATACACGCTTGCTCTTTTCAGAGAAGGGGGTATTACTTATAGGACCAGTCTCTTATCTGGCACTATCCTGGGATCCTCTGATACACCTATTTGTCCAGGATAGCATATATTTTAATAACATCAACACCTATTGTGACACACTGTATTGCCTATCTTTATCTCTCTACCCCAGATGTAGGTAAGACGAGACAGTTTCAGACAGGGTGCAGGTAGACGCATAGGGCAAAATAGACTAGTAATAACACAATTTATTTCATCGTGAATATAATCCTTCTCCATTTCCTTGGTTACATCTATCTGTCCATGATTCGCCTCCATAAAGTTATAAGGTTTTTGGACAATACTAAGTGATATCTTAAACAATACAGTAATGCAGTTCCTTTCATCCTTTCCTTTGTTCCTGGTGTGTGTCCCATTCCTTGAAGAAATAATTCTTTAAACGCTTTTCTAAATCTATGAACACACTTTCCGCTGCCATTCTCAATTTATCTGAATATACGCAGGCTTGGTTTTGCCTCTGGAAATTACATAGTGGTTTAAACACATCTACACACTTCCTGACGCTCAATTTCATTAATTACTTAGAAAAGAATATATATATATATATATATATATATATATATATATTTATTTATATATATATATATATATATATATATATATATATATATATATATATATATATATATATATTTATTTATTTATGCATGCTCTCTTACCCTCAAGTACATACAGTCTAGCTGTTAATGGTCGTAGAGTCTGCTCTTACTGTAGTTTTGAAAATTGTATGGCCACCTTCCGAACGAGAGCAATTTTTTATATACGTCATGGCCGGACGACACGTAAAGCAGTAACGATGAAGTGTGTTGCATACTCAAATACCTGCATACTTTTGTCTAGATGTGCATGTATGGAAAACTATGAATTTAAATATCCTTATTCCTGGACCGATTTCCTTTATCTTAGGCTTAAAATGCGCCATGAATTATTCTTTATCGTTCTAGATAATTGTCTTTTCTTTACATAAATCCATCTTTTCATAGGCGTAGCCTAAACAGCAAAATTTTCGTCTTGTCTAATGTCTCGATGCATTCCACGCGAGATTTCTCCATTCGTATAATGCTTTTTGTGGAAGTCTTAACACTTACTTATCAAGGAACATTCCTATTACTAAATTACTGACCACTTTCATGCGGTACTTCGCTCATAGTCCTATAATTTAATTCCATCCCCAACTGGTTTATACAGATGTGAGACTGGCTTTGTTAATGCCTAATACTATTGTAAACAAACGAATAAGGACGCTGTTTCATTGGTCCATCTAGCGTATACTGTTTTAAGGTATGGCGTGCCGTTGTGGTATGGTATGACGTGTGTGGTAAATGACGTGTAACTGATGACAAGAATCAATTCGTTATTAAATTACTGGAGTTAAAAGTTCGAGTCAGAGTCGAACAAATTATTTTCCAACTCCCCAGCCCTGGTAAATTAGAAGTCCACTTGAAATTGTGAAATGTCCTCCAAAATAATAATAATAATGAAATCCGAGAAAAATCTATTTTAAACTACGGAACATAATAACGCAAGAACTGTTTATTTAAAGGAGACAAATATTTGAAGTTTGTTTTTGTTTTTAAATACTTTTTCTAGAAAGAGACGAATGTAAGAAATATTCATCTGCAAATTAAACACTGTATGGTTTATTTCCTGTCGTCAGTGTGCATATACCTTGAAGCGGTAAGGCGGCTTGAGTAGACAACCTTCAGTTCTATGGAAGCGGGAGTTGTACTCCTGGTAGTTTCTATCAAGCTGTACAGGTCTGTGCGGGTAGGAGTTAGACTAAGGCAAACCCATAGTCCTCCAGGTAGGGAGTTTCAGCTCAGGGCCGACACACCTTTCTATGTAAAGAACGAAACGGTTACGGAAACAGTAACAAATGAAAACGCTTTGATGCGGGAAGGACATCCGATGTCGGTGGCTTGTATGACTGACAGTGGTGAAAGCCGAAGGAAGCCATTGATATGAAAACGGATATTCTGATCGCAAAATACGAAACCAGAATTGGATTCTGGAACGTCAGAACTATCAATGAGGCAAGAAAACAAAAGCAGATCACAACAGATATGAGAAACTACATATTACATATCCTGGTAATAAGTGAGAACTGATGGAACGGGACAGGGAGAATAAAAACAGCAACAGGAGATACAGTACTTTACTGTGAGGTGATGGACAGCACAATGACGACGTAGCCATTATCCTAAAGAAAGGAATAGGAAGGTTATTACTGGAGTGGAAACCCATCGACAACAGACTGATAAGAACAAGATTGAGAGGCAGATTCACCAATACCACAATAATACAATGCTCTGCACCAACAGATGACAGCGAAGAGGATGTGAAAAACGAATTCTGTCAACAGCTATAAAAGGAAGGTGAAACCGCTCCTAGATACGATCTTATGATGCTAATGGGAGATCTGAATGCGAATGTTAGTACACAAAATACATCTAAGGAAAGAGTAATGGGGAATGCGACAGCAGAACAGTAAACGAAAAGGTTGTTAAACTAATAAACTTCTGCATCTTTGACAACTTGGTCATTGGGGGAAAGCTTTTTCCACACACAAAAATTCACAAATTAACATGGTAATCCCGAAATAGCCGGGTTAGAAACCAGATAGACCACATCATGATCAATGGTAGATAGAGGCATTCATTATAAGATGTGAAAGTAAGAAGAGTTTGAGATGTGGGAAGCTATCACCGCTTAGTAGTAGCAAGACTGAAGGTAAAACTCAGATATGCTGTACCAATTGCAGCTAATCATAAAAGGTATGATATCAAACTGAAGGGCCCTCTTACCGGAAAAGCTTTTGTGGTTGATATAAAGAGACAATATCAAATTGCCAGGAGCCAGGAAAAGACAGCGACTGATGATGTTGACCAGAAATTCAACACCGTGTAAACAATATATAAGGAAAGCAAAAAGTCATGCATTTTTTGTTGCGAACTCCTTCCGCATTCCACTGCAGAATGCTGAGTGTTTTGTGAGCTTTGTCAGCAATTCTAGCCTTTTGCCTGTGTGTAGTCCAGCGGAACGCTACGGAGTTATTGACAATTTGCTTTCGGTGTAATGACGTCATTACGGAGCGGCGTACGTTGTACTGTTTCGTTAGGCCTGTGGCCCAGTACATCCCATTTCAACGGGCATTTATTTCGGGTTGCCTACCTTAGCCTTTGACTGTCCCCAGTCTACCTGCAAGGCAGCAGTGTGGTCTCACTGACTGACTGGATTCTAGAAAAACATGTAGAGAATCACCAACGTCAAAAAACAATGTCCGACATATTGGACAGGAGCCGGAAGACCAATGGGAAATGAAGAGAAAGATTGGATAACACCTGAATCTTTAAACGCCATAGCGATGAGAAAAGAAATGAAAAGAAAGAAAATAGAAGCAAAGTCTGTCAGGTTAAATCAGTGTTTCTCAACGGGGGCGGTACCGCCCCCTGTGGGGCGTTTTCAAGATTTCAAGGGGCGTTCTGATGGGTCGCAACGATTGGGGGTCGCTACTTTCATTCAGGGGGACGCTGTGTACATTTTTACAAGAATCAATATGAAACAATTATAAAAGATATTACCCTTCGCATAGCTTGTAACACGATAGTTTTTATTTGCCCTGCGTCCCATGGAGTGTTTCAAGGATTCCAAACGCAAAGTTTTAGTACCTGGGATGTTACCATTGTCAGGAGACAGTAGGCGGAGATTTATGTCCCTTCAACACTCGAAACAATTGTTAGCCTCTCAACACACCAAAGCTAACCTTCTCTCTCCACTCTCGACACATGTTTTCTTCTGGAAACACATTCCCGTCAAACATTGATTAGCCCGTGAACACATCACAGCCCCTTCCCTACTCTGTCCGTAAATACCTCCTCGCAACAGGGACGTTGTGGGAAGTTGTGGCTTAGTTTTAATGCTCCTTTGGGTGTTTCGAGTGCAGAGAATTAAACTCAGTCAGTTTTGAGGCTTGACGAGGTGTAGATGTATGTGCAGGGATATTATACTAAAATTTTCAATATGTCAGCAGTAAAGAGAAAGTGTCGACAATATTCAGTTGAATATTTGAAATTCGGTTTTCTACCTTCAGCCGTAAATGAACAATTACCAATGTGTTTGCTGTGCCAGCAAGTGTTTTCTAACGAAGCAATGAAACCGTCACGGCTAAACAAGCATTTTACCAAGAAACACTCAGATAAACTTGGCAAAGATGTTTCTTACTTCCAGGATTTAAAACAAAAGTTTGAAAGCCGCAAC
Source organism: Oreohelix idahoensis (assembly GCA_024509875.1). NCBI lineage: Eukaryota > Metazoa > Mollusca > Gastropoda > Stylommatophora > Oreohelicidae > Oreohelix > Oreohelix idahoensis. The sequence continues at coordinate 147,571 of JAMPIV010009157.1, read as the reverse complement.
ACTGTCACTAATATGTTTTAAAAAATGTATAATCACAATGATAAAGGTCTCATTGTATCTTACAAAATTGCACACATGATTGCGAAGTGTGGTAAACCTCACAACAATGGAGAATCTTTAATTTTACCAGCTGTACGGGAGGTAATTAGCACAATGATGGAAAGAAATCCAAGTGACATCATTTCTTCTATTCCATTGAGCAATGATACTGTTTCAAGTAGAATAGTTCTTATTCTTCTTCCTCGTTCGCCCTGAAAAGGACGTTGGTTGCGTTGTGTCTGTTTACGCCGGAGCTGTGATATCTGCATCTTTCGGTCGACACATCCGACTTCTGCACGGCATTTTTTGGGACCGGTGTTGCTGTCATTTTTGTCGGTTAGAAAAACACCAACCTAATTTATGTTTGGTTTAATGTGATCAAAGAGAGATAACTGTTTATTATCTTTCTGTGACAATTTTGACTGGTGATTATCTGCCCCTGTCTTATGTTGTCCTGTCTCAGGCAATGTCTTATAGTTGACATGTCTTAAGTCTATTTATAGGACCATATACGGAGTATCTTTACCACCCTTTTGGGCGGAAACGCCTGGTCTGGTTTAGTCTCGATCTGGTCTATGCTCTTTGGGCATGCGCAGGTCTTGGCGCAAAGACCGAGAGACTGAGGATTCAACGAGAGTGTACCTGAGGCTTAGAACGGATGTACCGATCCGTAGATTTATCTCTGCCAAGTTTCGATAAGGATTGGAAATTCTGGGAATGACTGTTTTGTCATTCTTCCTTCCCTGAGTGATTCTTTATGCCAGTATTGGCTGTGTTGTGTTACCTTAGAGTGTAAGGATTCTATGAGAAGGTAACTGAAACAGTATTCGATCTTTTTCGTCTCGACTAGATCTTAAAGGTACATTTATCGCTGATGGCGACATAGTGAGCGAAGCTCACGAGGAGTTAAAATACTGTACCCCAGTATGGCTACATATTTGAAAGACTAGGTCTAAGTTGACCTATGATACATATAAGCCTAAAAATCAACTTAATGGATCCGCAATGCAGGCGGAATATTGTTTGGCAGAAATATATTTATTCTCAGAAGTTTATGTAAACTGAGAGTCACCTGATTACACTAGTCAACAACCAAAATGTACCAGAAATGAAAATAGCTGATCTTAACTAATTTTGGTGTGCTGAAAACGAAAATGACATTAAAAAATGTTGATTGGCTCTAGTTTTCAAGATATATGCTACTAGTTTATTTAATTACGGTCAATTTATATATATGACGCAACTGTTGTGGGCGATTGCATAATTTTTTCTAATGACCAATAAAAGTGTAACTAGAAGTTGATGATGCAATCCTACATGATTACATCACCTTTGTGTATAAATATCTTATCTCTGATAAAATTTTGCCATTAGTTAGTGCATTTGTCCTTATCAAAAGTATCGTAGTTAGAAATGCCCAGGACATGTGCGAACAGTGCTAATAATTTCTGTTATATATGTGGTGAGGTGACATTTCTATCACAAAAACGAAATATAACTAAAGTGATTAAGAAGGCGTACAGTTTGTATTTTGGCTGCAGAATAGGAGATCAAGATAAGAGCTGGGCGCCACACATATGCTGCAATACATGTGCAGCACATCTTAAACTGTGGTTGACTTGAAAAAGGCAAGCTATGCCTTTTGCAGTCTCAATGATGTAGAGAGAGCCCACTGATCATCTCAACAACTGTTACTTTTGCATGGTCCCTCCAATTGGGAAAGGCATATCAAAGAAGAAAAAATGGACTCTGGAATATCCAAACATCCCCTCTGCAATACGTCCGGTACCACATGGCGATGACCTACCAGTTCCCAAAGTGCCAGAATCATTTTCCGCTGCTTCCACTGATGAAGAAGAGGACATTGGTGGTCCTGAACCATCAACCTCAAGCGTCCTAGATTTTGAGCAAACTACATCCACTAAACCACACTTAATAACCCAAGGTGAACTGAATGATCTTGTAAGAGATCTGAATTTACCGAAGAACAAGGCGGAGCTTTTGGGTTCCAGATTGCAGCAGTGGAATCTCCTGGCAGAAGATGTTACAATTTCTGTTTATAGGAACCGCCAGAAGCCGCTTATTACATTCTTTTTCAAAGAGGGTGACCTTTCTGCGTGCCACAACATTTCTGGTTTAATGGCAGCCCTCAAAATCAATTACATACCGGAAGAGTGGAGGCTTTTCATTGATTCATCCAAGACGAGTCTTAAAGCTGTTTTGTTGAATAATGGTAATGTGTTACCGTCAATTCCAGTTGGTCACGCTGTTCATATGAAAGAAACTTATGAAAACATTAAGCAGCTTTTGAAGTTTATAAACTACGATCATCATCATTGGTCACTTTGCGGTGACTTAAAAGTGGTCGCTCTTTTGCTTGGACTACAGGGTGGATACACCAAGTACTGTTGCTTTCTCTGTGAGTGGGATAGCCGTGCACGAAGTGACCATTACATCAGAAGACATTGGCCAATCAGGCAGTCATTGCAGCCTGGCAGTAAGAACGTCGAGAACCCAGCACTTGTCGACACCAGCAAGATTTTGTTGCCACCCTTGCACATTAAGCTGGGTCTCATGAAAAACTTTGTCAAGGCAATGGAGACAATAGATGAGGCTTTCAAATACCTCATCAGAAAATTTCCAAGACTGAGTGAAGCTAAAATAAGAGAGGGAGTATTTGTTGGTCCGCAAATTCGAAAACTTCTTCATGATGACGAGTTTCTTTGCGTGTTGCATGGCAAGGAAAAAGCAGCATGGCTAGCATTTAAGTCAGTGGTGGACAATTTTCTTGGAAACAACAGATCTGATAATTACAATGAAATTGTAGAAATCTCCTTCTGAAGTATAAGAGTCTTGGCTGCAACATGTCTTTGAAAATTCATTTTCTGGATTCTCATCTGGATTTATTTATGTCAAACTGTGGAGCGGTCAGTGATGAGCGTGATGAACGATTTCACCAGGACATTGCTGCTATGGAGACAAGGTATCAAGGCTATTGGAGCCCTTCAATGCTTGCTGATTACTGTTGGACTGTGACAAGAGACACCTCATCGATTAACTACAAGAAGCAAGCAAAGAGAGCTCAAACAGCGACTGAATAATGACGGAATGGGTTCAAATGTGCCTTTTTAAAACATGATATGTGAACTTTAAATAATTTTTTTTTCTATCATTTTATGTTGAAATATCAATTAATTGAGTATGTAACCACAATTTTTATAGTGCTTAAGTAGAAAGACTAGCTGTTCACCCCAGAGAATTAAACAAGCATACATTATTTGTATTACTGTAATGTAAATTCATCATTTAAAAAAAAAAACCAGAGCCAATTGGTGAATTTCATTATGATATTTGAAATCAGCATGTCAAAATCAATAAGAAATGGTATATTTAATTTCTGGTACAAATAACTTTTGAAAATTTGTTGACTAGTGTTATCGAGGCCCTCGATATGCGTCCTGATTTCGTCGTCTTTATATTGGTCCGTGTTTACGGCCATTTTTCTTCACCAGAATGAAGTACCTGGCATGTGAGGCCAGAATGAAGTCTTTTGCTAGTTGTAGGACAATAGCATTGACTTTGTTAAATAACTGATATCGCCCGTACTTGGCAACATATTTGCTAGGGCTTACCTGACGGGGCTCAGTCAGGGATTAGAGCTGTTGCATGAACAGTAATTATTGGTCTAGACATTGTTACATGTCAAAGCTGTTCGGGATCTGTGATGCCTGATGTTAACCTTCATAACTACACATATAACGCCCATGATCTTGCATTATTGACTGTTTTGTCCATCATCATGTTATCGTACGTCATGAATAAATATTGTAAACGTCAGCAGCATTCCCTACTTCACTGACTTCTACTTGTGGTTGTGTGAGTCTATGTGAAGTCGTCCAAGAGCCTATACGGCCTTCGTGTTGTCAGCACTACTATTCACTCACCTACACGATCAACCACAGTCTTATACAAGTACTACACGTCTGTATTTAAATGTATGCTGACACTATGAGTGTCTCTACTATACCCTGGCGGCACCTCATGCCGGTGACCTAAATTACCCCGCATCATTGTGACACGCCCACTCTGTAATATTTACATCACACGAACACAACTGGGCAGTTATACATCTGGAGCGAACAGAACGTTACATCTCTACATCTCCAGACAGCTAATTACACCTTTACAACCGGGTTTGCCTTCCCTCTGCGATCCCTACTCGCTCAGCCAGACTGCACTGGTGCAGCCTGTTTCCGGTACCACCACGTGGAGGTGGAGTAGGGTCTTGATCAGCTCTGGTTCGCTGATCCTGATGCAAGCAGTCAAGCTATGGGTCGATGACTGCATTCACTAGTGCTGCATCTTTGGGTCCCAAGTAGAATAGTTGAGATGGCAAGCGATGTTGAAAATCAGCTGTGTACTGATTTGCAGTCTACTGAATTTTCACTACAGTTGGATGAAAGCGTCGTGCGTGATAACGAAGCTTGGCTGCTCGCATATGTGAAATACATAAAGAATAAAATATCGCAGAGGATATGTTATTTGCAAAACTACTGACAGCAGATACAAAGGGGTTATCAATCTTTGAAACCCTTGAAACATTTTTGTTGGTAAAACAAATTCCTTTTTCCAATGTCATCGCATGTGCGACAGACGGAGCACCAGCTATGGTTGGTCGTCATCGTGGGTTTCTGGCCTACTTAAAAAATGTGGCACCAGGTGTTTTAACAATTCATTGTGTTATTCATTGACAACATTTAGTCGCCAAGGATCGTAGTGACAGACTCCACAAATCAATGAACTGTGTTATCAGTGTTATTAACAAAATTAAGGCGCATTCGTTGAACGATAGATTTTTTCGTAAACTTTGTTGTGATAATGGTGAAGAGTTTGAACGTCTTCTCCTACACACGGAAGTACGATGGCTGTCCAAAGGTAAGTGTTTAAAAAAATTATGGGCATTATTTGATACTGTTGTAGAGTTTCTAGATTCAATCAAAGAAGAATTTAGCATCGAAAAAGAAGTATTGCGAAAGGATGTGGCGTATCTTTCAGATATATTTGAAAAGTTAAATGAGGTTCTTCTTAAGCTACAAGGAAATGAGATCAGTCTGATTAAAGTGAAAGGAATTATCATGGGGTTCATCAACAAATTGACATTATATAAATATAATCTTAGTCGCCGAGAACTTTCTCATTTTCCATGTTTACTGCAGTTAGGTGGGGACAGGCTTAAAGATTCAGATTTAGAGGATTATTGCACTCATTTGGACGCTATTAAAAATGATATGAGCATAAGATTTAAAGACTTGCAAGAACTAATAATACCGGATTGGGTGATTAATCCGTTTGCATCAGACGTGGAACAAGTTAGTCAACATTTACAAGAAGAATTAATTGAGCTACAAAATGACTTCAAGGCAAAAGCACGATTCAGTCACACACATTACAAAAATTTTTGATGAAGCAGAGGCTTGCGTATCCCGTTCTTTGGCGTGAAACTAAATTGCTAATTACAGCATTCCCAACATCGTATTTGGTGGAGAAGGGGTTCTGTGCAGTAGTGTTGCTACTACAAAAGCAACAAAACCGACTGCAGATTTGTAACAGAGGAAATTTGAGACTTCTTTTAACAAACTTAGAACCAAAAATTTCAAAACTGGCTGAGTCACACGAAGCGCAAGGATATCATTACACTTTATTAGTAATTGATTTTGTATATAATTATATCATTATTATCAATTAATAATTTGTTTCCAATTTGTTCATGTTTAAAGTGGTTGCATAAGGAGAGGCTTAAATATTCATATTTGAAGATACATATGCAGTCATTTAGGCGTTATTAAGATGATATGATTATGAATATGATAGTTATAGAGTTGTAAGAACAAATTTTATATCATTTAGTCTGCCAATTTGTAATTCAAGGATAATGAACTTGTGTTGTATATAATTCCGTACTTAAACTCATATTTAATATAACTATGCTTTTAAAAATGTGCTTTCTCTTTATATTATAAGAAAAGATAACTCATTAACTGCATTGCTTTTTTAAAAGTATGGTGGAATATATGTATATATGTGTCCGTATGTGTGTGTGTGCGTGTGCGTGCGTGCGTGCGTGTGTTGTGTGCGCGGTCGCGCACGATAAAGAGCAAGGGGGTGTTAAAAGGGTGGGGGGCGTTTTAAAATATTAGTTGTCAAAAGGGGGCGTTGCTACTATCAGGGTTGAGAAACACTGGGTTAAATGAACGATATAGCATGCAGAACAATCGGCTGGACAAGGAAGCAAAACGTCAAATGCAAGCCAACAAAAGGAAATTCCTGGATAAACTAGCAAGACATTTAGAAGAGGCAGCACTGAGAAATGAACAAAGCAAAGTATATAAAATAACTAAAACTGTCAACGAAAAACGGGTTGCAAAGACAATTACGTAAGCAAGAGACAAGCAATGAAATCTCATCAACACAGCACATGGGGAGGAGACAAGATGGGGAGAGCACTTCAGAGAAACGCTAAATAAGGAACGTTCAGAATAGCAGAGACAGTTGTACATTAACTTTGTTGATTTTCAAAATGCTTTTAACAACATACACAATCACTGTCTGTCACGGAATTCGGATCAATCTTTTGTCCACTCCGGGAGTATTTAGTTACATTTCTGTGTGTACTAAATTACGTGAATTTTCTAGTTGACAGCACATTTTCTTTCCCCACCATCTCTCAGGTATTAGCTAATTTGTAATTAATTTTACACTACCTTCGGCGATAATTCGTCATGCTTGCTTTACGCTTCTCGGCTTTGCTAAGATTAGACACAGGTAAAACTCCAGATGGGCCTGGTCAGTTTTCGCAAAGCGACTGAGCGTTGTGTTTACCTAAGGAGGGTCGGACGATAAATCATCAGTCTGTGGACATACTACTGACATGCACCTCCAAGACTGAATGAGGTAATAACATCCGGATAGAAGTATTACGTAGACATTACTTGGGATAAAAGTAAGAAGTTATTTGTAATCACTGACGAGAAAATTCGGAGGTTTCACGCCCATCTTTGGTAGACGTAACCTTTTCTAATACATTCCTATGAGAAATTTTTTTGAATAGACGCCATCAGACAACACATGATTGTAACTATTTGCGCCCATTTGAGATGTAAACATAACATTTCTTATTGGAGCCTGGCCTAATAGTAAAAAACAACGTGCGTGGGACGAAAGTAGCCATATAACGTAACACTTTCGAAGTTTAGAGAACTGTGAAAATTCACCTCGTTGAGAAAACAACCAGACCTGCCAGAGTTAAGTATAGAGGAATCTGAAACACAGAGTCAAAGTGGGAACTTATTTTAAAGTAACAACCCCTGAACACGTGTAAGAGGGCTCTTCAACAAGTTGCCTTAGCTATTTCTCTGAGCCAGCAGTCTATCGATGAACCGAAAGATTTGGGGTTGAGTTGTATATCTAAAATTCTATATATTTTGCATTATTAACACTTGAAATAATTTGTATATATTGACATGTGAATATTAATATGTGAGAATTGCTAAGTGGATGTCCAAGTCATTTGAGGCTGGCAACCTCATGATATAGAATTATGTACATACTTATTAGGTTATTAACCTAATCAACCAGTGTAGATGTAAATGCAAACATTTTCCCTCTAAAAGTAATGAAAGTTTTCAACCTTTTCAATCAATGTAAAGGTAAATTTAAATCTATTCAACCTAAAGTGATGCATGTTTCCCCGTTCAGTGAGATTAATTTTAATTCTCATCGAGGGTAAAAGGTCTGAGATAGATGGGATGTTGGAATAAGAAGAAAGGGACACATGAGTGTGTGTCAGGAAAACGCTTTACTCAAGAGAGTATTTGTTCTCTTCTTTTGTGACACTAGTCGGTATTACCAACTGAGGATACTATCTCTGGATAAGTACCTGAAGTCGACGCTATACATCATCATCAGACAGGTCTTAGAGACTCAGTACCAGCTTAGTAGATACTCCATGACACTTCTTGGAACGTGCTACAACTTTCAAACTTGACCACGGACGAATGTGAATCAGGCATCCATCTACAAAGAACCAAACATCAACTGGAGCTGAACAGACAAACGCATTGGCAGCTAAGTAGAAACATAAAAGCTTCCAAGTGAACTATCCTATTTTTAACGCCATAACATCACACAGTTAATAAAACGTGTTTATAAAGAATTATTCATTTTTATAACTGTTAAAACATAATTGATTCTTAAATTTGTTACTTGTATAAAGATAAATCTAAAGTTAATTTAATTATTTTGAATGTACTACAGCCGTATGTCAGAGTAATCTTTTGCGAAGATAGACATCTTTGAAGATCCACATTAGTTACTCTTGAGTTTTGGCCCCTGTTGAACGACTACTACAGAGCTAAGGGGAGGCAACCCATGACACTGTCTAAGGAACATACGGATGGCTTTTGAAATCCCCAGCTGTATTGTATCAATCATACAAAGACTTCATACTAACTTTACATGTAGTGTTGGGCAGAGCAACTTGACATTTCAGGTGAAGATAGGAGTACGACAGAGATGCCCGTTATCAACCACTTTTTTAACGATCATAGACTGGGTGGTGCGTCACACAAAAGAGCGCAGTCCAAGAGGAATAAGATGGACAACGTTTTCTACACCGGAAGATTTGGAATTTGTAGAGGGCATTGCACTACTCACACATTTACATCTACACATCAAAGGAAAACAAACAGATAGAATAAATATAGCCAGCAGGTGGGTCTCAACATCAATCTAGAGAAGAATGAGGTCAGGATAATCAATGTGGGCAATCCTGAGCCCACAAGAATAAAGAATCAGTAGCTGTAGAAGACAGACACATTTATTTACCTAGGATGCATAGTAACACCAGACGGTGGACCAAACAAAGACATCAACAACAGAATAAATAAAGCGAGAACAGCCTTTGCTAGTCTCAACAACATCTGGTAGTCTTCCCAGTACAGCACAAACACCAAAATAAAATTACATGAGAGATGTGTACTTTCTGTGCTTCTTTATGGTGCGGAATGCTGGAGAGTAACAGAGAAGGCAATGTCGAATTGTTGTGTTCCGCACAATGCCTAAGGAAAATTACTCGAATCTTTCTGCCGAATAACATCTCCAACCAATAAATGCTTACTCGTAGAAACCAAGAGAACATGTACACCATCATAGCTAGCAGACACTGGAGTGGGTTGGCCACGTCCTCAGAAGAGACCTTGATGCCACCAAAAGAACAGTTGTGCAATGGACCCCTGAAGGAAAGCAAAAGAGAGGCCGACCTAAAACAACATTTCAGAGAACAGTTGAGGCCGAGATGCAAAGTTGAACCAGAGCTTGGGAACTCCACGAAGGATGGCCACCGACCGAGAACAGTGGAAGTAGCGTGTTTGTTTGCTACAAGACGCCACCAAATGTCAAGGCCACTAACTGCTTTGACAGTCGGCAGCAAACGATCACAGTAGATGCAGATTCTTTATTTTCGTGATAGCTTTAATTTCATTTCAACAGAAATGAAATCCAGTAGGATCTGACTAAATAGCTTGAAGATCTAGAGTTTGCAGACGAATTTGTACTTCTGTCCCATAACCATAATCAAATGCACGACAAAATGAAAATACTCGATGATTGTGAGAATAAATGCAAGAAATGATAACACGGTTGAACTTGAAGAAATACCACCAAAAGATGTAGAATCGTACACATATCTTGGCAGTAATATTGACAAAGTTGGAGGGACAGACAGTGGTATAAAAATAATAATACAAACAGCAAGAGGAGCTTTCATTACATTGGGACACATATGGAGAACAAGAGAAATCAAGTCAAACACGACAATAAGAATCTTAAATGTCACGTCAGTTCATTGTATGGCTCTGAAACATCGAGAACAACAAAAACAACAACCAAAAAGCTACAGACTTTTATAAACGGGTGCTTGCGTAGAATAGAAGGACTGAAATGGTATGACAAAATCACAAATGTGGAATTGATGACATGAACCAGACAAGTGCCAGTGGAACAAGAGTTGAGAAGAAGACGCTGACGATGGATAGGACACACACTGAGGAAATCTGTTGATAGCATGACAAGGCAGCCCTTTTTTCTGGAGGAGTCGGAGGGCTCGAGTTTTATAGATACTGGGTTCGATTCCCAGCTAAGGGGATATCATTTATGGAAAATATTTTTCAGAACTTAATGGTCCTAAAGATGTCATACTCCCTCTCCCTCCACCCCCCTCCCACCCCCACGGTCTCTTGGGTAGTGAGATCGGATGCCTGCCTTCTCGGATAAAGGCGAAAAAATAGGAAGTCCCGTGTGCAAGTTGCGCATGTTAAAAATCCCACGGCAGTTGGAAATCGTAAAGAGGAGGCCTATCAGGCCGCTGCTGCGCTGGCAAAATTTTAAAATTAGAACGCTACGCACAACAAAAATTTTTATAGAATGTGTGATTCTTGTATACACACATTGGGATTCTCGGCGGTGCTACAGAATTCGTGCACTGTGCGGAGATCCTCCTTGTGTGACCTAAGGGAGGAGATCGGAGCACTGATGGAGTTGTCCGTGTGCAATGAAGATAGTATTTAAAACCAAACCAAACTTTATTCTGGAGTCCTCAGGGAAAGAGAGGCGAAGATAGAATAAAAAACACATGGAGAAGAGAACTGGATACAGAGGTGAAAATGATGAGGAAAACATGGAAAGAACTTGAGCGGCTGGCACGTGACATGAGGACTAAGCATGTGTTTATTGACGGCCAATGCTCCTTGGGGAGCTAGAGGGTATTGATCGATTGATTTAATTCCGTTGAAATGTTTTTAAAGTAGTCGAGACTGTCGTATGTTTGAGTATATTTCGGACAGAGTATCGTGTTGGGAATGTGAACGAGATTCACCTTAGCTCGTGGACAGAGAGAAGACCTGTGGGAAGACCGAACGTGTAGTTCAGCGGTCGGTAGCTCAGTAGCTGTGATGATCTACTTTAGAATAACTAAGCTCTCTAAAGATGTTACTAACTTAGTAGGTCCTCTTTTACCATGGAGTGTAGAGATTTGCCATGGAGAGTGCCATACTATTCTATCGGCTATCTTCCTCCTAGTTTGGTTCTAATCGAGTCGTCAGTCCTTCAGAGATTGCCTAATGTGTCCTCCAAGCAAATTATGTGATTTCCTGGATGTTTTAGTGCCATATATGTGAGACGTGCCTTTGCATCACGCGCAAATTTATACCATGTCGGAATATTTTGAAATTAACCTCACAACAAGCATGTTTGAAACGAATGGTGTTCTGATTAGCCTCGCAAGAAAGAAATGCAAGCGATTACAGGCAATATAACCTGACACGTTTCGGTGTTAAGACACTGTGAGAAATCGCTTGCACGACGAAACAACCAGACTGCCATAAATTAGAATTCAGAATTCCATTTATCAGACTGGACACTTTTTATTGGATTATTTAAAAGGAATTATAAAACAGCCCAGGAAGCTTTATCCGGAAGGATTAAATTTCATTCTCATCGAGGGTAAAGTCTGAGTAATTGGGATGGTGGTATGGGAAGATAGGACCCCATAACTATGGGGTGGAAAACGCCATACCCAGGAGAGCGTATTCATTTCTATTTTTATCATAGTTATTGGTGGTACCAGTAGAAAGTACTCTCTCTGGAACAAGAAGGGAAGAGTGGTGTAGAGTGTCATAGGATATGCTAAGTCTGGCCACTACTGTAGAATAAACGTGTTGTTGTGTATTGGCCACTGTTGAATGAACCTGTCATGTAGACCTTGAGTGGGAGTGTCAAGTAACGCGAATGGTGTAGTAGTTCGGTGTAACAGACCTCTTGGCAATAACTCTCACACACTCTCATGTAATGCAATGACGACTTGAACTGCCTCTGACATTTCGATAGTTTAATGAAGGCACGCAAACTGGACAGCACGGATACAGTCATGGACACATGTTGACATACATTCATTGGTTATTTGAATCGTGGATGATACATTCATGTAGTAGTGAAATATCATTCAACCCAAGGTGGTATTCACTGTTCTGGTAACTAATCGCCTTATCCTCTACTGACTGAACGCGTCAATGAGGATCGGTAAACATACAAAAGTCATTGGCCGAACCTTCATTTCATAGCTAAGTTCTTAAGCTGAAATATGTCCAATGTTTGTATAACACTCCTAAACCACGATAGTGGGTTTTCACCTCATAACAAGATCTCGATACCACTGCCCGATAGTAGGATACATAATCTGTTCTCTTGACAGTGATCAAAAATATGATGACAGGAATATAACATGGCCGCCTTCCTGAGTTGTCGCTCACTCACTCGTAGGAAGGTAGATATAAGCCAAAGTTAATTTATAATGTGCATATAAATAATTTCATAAAGTTTTCCATACAGCTCTACAGTAATCAAGTTAATTCACGTAGACATAACTGCTGTAGGAAAGCCTGTCATCTTCGTCGATACAAAACACAACCCTAGCGATACGAAGCACAATGTTCCATCTAGGTCTAATCGACTCGAGATCATCAAAATTAGGGTCTGGCATAACTGGAGTCCGAATCACACATATGAGGAGGATCTCTGACAAATAGACTCTTGCAGAGACACAAACTTCTCCTAGAAAAACATCTATGAATCACTGTTAAACCTTAAACAGTGCCAGCCCTGGAAAAAGCACTCAGCCATTTCTTGGCGACATTATCGGAACTCTTTACAACCCAGTAGGACTACGAAAACCTGCGCTAGATTCTGGCAGAAAGAATATAGTCCGACCTGAACATACAAAGGTATACAATATACGACTGAATCTACTTGCACTAGACAAGTAGTACACATGAATTCAGGCCATAAACATAACAAGCAAAATTAATCTATTTTCTGGCCCAAACAAATAAGAACGTACATGAATACAATATTCATGCGCCGATAATATCAAGAAAGATCACTCATATAATCAAAAGTGTAAATCAATCATGAATTATCTAGCTTTACCAGAGGAAGCATTTTCATACACAAATGAATGCAAATATATATTTTCCATATTAAATAGCCATATCGTATTTTTGTAATATGTGCGTCAAAATATGCACGCAACAGATTACCACACCCCTCGGGAAAAAAAATGGTACATTTTTTTTTTTTGAAATACATCTAGGAGCAACATACAATAGGCTCACAACGCACCAATAACAATGCGCAGATGATAAGCATTGAGAATATATTTCATGAACTTAGAGAAAGTATTTCTCTAAGTATAAATATTTCCAGAGAGGTGTCACCAACGCATACTACAATACTTGCAATGCCACACTTTCTACATCAGTTTATACATAAATTTCATCTTAGATACCTTAACATCATGATCATCAAAGACGAAAAAAACATTGAAAGACCAGCGGTGAATAAACATCAGTGAACCGCTAAGTAGTGTTACAATCAATATATGATATATTCCATATGTGTACACATTTCAACATAGGAACAACTGTAGCAAAGTTAGGCATATAATTTAACAGTTATGAATCATGTGGGCATCTAGACAAATTATCTGCCATCACATTTTCTGACCCACGGACAGCTCGCACCGAAAAATGAAACGGCTGCAGAGCAATTGCGTATCGCGTTGATCTCGCGCTCTTCAGATTTTTACTCTGAATAGCCGTAAGAGCTTTCTGGTCAGTTTCCACAATGAAATGCGCGCCAAGAAGAAATCTTTGCAGTTTAAGGATTGACCAAACCATAGCCAATAATTCACGGTCTAGGACCGAGTAATTAATCTCTGCGGCATTTAATTTTCGAGAAATATACATCACAGGATGCAGAGTTCCAGAGTACTCTTGCATTAGTGCTGCTCCAATCCCTGTGGATGAAGCGTCACTACGAAGAATAAATGTCTTATCCTTAGAAGGCAATACTAGGATAGGTGAAGTAGAAAACATAGTTTTAACCTTATCCAAAGAGGATTGACATTCTTGAGTCCAACTGACTACATTAGGAGACCCTTTCTTTAGCAATGAAGAAAGAGGTGACATAATGGGGGACAGATTCGGAATGAATCGTCCATAAAATTTTATTAGACCTAAGAGACTTCGCACTTGCTTTTTAGTCTTAGGAATAGAAATGTTAAGTATCTTACTTGTATTATGGTCCTCTGTTTTTAGGAAACCATGACCAACACGGTGACCTAAGAAAGATATTTCGCTAAAACCAATACAAGCTTTAGATGGTTTCGCTGTCAGGTTATGCTCGCGTAAGATAAACAATAGTTCATTTATCCCATTATAGTGATCGTTTGAAGTATCACTGAAAAGACAGATGTCATCAAAATATCCAATGATATCTGAGCGATGAGATAGGATTCGACGCATCATGCGTACGAATGTTGCAGGGGCGTTTATAAGGCCGAAAGGTATAAAATTTCATTGGCATAGACCCCTAGGCGTCGAAAAAGCAGTAAACGGTTTGGCGTGTTCAGATAGTGGAACTTGCCAATATCCCTTAGACAAATCGAGTTTAGTAAAGAAATGGGAATTCGATAGTCTCGTAAGTAGCTCTTCTAGTAAAGGCATAGGTTCAGCATCAAATTTAGTCACTTGGTTCAATTTGCGATAATCAACGCAAAGACGTATGTTGTTGTCTTTTTTTCGCACGATAACCATCGGCGAAGAATATGCTGATGTGGATGGTTCAATAATTTTTAACTCTATCATCTCATCCAACTCTTTATCTACCTGTGCTTGAAAATGTATCGGGATAGGATACGGTCTGACTCTTATAGGATTATGGTCAGTAAGAATAATGTCATGTTGAATGACATCAGTTTGACCAGGAATGTCAGTAAGGACATCCTGAAATTGTTCTAACATAGTAGAGACTTGTTTCTGTTCTCCTGGAGATAATTCGGGAGAAATCGCAACATCTTTCCGTGATTCATTAGAGTGAAGCGGAATCATTGGAAAAGGTAGATTTACATATGAGAAACTCGTTTCCTCATCCTGTATTACTGACAGTGATGAGTAATGTCCATGTTGGACTGGAAAATCGTCCGTTGCCTGGAAAACAGGTTGTAAATAATCCGGACGTTCATGGAATTCCGTGAGCATGTTGATGTCGAAGGTTTTATGCTTCCCGTCAATATCGACGATATAGTCAACATCGGAAACTTTTGATATTATATCGTACGGACCTTTCCAAGAAATAAGAAGTCTGTTTTCTCTACAAGGTAGCAGGACTAATACTTTGTCACCTGGACAGAGTTGTCGCAAGCGTCTGGTCTTATTGGCAAATTGCCTTGCCTTCTGTTTCGCAAATTCAGAAGAAGCAGTTGCCAATTTGCATGCTTCGATAATCTTATGTCTAAGTGCAATGACATATTCGTAAGATGATTTTGTGTCATCGACAATATTATCAGCAGTTATGAGATCATGAAGTAAGGACATAGGACCTCGCGGTTTCGCGCCGAAGACAAGTTCAAACGGAGAAAATCATGTATGTTCGTTGGCGACCTCTCTATATGCAAAGAGAGCCGCGGGTAAAACCCTGTCCCAATCCTGAGGATTATCCTCAGTTATCTTACCTAGTAGGTTTTTCAGAGTTCTATTCAGAAATTCCACCATCCCATTGGACATAGGATGATAAATACTATCCAGAGATCTCTCTATCTTTAGAGTCGACATCACTTGAGACATGGTATCCGATATAAGTTGGCTACCATGGTCCGATAATATCTCTGCTGGAAATCCCAGACGAGAAAATATTAACCAAAGAGCATCTGCAATATCAGCAGTAGTTATGCTCTTTAGAGGAACAGCCTCTGGCCAACGTGTGCACATATCCACACACGTCAAAATAAATTGGTGTCCTCTAGCAGACTTTATCTTAAATGGACCAATGATGTCTATCGCCATTTTTTGAAATGGTCGAATGGGAATGTCTGCAGCCTGAATAGGTTCAGCATGGCGTGGACCTCTGGATTTAACCTCTTGACATACTTTACAAGATCGACAATAGATTCGTATGTCCTTATTCACAGCATGCCAAAAGAAAGATGCAAGAACTCTAGATTTAGTACGGGAAAAACCCATATGTCCAGCACACTGAGAATCATGAGCGTGCTGTAAGATTTTAACTCTCATATTTTTGGGCACAAGAATTTGAGAATGAATGGATTTAGCGAGTCTTGTACCATACGTACAAGTACGCCATTCCTCATCGTAATCCAAGATTTACGATTTGTATCCTTATTCGGATCACCTTTTGTTGCCAGAGTAAAGAATTTCTTTAGAGTAGGATCATCTTCCTGCTGTTTTATAAAAGAAACATGCGAAATCTCCAAGAGATCACCTTGGTTCTGGTCATCATTATCTCCAGAAGGCGAAGATTGCGGCATGTTTAGAGATTGAGCTCTAGTGACTACAGCATTTGCAGTATGCATATTATCACTTTCCAACTCGGCAATTTGTTGCGGAGTGCATTCTTTCGCACCATGAATGCGACCGACGATAAGATCAGCGATCGGATTCGGCAGCAGACATGCGTGCACATCTCCTGTAAAGAAGGGAGTAGAGATGTTGATAATGGCAGTGGAGTACTTCTCCAATGTGCCACCAAATGTTATGCATTTGATTATCTTGCCAGTGGCTCGAAAAGGATCTATAAGTGACTGCCTCACTCTAATGGTTGTGCACCCATAATCGAAAAGAATTGAGACCGGAGTACCATCTACTAGACCTCTATTCAAGACAAGAGCACTTCTTCCATCATGCGCGACTGACGCAGGAAGAGCAGGAAGAGGATGACCACAGCTTAAAGTCGAAACTGTGGTTGGCTCGAATAATGTTTTGCATTGGGAACACTGAAATGCTCTGTCAAAATCGAAAGCAGAACATCCCACACTATTAGAGTCTTTCTTATCATTGGTTTGATTACCGGCTTCGTGAAACTCTTGTTGTGCAGAGTTAGCCTGGTAATGAGATTTACCATGTCTTTTGTGTTGTGATCTACCTCGGTTATAATTGCCTCTGTAATTATTATTCCCCCTGTTATAACCCCTATTTGGGTTTGAATCACAATATTCATGATCATAATCATCATGCTCATTATAATGAGTATCCCTGTAATGTTGGTTTTGTTGTTTCCATGAAGAACTTGGGTAGTTCCTATGGTTACTCCCTTTTCGGAAATTTCTATAATTATGGGCACCCCTCGCGTATCGAGGACTGTCAGCCCGATTCCAGTTCTTCGAAGAAGAACCCTGATTTGAGTGGTTACCTTGGTTTTGATACTTATTCCAATTAACCCTTTTGTCAAATTTATTTTGAGCTCCCTGAAAGTTGTGTGGGTACTTGGGATTGTATTGTGTTGCTAAAGCAACCGGCATACCCTCTTTAATGTTAGTGTTACTAAGAATCATGTCAGGGTGTGCCGTGGCATACTGGTCACAATATTCTTCCATTTGCTTTAATGTACTAGGTTTACGCTCATGTAAAAACTCTAGGAATGGTTTATTTACCGAAGACATGACCTTGTCTCTTACCAATAAATCCGTAAGACCATCAAATGTTTTCTCTATTTTGGATAATTCAATCCATCGTGAGAGTGTAAGTCGTGCTTTTGAAATAAAATCTGAGAATTCTACACCTACCTCAGGTCTCATTGTTTTAAACAAAAGACGATAACCTTCTTCTGACAGCTGATATCTCTTTATCAAAGCTGCCCTAATAGCATCATAATTATCCTTGTCGGCCTCTTCAACCAAACATAACTTAGTCAGAGACTCCCCTTTTAGATTTTCAGACAACTGATTCACATACTGTGATTTGTCAACATTATGAGCTCGACAAGCACGTTCAAATCTAGAAAGCCAAAATGTTATATCATCACTGGCAGAGTTGAACGCTTGCACCTTGACCTTATAATTAAAGGGTTTACCATTACCACCAGATGCCTGATTAACATTAGTCATACTTGTCAATCTTAATTTCTCTAACTCAAATTCATGTCCTCTTATTGCTTTTCTCTCTTCAGCTTCTCTATCTAATTTTCTTTGTTCAGCAGCAGCAGCAGCTTCCAATTTTTTCTGTTCTGCAGCAGCAGCAGCTTCTAATTTGTTCTGTTCTGCCACAAATCTCTTTTCCTCCACCTGCATCTGCAATTTCTTTTGTTCAGCAGCAGCATCAGCTTCTCTTTCTAATCTTTTCTCTTCAGCCAGAGCTTTTCTCTCTTCTGCAGAAGCAGCAGCTTTTCTCTCTTCTGCAGCAATTTTTTTCTCTTCAGCAGCAGCAGCAGCTTCTCTTTCTAATCTTTTCTCTTCAGCCAGAGTTTTTCTCTCTTCTGCAGCAGCTTTTTTCTCTTCAGCAGCAGCTTTTCTCTCTTCAGCAGCAGCAGCAGATTTTTTTCTCTTCTGCAGCTAATGCTTTGTCATATTGAGCAACAGCACATTCTTCTAAGTCTTTACCAGTCTTATCAAGGGATTTTCCTTGTGTAATAAAGTAATCTAATGTAGACATCCTGTCTTATTAAATCAGAAACCTGAAAAAGTAAATAAATTACCTTATTTCACTTTCATGGGAGACAAGTCTATACTATAGACTTAGTCTTAGTGAAAAACTTGTATGGTTACTTGAGTACCTGTGGAAAACAATATCTGTATATCCCAAACACTGTGGGAGACAAGCCATACAAAGGTCTTGTATACTTCTTTAATGTAATCAATGATCACTTGAGTACCTGTGGACAATAATATTTTCTATCCCAATCACTGTGGGAGACAAACCTTACAAAGGTCTTGTACACTTTCTTAGTGTAATCAATGATCATAAGTACTGGTCTGTACTATAATATAAATATATTCAAATATACCTTATATATTATTTGTCAACCAAAGACATTAACAAGGACCAACAAGAAAAGACAATATGAAAACAATTGCAGGAATCAAATTAAATCAAAATATAAAAAAAAAAAAAAAAAATGATCACAGAATCTGTGATGATAACCGCAATGAAATCAACAAGACAAATAACGCCACAGTGTATAAACATAAGGGTGTAAAGAACTGAAATGAAAGGAAAGATGAGACCTACAATTATACAAACGAATCAAACAAAACTAAAGAACATAGAAATATTACAAAAACAACAAGAATACAGTCTTCACAACTAACAAATATTTGCAAACAATGTTGCATGCAAATTTCAATTAAGAAATTTGCTCCCTATAGAACGCTAGAGCAAGACCAATGTCACTTAGTATTTCCTGTTCTAGTCACCTCCCAACCAGGCCCGCAGAATACAAACTAACTTAACACACAACAAATAACATATAAACATAAATACATGTAAACCTTAATAGCATAACTGCATACATATATATATACTTAATAGAATGTATTGTGGATATAATGTGATGCTGGTATAGTGTTGTAACAATAACTTGCCACTTTTAATGAACAATTAAATAATAGATTTATTTTCTACACTATTACAATGTTCAATTTTTTTGAGCATATGAAGATCCAACGATGAAATATGCACTTTATGTTCAACAACACTGTGATTCTTCTGTACAGGATCAACAATCACTTCTCTCTTCTGTACGATGAGAAATGTCAACAGTACTGCTCCAGATATTTTCTACACTTGATACAAATGTCCTGTGTAATACCGTCTGTACAGCGAAAAACTTTCAACAAGCGCTGACCTAGATACAGCATCCGATCTGTAATACAGGTCAAGCTGACATCGACTGCCCCGTTGTAACTTGTACACTGGTGTTCATGCGTGTCGTATGTGGCGTCAGGGATGGTCTGGTTATCATAACCCCAGGAATCTGGTTCACCACTGTAGAGTGTCATAGGATATGCTAAGTCTGGCCACTACTGTAGAATAAACGTGTTGTTGTGTATTGGCCAAGTTGAACGCGAACCTGGTGTAGTAGTTCGCGAATGGTGTAGTAGTTCGGTGTAACAGACCTCTTGGTAATAACTCTCACACACTCTCATGTAATGCAATGACGACTTGAACTGCCTCTGACATTTCGATAGTTTAATGAAGGCACGCAAACTGGACAGCACGGATACAGTCATGGACACATGTTGACATACATTCATTGGTTATTTGAATCGTGGATGATACATTCATGTAGAAGTGAAATATCATTCAACCCAAGGTGGTATTCACTGTTCTGGTAACTAATCGCCATATCCTCTACTGACTGAACGCGTCAATGAGGATCGGTAAACATACAAAAGTCATTGGCCGAACCTTCATTTCATAGCTAAGTTCTTAAGCTGAAATATGTCCAATGTTTGTATAACACTCCTAAACCACGATAGTGGGTTTTCACCTCATAACAAGATCTCGATACCACTGCCCGATAGTAGGATACATAATCTGTTCTCTTGACAGTGATCAAAAATATGATGACAGGAATATAACATGGCCGCCTTCCTGAGTTGTCGCTCACTCACTCGTAGGAAGGTAGATATAAGCCAAAGTTAATTTATAATGTGCATATAAATAATTTCATAAAGTTTTCCATACAGCTCTACAGTAATCAAGTTAATTCACGTAGACATAACTGCTGTAGGAAAGCCTGTCATCTTCGTCGATACAAAACACAACCCTAGCGATACGAAGCACAATGTTCCATCTAGGTCTAATCGACTCGAGATCATCAAAATTAGGGTCTGGCATAACTGGAGTCCGAATCACACATATGAGGAGGATCTCTGACAAATAGACTCTTGCAGAGACACAAACTTCTCCTAGAAAAACATCTATGAATCACTGTTAAACCTTAAACAGTGCCAGCCCTGGAAAAAGCACTCAGCCATTTCTTGGCGACATTATCGGAACTCTTTACAACCCAGTAGGACTACGAAAACCTGCGCTAGATTCTGGCAGAAAGAATATAGTCCGACCTGAACATACAAAGGTATACAATATACGACTGAATCTACTTGCACTAGACAAGTAGTACACATGAATTCAGGCCATAAACATAACAAGTAAAATTAATCTATTTTCTGGCCCGAACAAATAAGAACGGACATGAATACAATATCCATGCGCCGATAATATCAAGAAAGATCACTCATATAATCAAAAGTGTAAATCAATCATGAATTATCTAGCTTTACCAGAGGAAGCATTTTCATACACAAATGAATGCAAATATATATTTTCCATATTAAATAGCCATATCGTATTTTTGTAATATGTGCGTCAAAATATGCACGCAACAAGTGGCCTAAGCTTTAAGACGAGGGACCAACTTTGTAGACTCTCCCTGACATTTCTGGAAAACGAGCTACACTTGACAACCTTGACCAGCAACGAATGTGAGCAGTGTAAAAAGAACAAACCCATCAGAAGGAGCTTAACCGTCACTGGCAGCTAAGTTCAATATACAAGCTTCCAAAGTGAACTTTCTTCATGAGAATTCTATCATCAATCACTGATTAATCCGTTCTGTTAAACTATTCAATTATTTTCAAACTGTTAAAACTTAAGTGATTATTAATTTTTGTTATTTGTAATTTTACTAATTTACTTTTGATTTAATCATTTTAAATGTAATGCTTGTTTGTCTCAGTCAATTTACTACACACACTCTAAACAGGGCTATTCCAGAATAACAACACTTCCACTGAGTAAATCAGAGGTGGAGGCTCAACGAGCTAAAATTAATCATTGCTTAATTCTTTACAAAAGTTGTCGGCAGATTCTAGAATTAACGCGCTCAGCCAAAGCAGCATTGTTTTCGATTATCTGAATATCTTGTGAATAGTCCCGTGTGATAGAAGTGTCATTACCCTTCTATCTACATCTCTGCCAAGAGTAATCTTGTGCGATGGTAGACACCTTTGAAGGCACATATTAGATACTCTTGAGTTTTGGCCACTGTTGGACCACTACTGCACAGCAGGGGAGGCAATACCGTCACACATTCTTGACCTGTTCCTCTCTATTAGCTCTTCATGTTCTGCTTTCTTTAGTTATTTTGTTGATATCTTGTTTAATTTCTTTTTGGGCTTTTTTGATGCAGTCTAATATTTCTTCTGCTCTTTAAATTGCCATTTCTATTTCTCTTGGTTTTTTTACCTTCTAATGTTGATGTAGCTTCTTTTGTTTCCTTTGTGTGCATAGATGACCTTATTTGATGTGGGGCATTTTGTGGGTCTATTTGAGAGTTTAAGGGAGTCCTTTCTGCCTTCTGATGCTCAAGTGCAATTTTAAATGGTATATTTTGTTCTGGCAACTGTTTCAGCGCTCTATTGGTTGCTTGGTAAACTGAGCAACCAAGATACTCGTATCTTGCACCGTGATTGCCTTGGCAATTTGCACACTTTCTGTTCCTGTTGGCACTTTTGAAGTTAGTGTCTTTATTGGCTTTTATACATTGGTCATAGGTGTGTTTTCCTGCACAGTCTCTGCAGGTCGGGTATCTTCTACATGTGGGACCTGAGTGTCCAATTAACTGACATTTTGAGAATTGAATTTTTCCACTGATCTTCAGGTGTTTAGGAATGTCTTTGCCCTCTATAATTACTACTAATGATGGGATATTTATTCTGTTTTTCTGGATTCTTCGTATTTTTGTTATTTTTGTACCTGAATTTTCTTTGGCTATCATGTTCACCATCTTGTCTCGGTGATACTGGTATCTATACTTTTCACAATACATCTTCTAGTTTCTTTGCTTATGTTAATTTCTTTGTTAATTTCATGTGGAAGATCTGCTAGTTTTGATTTAAGCTGAATTTCTCTTAACAGCTGTTTTTTTTTCTGTTTTGTTGAGGCTAAGTATATTTCCAGTGACAGTTTTCTTGATTTTTGCGATAGACCGTTTATCTAATACTGTTTTCATGATGTTTATCACTTTATCGTAAGGCATCGCAGTTAAGTTTACCTGAGTGCCTGCTATCTGAGTTACTTTTACCCTGGGGACCTCAGGCTCATTCTGCACCCTGTTTTAGTTTTCTTTCAGGTTATCACGGTTGTTATCGATTTTCGTTTGTTGTTGTTTTATATGCTGTTCTTGATTTTATGATTTTTCTTTGTTTAACATATTTTATTTTCACTTTTGTTTTTTTTTCTCTATCTGGAATTTTGAATTTATTTTGTTTCTTTTTGCTGGTCTTACCTGGCTTCTCATTTCTGGTCTTTAATTGGAAGTTTTCAAGATATCTGCATACGATTTTTTTTCCCACTATATTAACTGTTTTGGACCTAGTAACCGCTGGCATTTTGCTACATGTCTTTTTTTACCGTTTATACCTGTAGCTCTCGCTTAAAATGTATTTCTGGGGGGAGGGATATGAAATATTTTCCTTAATGTGATTTAAACAATGGATTGATTCTAACTTTGAGGTCCTCGAATCTGCCCATGGGCTGGATACAAACCTGATGGTCCTTGCCAATTGTGAGTTGAGAAATTTACACTAACAGACCACAGAAACTGTTAAAATACAATTTCAAAGAAACATAATTGCATTATGTCTGGAGTATGTAGCAGTACATGTAGCCGCGGTAGCATAGTGGTTAATGCACTGGCTTCCTAGAACAGTGGTCTATGGTTCGATTCCCAGATGAGGTGGGAATTTTTTAGGCCACAAACGGCTCCTGGGTCGACCCAGCCCCAATTGGGTACTAGAGCAACTCTGGGAAGGTTAAGGCGGCCGGCGTGATGCCGACCACATCACTCCTAGTGTGCCGACGGTCAAGATAATATGGGTCTAACACCATATTCCCAATATGCCTCAATGGGCGTGTAACGGGTTTCTTTACCTTTTTTTATGTAGCAGCACCGCAAAATGCTATGATTCGCTCTCAGAAGTGGAACACTGTTCGATTAACTTAGATTCAATATTGAGATTTCATTTCCGCAGCCTGACGCCGTAATGGCCACCACCGGAAGTGTGAAACTGCCTTGAGATTGAAGCAGCATTATCTTTCTTTCTACCCCTCTACCAAGAGTAATCTTGTGCGAAGGTAGACACCTTTGAAGGCTCAGATTAGATACTCTTGAGCTTTGGCCACTGCTGGACCACTACTCCAAAGCAGGTGAGGCAACCCGTGACAAAAATAATAATCTTTCATCATCCATACAAAGTCCGATGAGATCAGGGCACAAACGTTTATAAGATGAAAGACAATTGTTGCTGCCTATTTGGCATAATTGTGTAAGACATCAACCTGTTTAATTCTTTTGATAGTCTAAGAAAGGGAACTGGTGATTTGCGTTAGTGACAGGTTTGATCCCTGGTTATCTTCCCCTTGTCTTATGATGTCCGGTGTAGGGGAAGGTCTTAAATAGTGGTCATGTCTTAAGTCATTAGTCACTTGACCATATACGGAGCGGCTTTGCCTTTCGCTTAAGGAAACGCAGTGGTCTAGTGTTAGTTTCGCTCAGGTCTGTGCTTATTGCACATGCGCAGGTTTTGGCGCAAAGACCGAGGGACTTCCGCCTCGGGCAGTGTAACCTGGGCGTTGTGATCGGACAGAGATCCGAAGATTTTTCCTTGCCATCTTTTCGGGGATTTGGAAGTTCATTGTATGACTGAGATGTCATCTTTCCTTCCCCTAGTTAATTCTGTATGCCAGGAATGGCAGTGTTGTGTTTAGTGTTTAATAGGATTCCGAAACAAGGTAATAGAGTCATTTTTGATCTTCTCGTATGCCTAAGTTAGAGAAGTACATTTGATTACCTTAAAGCGACATGTTGAACAGAGCTCACAGCTGATATGTTACATAGAGCCCCATTATTGGTGCTTGATACGGGAACCAAGACCAAGTTGTCTTCTGAACATTAGAAGCCCAGAGAAAGTTATCTACTCGAGTAACCCGCTATACAAGCGGTAGGATTGGCAGGGATATGTACACGGAAAGATGAAACACTAAGGTTACCTTATATTTGAGGCCCACTACTTGCGGCCTGATGCTGTCGCCATAGAGGCCCGTTGTTACGGCCTTTATTCTTCATGAGAAGAAGTGCCTGGCATGTGATGCCAGGAGAAGTCATAGCCTTTTGTTAGGCAATTGAAACCGCCCTTCCTGTGCGGTACATTTGCAAAGGGGTACCTGACTGGTTCTGTCAGGGTACAAGAACTTCAGTATATGAAAGCAGAAAGTAGATTGACTGGCCATTATTGTTGGCACCACATATCTGAGCTGATGCAAAGTGTTAACTACCATCACCATCATGTAATGTCCATGATTCTTGTGCCATTGACTGTGTCGTCCATACTATGGTACGTCGTATAATAAATATTGTGAAACGTCAGCAGTATTACCTACCTTCACTGACTTCTGCATGTGGGTGAGTGGGTTCAGTGTGCAGCTGTCCAAGAGCCTAAACGCATTCGTCTACACCCACACTTACCACATCATCCCACATCATATTACAAGTACTACACGCCTGAAAACATGTATGCTGTTTTTGTGAATGTCTTCATTACACCCTGGCAGCGCCTCACGCTGGTGACCTAGATATACACCGCAACATTGTACTGTCCAGGTGATAAAACGACACGCCCACTCTACCAACTTTAACATCACGAACAAACAGACTTTTACATCTAGTAGGCCAGGTTCGTTGGGTTTTCAGCTACACAGGACAGTGGTAAATAGGTCAACGACTGCTGACCCACATAAAAACTGGCGTTAGCATCTTTATGATATTGCTACATGGACCACAGCTGCTACAGAAGTTGAGTGACACTGTACTACGAATAAGCGTTCTACTGCAGTTCTACAGACGATGTCAATTTTTTGTGCGAGCAAGTCACACCGTTTTCTGTCAAGCTCTTATTGTAAACAATTCAGCTGTTTGTTTACATACTACAGTATACAGCCAATTCAACGTTGGATCTTCCGGTCGCAACTGGTTGTCGAGAATGTCACAGTAGCTGTACATTTGAAGACCACTACATATTGTCGTCTTTCGGTAACCATCGACGGTGGATCTTCCAATCATTGCTGTTCTTATTTTGTACTTCGGTGTTGACAAAAGGCCAGGATTATACTTTAAGATAAGTGGCAGTTTGTTTTGGAAACTGGGCCGTTATATTGTGAGTAACTGAGCCTTCTTTGCAACACATTCTATTATATGCTTTGTGATAATGTTACATGTTTAGATTGGTGTGTTTATTTCTGCGGGTTTGGTTGGGTCGGTGACTCCAATAGAATATACCACCTAACCGAGGGTCTATTGTGAGCGTTCTTTAAGGAACGTATCGTGAATTTCCCAGTTGTGGAAGTTTATTGCAACTTTTGTTGCTTGCGCGATATTTTTTGTTAGTTGTGACGAGATGTGTGAGTGTCGTTTTCGTTTTTTTTCTCCATTCTTCAGTTCTGTTCTGATTTGTTTGTATTTGTCTGCCTTCTCTTTTCTATTGTTTATTTCTATACACCCTTTATGTTTATACACTGTGTTGTCATTGTATTATTGTGATATTTCGCAGTTATCATTACAATTTTTTGTAACATTTTCTTTAGTTTTGCTTTTCAGTTTAGTTGACCTCTGCGAATGTTTTCGATTGTCCAGATGTTTGTCTTTGTTTAATTAGTGTTAGATGTTGTCGTCATATACAGTTTACATATATACTTGGTCATGTACTATTATTAATATGATACACATTAGATACTGAAGTGATTGATGGTGACATTATAAACAGGGTAACTATACAAAGTCTTTGCCAGAGACTTGTCTCCCACTAAGACTGGGATATAGTGTATTATTATTTCAGAGGTATTGATAGCAGATTATTGGACATAATGTCTACATTGGATTACTTTATCCAGCAAGGGATAACCCTTTGCAAAACTGGTGAGAAATTGGAAGAGTTTGCACTTACTCAATACGTCAAGGCGCAAAAAGCAGAAGAGAAAAAACAAAAAAGCTGAGGAGAAAAGATGGGAAAGAGAAGCTGAAGAGAGAAAAATTCAGCAGGAAAGAGAAGCTTAACAGAGAAAAATTCAGCAGGAAAGAGAATTTGAAGAGAAAAAGTTACAAAGAGAAGCTGAAGAGAGAAAATATCAGCAGGAAAAAGAAGCTGAAGAGAGAAAAATTCAACAGGAAAGAGAATTTGAAGAGAAAAAGTTTCAAAGAGAACATGAAGAAAAACTCTTGGCTTTAGAGATTGAGAAATCAAAAGTGATGAATATGGGTAGTTCCCAAGCAACTTCTAGCAAGACAAATGATAATACTTATAAAGTAAAACTACCTCCTCTCAATGCTGCAAAGGACGATATAACGTTCTATCTTGATAGATTTGAACTTTCATGCGTATCGCATAAGGTAGATAAGGAAAAGTATGTCGGTCAACTGTTGGATATACTTACAGGTGAACAGTTAAATACTATAATGGCAATAGATGAACCTGACAAGACTAACTATGAAGTGGTCTGAGCAACTTTATTAAAGAGGTATCAACTTAAAGAAGATGATTATTGTCTTCGTTTTACGACTATGTTACCAGAAACTGGGGTAGAGTTTTCATACTTTATTACAAAGATACGTCTTACTTTCACTAGATGGATTGAGTTGTCTAAGACTGAAAAAACATATTAAGCACTAGTGGACTTATTACTTAGAAACAAAGTAATGTCATCAGTTAGTGAGTCCTTTCTTGCCTTCATACATGAACGTAAACCTAAAAACATAAAAGATATGGAACAATACTGTCGCCAGTATGTCACTGCACACCCACAACAAACTATTAGTAATTCTAAGATTAAAGAGGGTTTGCCCGTGGCTTCTGCGACACCATATGGGCCTAATTTTCAGGGTAAATTTCAAGGCAATAAACGTGACTTTGATAAGAAAAGTAATCGTAATTACGGACAGGATCAGGGTGATCCATCCGACAGTCTTCAAAGAACTGGAGGCGATCTGACAGCCCTCGTAACCCTGGTTTCACCAATTTTGAGAACTTTCGTAGGGGTAGCCACAATAGAAACTATCCTAGCTGTCATAATTTTGCAGGGAAACAGCAAAGTCAATCTGGTAGATATTCTAATCAAAGAGTAAATCACAATCACAATTGTGAAAACTGCGGTGCAAACCAAAGCAAAAAGTCAAATAACAATAAATCCAGAGGACATAATATTCGGGGTAGATGGCAACACAACAATAATAGATCATGTCATCATGCTAACTGTGCTCAACAAGAGTCACAGGTAGTTAGTAATGAATCAAATGATAATAAAGCTAACCCTAGTGCTGTCACATGTTCTGCCTTCGATTATGGGAGAGCATCTCAATGCCCTCAGTGCACTACTCTGTTTGAACCTACTACCATATCTACCTTAAGTTGTGGCCATCCTCTACCCGCTCTTCATGCTGCTGCAGCGCATGACGGGAGAGAATCTCCTCTCTTACATAGAGGTCTTGTGAATAAAAATCCAGTCTCAGTTCTCTTTGATTCTGGATGTACTACTATTGGGGTTAAGCAATCTCTTATAGATCCTTCCTGTGAAACTGGAAAAGTGATCAAATGTGTAACATTTGGTGGCACAGTAGAAAATTATTCGACTGCTATCATACACATAGCAACTCCTTTTTTTACGGGAGATGTCCACGCGTGTCTGCTACCGAATCCTATTGCGGATCTTATCGTCGGGCGTATACACGGGGTTAAGGATTGTACCCCGCAGCAAATTGTTGCCTGGGAAGAACAAAATATGGAAACTGCTAATGCAGTTGTCACAAGAGCACAGGCTCAAAATATGCCTCCGTCTTCATCGACCGAAGGTGATGAAGTACTTGATCAAGATGATCATTCGTTAATTTCGCGTGACTCTTTTATAAAAAGTCAACAAGAGGACACTTCTTTAAAAAAAATCTTCCTTCTAGTTAAAGATGGTGATCCAAATCAGAAACCAAATCGCAAATCCTGGATCACTATGAAGAATGGTGTACTAGTGCGTATGGTACAACACCCAGACACGTCTATACACTCACAAATTATTGTACCCAAAAGTATGAGAGTTCGTATACTGCAACATGCTCACGACTCCCAATGCGCTGGTCATATGGGATTTTCAAGTACTAAGTAAAGAGTTCTTGCGGCTTTCTGTTGGCCATTCGTAAATAGAGACATACGTCTTTATTGCCGCTCGTGCAAAGTATGTCAAGAAGTCAAGTCGAAAGGTCCTCGCCATGCAGCACCTGTCGAGGCTGAGGACATTCCTATTCGTCCGTTTCAAAAAATGGCGATAGATATCATTGGTCCTTTTAAAATCAAATCAGCCAGAGGACACCAGATTATTCTTACATGCGTTGACATGTGTACTCGTTGACCAGAGGCCATACCTCTTAAGAGCATTACTACTGCCGACATTGCAGACGCTCTTTGGCTGATATTTTCCCGTCTGGGATTTTCTAGGGAAATCTTATCAGACCATGGCACCCAACTGATATCTGAAACTATGTCACAAGTGATGTCTACTCTTAATATTGAAAGGTCTTTGAGTAGCATCTATCATCCAATGTCTAATGGGTTAGTTGAACGTCTCAATAGAACCCTCAAAAATTTACTTGGGAAGATAACTGAGGATCATCCTCAGGATTGGGACAGAGTCTTACCTACGGCTCTCTTCGCATACAGAGAGGTTCCTAATGAACACACCGGGTTTTCTCCTTTTGAGCTTGTCTTTGGCGCGCATCCGCGCGGCCCTATGTCTTTGCTTCATGATCTTATAGCTGCCGATGATATCAGTGATGACACACAATCTTCTTATGAATATGTCATTGCACTCAGGCAGAAATTCATTGAAGCATGCAAATTAGCAACTTCTGCATCGGAATTTGCTAAAGAAAAGGCAAGGCAATTTACGAATAAAAATAGATGCCTACGACAACTTTGTCCTGGTGAGTTCTCATTGGATGGAAAGGTCCTTTTATGATTGTATCTAAAATTTCTGATGTCGACTATGTTGTCGATATAGACGGGAAACATAAAACCTTTCATATAAACATGCTTACGGAATTTTTTGAACGTCCAGAATACTTGCAACCTATCTTTCAGGCGACGGATGACACTCCAGTCCATCATGGTTATTACTCATCTCTGTCAGTTATACAGGATGAAGAATCTACTTTCTCGGACGTTAATATTCATCTTCCGATGATTCCACTTCATTCTACGGAATCATGGAAAAATGTTACTATTTCTCCTAAATTGTCCACTGAGGAACAGCTACAAGTCTATTCCACGTTACAAACATTTCAGGATGTTCTCACAGACATTCCTGGACACACATCAGTCATTAAGCATGACATAATACTTACTGACCATACTCCTATCAGGGTCAGATCTTACCCTACTCCTATTCATTTCCAAACACAGGTCAAGAAAGAATTGGATGAAATGATACAGTTAGGAATAATTGAACCATCCAATTCGGCATATACGTCGTCTATGGTTATTGTTCGAAAGAAAGACAATAACATACGCCTTTGCGTCGATTACCGTAAACTAAACCAAGTAACGAAATTCGATGCTGAACCTATGCCGCTATTGGATGAGCTACTTACTAGACTTTCTAACTCTCGTTACTTTACCAAACTCGACTTGTCTAAAGGTTATTGGCAAGTTCCTCTAACTGAACGAGCGAAACCATTCACTGCTTTCTCTACACCCCGGGGCTTGTTCCAATGGAACTTCATGCCTTTCGGCCTTATGAATGCCCCAGCTACATTCGTACGCATGATGCGTCGAATTCTTTCACATCGTTGAGATGTTATTGCATACTTGGACGATATCTGTCTTTTTAGTGATTCTTGGGAAGATCCCTATTTGGGTTTATGTGAACTACTGTCTACTCTGCGCGAGCATAACTTGACAGCTAAACCCTCTAAAGCCTATGTTGGATTTAGTGAAATTTCTTTTCTTGGTCACCGTGTTGGACATGGTCTCTTAAAGACAGAGGACCACAACACTTCTAAGATACTCAACATCACTATTCCTAAGACAAACAAACAGATTTGTAGTCTCTTAGGCCTAATACAGTTCTACGGAAGATTCATTCAAAATCTTTCTTCTATTACGGCACCACTCTCAACCCTATTGAAGAAAGGGTCTCCTAATGTAGTGCGCTGGTCACAAGAATGCCAATCTTCATTGGATCAGATTAAGTCATTATTTTCATCTCTTCCTATCTTAAGACTACCTACAGCTGATAAGACATTTGTCCTTCGTAGTGACGCCTCATCAACAGGGATCGGGGCGGCACTGATGCAAGAGTATTCAGACATTCTGCATCCTGTAATGTACGTCTCTAGGAAACTGAATGCGGCAGAAAGGAATTATTCCGTTCTAGACCGAGAATTATTGGCTATGGTCTGGGCGATTCTTAAACTCCAAAGATTCCTTCTCGGCGCGCATTTCATAGTAGAAACCGACCAAAAAGCTCTCACAGCTATGCAGAGTAAGGATTTGAAGAGCTCAAGATCTACTCGATATGCTATTGCTCTTCAACCTTTTCATTTCACGGTACGAGCTATCCGTGGTTCGGATAATGTGATGGCAGACATACTGTCACGATGCCCACATGAATCTACTTAACTCTCATGTCTAGATCTCCTGATATGTATCTAGATTTATGACTGTACCTTACAATAACATACTTCTATAACATTTGTTGACACATTACTTAAATTCATTGTTAGGTATTGATTGTTGTTGTTGTTGTCGATATCCCATAGCTGCTGAGCATATCTACTCTTGGCAGCCCAATGCCATTCTTAAAAAAGTGCATGTTTTCTGCAGTTGTTTTAACGTTCCATATTGTGAGTTGGTGACTGTCAGAGCTGTCTGTAAAAGTTTTTTCCTGGCGTTTGTGAGTGGTGGACACTCCATGAGGAGGTGTCTGGTTGTTTCATAGGGATGAGAGCAGTGTCTACACATGGGTAGGTACTGAGGGTTGATACGGTTTAGATGGCTATTGACTCTGGCGTGTCCTGTTCGGAACTGAAAGATAAGACTTTGATTTCTCCTGCTAAGTCTGTTTATGTTGTCGTTGTCTTTTGGGCAGGTCATTTCATTAAAGACATTTTGGCCAGTCGGCCCGTTCGCCCATCTGTTCAGCCAGATTTCCCTTGTGTTGTTTCTGAGAATCTGTTTGACTGTTCTCATGCTGCAGGGTCTGTCCTTTTGTTGTTTAGAGGCTCCTATTTTTGCAAGTCTATCAGCTGTCTCATTTCCAGTTAGATCACTGTGTCCAGGGATCCACTGTAGGGTTACACTGATGGAGTAGGCTGTGATGAGGTTGTGAACCGCTCTTCCTATAAGAAAAATGTCTTTGTTTTTATATGGAGTCTGTTTAAGTGCTTCCAGAACAGACATGGAGTAACTGAAGATCACTATATCTGATGGCTTTCGTTCCATAAGGTCAAATTGTTGGTGTAGTAATTCAATGGCTGTCTTGATGGCCTCAGCCTTCGCTTCATAATTTGAACAATTCTTACCACAGGAGTCACAGAACTCATAGGAAGATCCATCCAGGTACCATATGCAGACGCCGTATCCTGCAAAAGAGGTGGTCTTGAAAGCTGAACCATCTGTGTAGGCCTGTATTGCTGACGTTGGGTAGCTGTTTATGGTCTCCAAGGCACACGTCCTCAAGATTGTCGGTAGTGTTTCCGTGTTGGCCGTTTCATCTATCAGTTGTGTTTTGACAGTTGGTTGATGGAAGTTTTCCCAAGGGGGTGGTCCAAAGTATTTGTTTTCCAATTCTCTCTCTTGCGTAGATGGTTTTTATCATTTTCCTCTTTGGCTATGTCCAGGAGAGATAGTTATTTCAGTCTTTATTTTTGTTTCCAAGTGTCAATAAGTACTTTGTTTGGGTGGTCTTTCTCTTGTCTCCTGTATCTCTATACAGCTTCAGTCAGTGCTCTTTTACGCATGATATCCAGCGGCTCTATATTGGCATCTATCTCACATACGGCTGTGGGTGTTGATCTCATCCCTCCGCAAATTAACCTGAGAGCTTGGTTCTGCACACGGTCCAGGGCTGAGATGGTATTAGTACTCACAATGGTCTGGAGGGGGGTTGTTATAGTCTATCGCTGATCTCACATAGCCAAGATATAGTTAACGTAGGGTTTGTTTATCCGCTCCCCAATTTGTACTAGCTAGCCGTTTGATGAGGTTTAGGCGCTTACATGCTTTTTCCCTGAGGTTGTGGATGTGTCCATCTAGTTTCAATTTTCTGTCCAGTTTTACTCCTAGATAGACTGGGTGCTCTTCTTTTGTTAGTGTTTCCCCACTCAGTTTGATGTTGATGTGTCTTTTTGCTATTTTGTGGCTGCGGGAGAAAGTAGTGTATACAGTTTTCTGCGTATTGATTTTAAGTTTCCTCAGCTCACAATATACTGACAGTGTAAGGAGAGCTCTATTGATCTTGGCTTTTGCCAGGATGGGATATTTGTCAGTAGTCCAGATGGCAAGGTTATCAGCAAACAGCGCCTTCGACACATTCAGATGTTTTGCAAGGTCATTAATGAAGATGAGGAAAAGGGTGCAACTTAAAGGAGAGCCTTGAGGCAGTCCTTCTTCCAGCGTTCTTTTCCGTGAAATTGCACCGGTATAGTTGGTAGCTATGGTTCTATTTGTTAGGAAGGCCTGTATCCATCTAATCATTTTCCCTCCTATTCCCATTCTTCTCATCTTTAGCAAAAGTCCCTTTCTCCAAACTCTGTCGTAGGCTTGCTCAAGGCCGATGAACACAGCTATTGTGCTATTTCCCTCTTGAAAGCCATCCATCACATTCTGTGTAAACCTGAAGAGGGGTCATCTGTGCGACACTTACGTCTGAAGCCTGTCTGCTTGTTGTCCAGAAGGTTCCAGCTTTCCAACCACCAGTATAGTCTGTTGTTTACCATTCTCTCGACCAGCTTGCCCAAGCATGAAGTGAGGGATATGGGCCTATAGCTTCTTGGTGTTCCTGGTGGTTTCCCTTTCTTCAATATACGCAAGATGGTTGCTGTCAGCCATGCTGATGGTAGCTGTCCCTCGTTCCACGTTCTATTGATGAACCATAAAAGTGTCTCTTTTGCCATTGGCCCTAGTTGACAAATCATCTAATTTTTAATTTTATCTTTATTTTTCGCCAGTTTTCGTAGTGCCATTCTCAGTTCTTGCGGACGGAACGGATCATCGAACGCAGCAATATTGGTCTGATCTATGTTACGCGTGGATGTTTTCTTAAGGAGAATTTTGTCTAGTTTCTTTCTCTGTTGTGTTTTATTTCCACTGGCATAAAAATTGTTGAAGACATCGGCTTTCTTGCTGCTTGATGTTACTTCATCACCACTTCCATCCACCATGGGTGTTGGGTTTGTCTTTTTCTTGCTTCCCTCGAGATTACTGAGGAGTCTCCAAACTTTGTTCCCTTCTCTTTTTAAATCTAATTTGTTGCAATTTTCTTTCCAAGTCTCCCGTTTATTCTTCTTGGTGACATACCTTACTTTTGCTGTCCACCTGTTGTACTCTGTTTTATTTAGGGTGGTAGGGTATTTTTCAACCTTCTTTCTAGCTTTTTTCCTTTCTTTGACTGCTTCAGCTAGTTCAGATGTCCACTAAGGTTTATACTTCTTATGCTTCCCCCTTGGGATGCACTTTTTGGCAGCTGTTAGGATTGTGGTACACATGTTGTTGTATGTAGTATAAATGTTATCAGTTCTAATGATTTGACTGAACCCAGCGTCAGTTTCTCGGCCGTAGCGGTCCCAGTCTGCTTTCCTGAAGTTCCAGGATGGTTTACACAGGGACTTCTGTGTCTTCTGTGGTGTTAAAATAGTTGTTAAAACAGGGCGGTGGTCACTTCCCACGTCTTCTAAGACTTTGATGATACTATTTTCTGCTATGTCAGCTGAAACAAATGTCAGATCTGGCCGGCTGGTCGAGCCGTGTGCCTGTGTAGGAGTGTTGGTGGAGTTTCCAAGTTCTGCAGCATGGTACTGCTGCACAGCTCCTCAACCTCTACACCCCTACTGTTAAACCGCCTGTATCCTAGAGCAGGAATGTGAGCATTAAAATCACCAGCTACGAAAGTTTTCTTTAGTATGGGCTCGAACTCAGGCAGACCTTTTGATGAGGTCGGGGGACAGTATATTGTGGTGTTAACTCAATAGTGTGTTAACTTGGTGGACAGTATCTTTGCCCCATAGCTTTATTACTTGGTGGTCGATATCCCCCGCAGGGTTGTTGGTTACTGTGGCTTGGGTATCATTTCTGATTAAGGTCATGATGCCTTGGCACTTCAGGCATTCACATTTGTACTGTGTATAACCCATGATGTTAATTTGTCTCCGTGGGAGTATTGTTTCCTGCAGAAGGGCTACTTGTACTTGATGTTCGTGTAGTATTTTTGTAAGCTCAATTGTCTTGTTCTGTAATCCAGCTATATTTAGCTGTAAAATGTTAAGGTTCCCCTTCGCTGACGTTTCACAAGGAGCAGGGGATTTATCTCTCTTGCGCGGGCCTTGGTAACCGAGGCGACGCCCGAGCTCGTATGGAATATGTAGTTTGACTGGCATTGGAGGTATTGGGTGTTTGTTGCAGACATCTCCTTCCCAAAAATGCAATGGGTGTGTCTTCCTCCATGAGTATTGGGTTGATTTGCTTGGCCACTCACCTTTTTGGCTCTAAAGATCACATCGCTCTAGGGGTTCAGGTGAGGTTCACAGAGATGCATTCCCCGCTAGTCACAAGCGCTAACGATGCAGGTCTCATTTTACGTTCTTTTGCTGAGCTTTTGCTGTGGCTGTGTCACGTCCTGCATCCTATGCCTTCACGATTTTCCCCGAGCACAGCGGTTCTAAATTTCCATTGAGTTTTAGTGGCTTTGCTTCCCGTGTCTCAGGAGTTGGACAAAATCTGACGATGGGTGCAATGTCAGGTCGCATGGCAATCTTGCTGCAGCTGGGACATAGGGCAGGGCTCGGATCCCTTCTAGGTAAAGACCTATCTTTTACCATCACCGCTTCAGGATCCTTGGTGAGGTGTATCGTGGATTGGACAAAGAAAGATTGGTAGGCAAGTAGAGAAGAGAGAAGGCAACATTTAACCCATGAGTGGGGTTTGGGTTGGTGTTGACCAGAGCATGGTCCACTCGCCGGTGTATTGCGCCTACACATTAGGAGGAGTCCCAAACAACTCCCGACCCAGTTATACCGCCAGGCACTCGGTCGCCCCCATAGCAAACTCTGTGAAAACGGGGTCACCACGTGAAGGTGCTGCTATGGACACATTTGTACAGGAGAGGCCATATGCTAGGAGCTTACTACAAGACAATAGCTTCCGCGGCGCTCACTGCACCTGGATATGAGAGACTGTGTGTTCGCATCAACATCCATTGATGTAGGTGGGACGTCAGAGCCCGGACCTTACATAGACCCCATTGATTGTTTTCTTTCTCTGTTACTGTTCTTGGTATAACAGAGAAGGTTTAGTTATCGCGATACAAAGGTCGGAAATTATTACGGCCACACCTAATGTTTTAGAAATGTAATAGGGACTATGGTACATTGTAACATTCTAAGAATTGTGTCATTTGTATTGTTCTCAGCAAACCAGTGCGTCGTTTTGGAGTGCCGTCACAGATTTATCTGGATGCATTATGACTTCCATGCTGACCATTCGAATGCTGCTTACAAGCGACCTCTGGACAAGGCTTCTGAGATTATCGCCTGTTAGTTAGATTGTATACTTGTATAGTCATATTGTTGTTAAATTACTGTATAAATTTTGTAATGATCATCCATTACATAATAATGAGTTTATGGTATTAGACGTTGAAAGATTTCTATGCTAATGTGATATAATGACATTCACCATTGCTTCTCATATTGATATGATTTTTCTTGAGATGTAGGTAATTTTTCTTAGCTTTGCCAGTACCTTTGGGTTTTTTGGGTGGCACCTCCCCGGATATGTTTTACTTGGAGAAAATATTTTCTCTTGTCTTGTGAGATATCTTTTGTTCTCACCAAACGCGCTATTGTGCGTCGATTGGGTCTGACATTATGTCGTTATATTTATGTTAATCCTTTCATCGGCACATCATTCATGCGTTGTGAGCTTGTTGCATCTTGCTCAATGATGTATTTCAAAAAAAAAAGTTTCACTTTTTTCCCCGGGGGGGGGGGGGGGGGGGGTCGGTAATCTGTTGCTGTCTATTTGGCATAATTGTATAAGACATCAACCTGTTTAATTCTTTTGATAGTCTAAGAAAGAGAACTTTTGATTTGCGTTAGTGACAGGTTTGATCCCTGGTTATCTTCCCCTTGTCTTATGATGTCCGGTGTAGGGGAAGGTCTTAAATAGTGGTCATGTCTTAAGTCACTAGTCACTTGACCATATACGGAGCGGCTTTGCCTCTCGCTTGAGGAAACGCCTTGGTCTGGTGTTAGTTTCGCTCAGGTCTTTGCTTATTGCACATGCGCAGGTTTTGGCGCAAAGACCGAGGGACTTCCGCCTCAGGCAGTGTACCCTGGGCGTTGTGATCGAACAGAGGTCCGAAGATTTTTCCTTGCCATCTTTTCGGGGATTTGGAAGTTCATTGTATGACTGAGATGTCATCTTTTCTTCTCCTAGTTAATTCTGTATGCCAGGAATGGCAGTGTTGTGTTTAGTGTTTAATAAGATTCTGAAACAAGGTAATAGAGTCATTTTTGATTTTTTCGTATGCCTAAGTCTACACCCACACTTACCACATCATCCCACATCATATTACAAGTACTACACGCCTGAAAACATGTATTCTGTTTGTGTGAATGTCTTCATTACACCCTGGCAGCGCCTCACGCTGGTGACTGTTACGCACAAATAATTACTTTTCCCAAAGTCTTTGTATGATCATTTTTCGTATGTATGATCATTTTTTGACTGAAGTGTGTATTATGTTTTTTACAGTCAAAGGGACATCACCCGAGTTATCGAGACTACAATTTTTTAGGAGTTTGCCTTCTCTTGTATAGAGACACGTTCGGTCTATAATTTCTTGAACGAAGCGTGACCATATCTCCTTATTTGGTAGTATCAGTCAACTGTTGTAGATGTCTGAAACCTGCCTTAACGCTTCTGTTCATGTCCATAAAAGGCGCGACTGTGTAAGACTTTTATCTCGAATGTTCTTAGAATCGTCTTATTGTGAACGGCGACTCAGAGATAGTCGTTCTGCGCATGTCTCGACTTGGAGTTCGTTTGTTGTTCCGCCCAGCTCGGGGCAGTTTAGAAATGGTCTGAGTAGCGAGCGGACGCAACCTGCGTCTTGTGATTCTCTGAGGGAAATACATTGTCTTTGTGAGTTAGTTAGCTAACTAGACTATTTCCCAGTATTATTCAAGCCTGCCTGGAGGCATATGTTCATGGTTGATTTTCCGAAATAAGGTAATTCCTCTTGTATCAAACTTTATGCTATCATCTAGAGGTTCGTCATTTTGTCGCCTTTTTGCTCGCCTGTGTGATTCAAAATGGAGAGGTACTTTGACTAGGATTAAGTCACCGGTATCTTTATACCTGAACTAGTTATATATATATATATATATATATATGGGTCGCTCTAGACCAACAAGACTATTGTCTGTGTTCCAGGATTCGTTATATCAGAGATCACGTCCAAGTCAGATGGTTAGACTTAGAAACGTTATAAAGGTCGGTATGACCTATATGCCCAGTATGCTATTCACGTGCAGACAGTGAACGGACTTATTGTATACATCTGATCTGCTAGCATCAGAAAAGGGAGCATTTATTGTTGTCTATGAACATTGAAGATCTGCAGCTGACTGTTGCAGAAGTTATATATATTATTGATACAGCTTCACGAACCAGAACTTTATGATATCTGTTTGCAATGCAACTATTGAGTATTGAATCCTACATGACTATCAGTTAATATGATTTTGAATGCTGCATTCGTTATACTATGCTGATGATGACATAAATATCATGACTGTTTTGTGGCGTGCAACAAATGGTATAAAACTAAAGCGAAGTTACCATTTCTATGACTCTACACGTCATGTTGCCTGTGGTGTACCCTATGAACTGTTCTACTGCAACACACACAGCAACATTCTAAATCAGAGAAGACACCTACATCTTGCACTTTAATACCAGGTGTCGATAGGGGTGGCAAGTTATCATTTCAGCTCAAATCCACCCTTATCATTTTTGGTGGCCAGTCGTTGGTTCAACCTGGCATTTTGGCGCACCATTATCATTTTTGGTGGCCATAGGTTGGTTTACTCTGATACCAGCTCTCAAGGGGGTCAACAAACCCAGACATCATCAGCAGACTACAAGACAACGTTGCAGTTTCTATTCATCACCTTTGATGAAATTTTTTGAAAGACGCGGCATTACTGACAGTTGTTGATATTTTGAAACTACCCGGCGCTGCTCGGCAGTATTGAAGTTTGTCTACAACTAGAAGGACAAGTACCGAGCGAATGGATTTCCTGATCTGTTGAGAAGAAGGACAAGTGCCGTAACAACTGTTCCGGTCTCAGAGGTACTGTTGCAGATTCAGAAGGTCAAGTGCTCAAGTCAATTTGTAGAATTCAGAAGGTCAAGTTCAGAAGCTGTTTCCTGTTAGAAGCTCATTTCCTTCGTCATGGCAGTTTACGGGAGCAGATATGGATCAACGTTGGATCATTGCCTAAGAATGCTGATCACATCCTGTTCTGAACTGTGCTGACGTTGTGGATACATAGAAGTTAAGTGGCCTGTTTTGTTTGTGAACTGTGCCCTTATGTTCTAACTGAGCCTTCTGTCTATCACATTTTTCACTGTTTACATGCTCATGTTATATGTTATTTGTATTTGTATATTTATATGTTTATATTTCAGCAGGTTTTCTCGGTTGGGCGGAGTCTTTCAGTAGAAGATACCACGTCACAGAGGTTCTACTGTTTGCGTTTTCGTTAGGGAGTGTGCGAATTTCCTACAGTGAAATTTGCTAGCGACAATCGTTGCTATATCTGTTTAGTTGTGACGAGTTGTGCTTTATTTTCGTTTTTTGTATATTTTTCTTTTCTCTCTTTCTTTTTGTTTTTAGTTTCGATTTCAATTGTTTGTATTTGTAGGTCTCCTCTTTTCTATTATTCAGTTCTTCACGTAAATTTTTGTGTATACACTGTAGCGTCATTTGTTTGTCATGTCTTCGCATTCTGTCATCATATTCTTTTTAGTTTCGCTGTTTATTTATTTGACTTATGCGAATGTTTTCGTATTGTTTGATCTTTGTTGTTGTTTACATTGACTCTGATCTTTGTTATTGTTTACATTGACTCTGATCTTTGTTATTGTTTACATTGACTCTGATCTTTGTTATTGTTTACATTGACTTTGATCTTTGTTTTGTTTACATTGTTGGTGACT
The DNA here is from genome assembly GCA_024509875.1 of Oreohelix idahoensis. Taxonomy (NCBI): domain Eukaryota; kingdom Metazoa; phylum Mollusca; class Gastropoda; order Stylommatophora; family Oreohelicidae; genus Oreohelix; species Oreohelix idahoensis. The sequence continues at coordinate 107,091 of JAMPIV010009157.1, read as the reverse complement.
TTGTTATTGTTTACATTGTCTTGTTATTGTTTGCATAGTTCTTGCATAGTTAGCTTTCACTATTGTTACATATATGCTCATGCACTATTGGTCTATAGAGCACTTATCATAACTAACTGGTGTTTTTTTTGCTTATGCACTATTGTAGTGCAGTTATGATAAATAACTGATGGTTATGCACTGATTTGTGTAGTGCACTGTTAATTAAGAGGTGACTTGTGATATTATTATACATTTGATAATACAAGTTGGTGTCAAGTCTTGTTTCCCACAGAGATTGGGTTAAACATAGTGATTATACAAGCACTTTATTAAGTCTTGTTGCTATTAAGATTGAAATAAGATAATTAATTATTTCAGGTTCTGTACTCACATTTTAGACATCATGTCTACATTTGAGTACTTTATTGAGCAGGGTAAAGCCCTTGAGAAGACAGGTGATAAATTAGAAGAATTTGCGACTGTTCAATATGCCAAGGCATTGAAGTCGGAAGAAAAGAAAATGAAAGAACAAACTGAACAAAAGAGAATAGATGCTGAAAATTTAAAACTGCAGATGCAGGTAGATGAAAAAAGATTACAAATGGAAATGGAAAAACAAAAAAGAGAAGCAGAATCTCAGGAGAAGAGACTTCAGGCTGATGCTGAAAATAAGAGACTTGAAAAAGAGGCTGAAAATAAGAGACTTGAAAAAGAGGCTGAAAATAAGAGACTTGAAAAAGAGGCTGAAAATAAGAGACTTGAAAAAGAGGCTGAAAATAAGAGACTTGAAATAGAGGCTGAAAATAAAAGATTAGAAAAACAAGCTGAGGCTGAAGAAAGAAGGTTACAAAGAGAAGCTGATGAGAGAAAAGCAAAAATGGAGCATGAAGAAAAACTCATAGCTTTAGAGTTAGAGAAGTTAAAGTTATTGAACGCTGGTAATGCTAATGATGCAAATAAGGTGTCAGATAAGACTAATGCTAAGGATTTCAAGCTTAATCTACCAGCATTTAATCCCTCAATCGATGATATAACATTTTATCTAGATAGATTTGAAAGTGCATGTAATGTGCATAATATAGATAAAACATTATATGTTTATCATCTGTCCAAGATACTTAGAGGTGATGCTTTGACTTTGTTGAGTATGGTAGATGTGTCTGACAAAAACAACTATGAGGTTGTCAGGGCGGCATTGTTAAAGAAGTACCAACTTAACGAGGACGGATATCGTCTTAAATTTAAAAGCATGTTACCAGAAACTGGAGTTGAATTCTCTGAATTCATCTCAGGCATCCGTCTTACTTTTTTACGATGGGTTGAGTTGTCTAAGACAGAGAGTACATTTGAAGCTCTTATGGACTTACTACTTAGAGACAAGGTCATGTCTTCCGTTAATGAAGCTTTTCTTTCTTTTCTTCATGAGCGTAAGCCTAAAAACATAAAAGAAATGGAAGAATACTGTAGCCAGTATGTTACTGCGCATCCGCACATAACCATTAGCAACTCTAAGGTGAAAGAAGGTCTGCCAGTTGCTTCGGCAGCACCTTATGGCCCAAATTTTATGCGTAAATTTCAGGGTAGCCAGCTAAATTTCAATAAAAAGAGTAATCGTAATTATGCCCAGAACCATAGTAATCAATTCCAGGGTGATTCTTCTTCCCAGAACTGGAGACAACCTAATACTACACGGTATTCTACTCCGGTTAACTTTAGAAATTTTCACAAAGGTAATCGGTATAGAGGAAAATATTTTTCTCAGAGACCTCAATACTAGGATAATAGAGGTTCTCAACAGCATAGAGATTGTAATGACAGTTATGGAAACTGGAACTCAAACCAGGATAAAAATTACAGTAAGGACGTTAATGATAATTGCAGAGGCAATAATGGTCGCGGTAGATCGCAACATAAGAGGAAAAGATATCAACAGACAAACTCTGTTCAACAAGAATCTCAGGGAGTAGATAAACAGGTTAATGATAATAAAGACCATAATGCTATCGGATGCTCATCTTTTGATTTTGGTAGAGCAAATAAATGTATCCAATGTAGTACTTTATTTGATCCGAAAACCATTAGTACTCTAAGCTGTGGTCATCCTTTGCCCGCTCTTCCTGCTAATGTTGCTCATGATGGGAGAGGTTCTCTTATATTACATAAGGGGCTTGTAAATAGTAATCCAGTCTCGGTGTTGTTTGATTCTGGATGTACTACTGTCGGCGTTAGGCAATCTCTTGTAGATCCATCCTGTGCTACAGGAAAGGTCATCAAATGTGTCACATTTGGTGGCACGTTGGAAAAATATCCTACTGCCATAATACATATTGCTACTCCTTTCTTCACGGGAGAGGTCCACGCGTGTCTACTTCCAAACCCTATTGCGGACCTTATTATTGGTCGTATTCACGGAGTTAGGGAATGTACCCCACAGCAGATTGCTGTTTGGGAAGAGCAAAACATTGAAGCTACCAATGCGGTGGTCCCAAGAGCACATGCTCTGGATCCACCTCAAACTTCATTAACTAATAATGATGAAGTAAATGACCAAGATAGTCACTTGACTATTACACGTGACTCATTTATCAAATTGCAAGAAGAAGATCCTTCTTTACAAAAATTCTTCATTCTAGCAAAAAAAGGTGATCCTAATCAGAATACTAATAGAAAGTCTTGGATTTCTATGAAGAACGGCGTACTTGTACGTATGGTACAAGACTCGACTACGTCCACTCATTCACAAATTATTGTGCCTAAGAGCATGAGATTGCAAATATTGCAACATGCTCATGACTCGCAATGTGCTGGACATATGGGTTTTTCCCGTACAAAGTTGAGGGTTCTTGCGGCTTTCTTTTGGTCATTTGTGAGCAAGGACATACGAATGTACTGTCGCTCTTGCAAAGTATGTCAGGAGGTCAAATCTAAAGGACCACGACATGCTGCGCCTATCCAGGCTGCTGACATTCCTATTCGCCCTTTTCAAAAAATGGCAATAGATATTATCGGTCCTTTTAGAATTAAGTCGGCTAGAGGACATCAATTTATCCTTACATGTGTCGATATGTGCACACGTTGGCCAGAGGCAATACCTCTCAGGAGCATCTCAACTGCTGATATCGCAGACGCTCTTTGGCTGATATTTTCTCGCTTGGGTTTTCCCGGAGAAATATTGTCAGACCATGGCACTCAACTTATATCAGACATTATGTCACAGGTAATGTCTATGCTACACATTAAAAGGTCTCTCAGCAGTATCTATCACCCAATGTCTAATGGGTTGGTCGAACGTTTAAATAGGACTCTGAAAACTTTTCTTGGTAAAATAACTGAGGATCATCCTCAGGATTGGGGCAGGGTCTTACCCGCGGCTCTCTTTGCGTATAGAGAGGTCCCCAATGAACATACGGGGTTTTCCCCGTTTGAACTTGTCTTTGGCGCGCAATCGCGCGGCCCTATGTCTTTACTTCACGATCTAATCACTGCCGATAATATTAGCGATGAAACTCAATCTTCTTATGAGTACGTCATTGCTCTTAGGCAAAAGATCATCGAGGCATGCAAACTAGCAACTTCGTCTTCCGAATTTGCTAAAGAAAAGGCAAGGCAGTTTGCAAATAAGAATAGATGTCTACGACAACTTTGTCCAGGTGACAAAGCTCTCGTTCTACTTCCTTCAAGGGAGAACAGACTTCTAATTGCATGGAAAGGTCCATATGCAATAGTCTCCAAAATTTCTGATGTCGACTATGTTGTCGATATTGATGGAAAGCATAAAACTTTCCACATAAATATGCTCACGGAATTTTATGAAAGACCTGACTATTTGCAGCCTATTTTCCAGGCTACGGACAATTCTCAAGCATCTCATGGTCAGTACTCATCTCTGTCAGTTATACAGGATGAGGAAACTACTTTTTCTGATGTCAATCTTCCTCTTTCTATGGTCCCACTTTATTCTACGGAATCTTGGAAAAAACGTGTCCGTTTCTCCAAATCTTTCCGCTGAGGAACATCGACAAGTTTCTTCGATGTTGCAAACATTTCAGGATGTTCTTACAGACATCCCGGGACACACACATGTCATTGAACATGACATTGTGCTAACTGATCATAATCCTATCAGAGTCAGACCCTATCCAATACCTATCCATTTCCAGTCTCAAGTCGAAAAAGAATTGGATGAAATGATACGTTTGGAAATCATTGAACCATCCACTTCAGCATACTCTTCGTCTATGGTTATTGTTCGAAAGAAGGATAATAACATTCGCATTTGCGTAGATTATCGCAAATTGAACCAAGTTACGAAGTTCGATGCTGAACCTATGCTTTCATTAGAAGAGCTACTCAATAAACTTTCTAATTCTAGATTCTTTACCAAACTAGATTTGTCTAAAGGTTATTGGCAAGTCCCGCTAACTGAACGTGCCAAACCTTTCACAGCTTTTTCTACACCTAGGGGGTTATTCCAATGGAATTTCATGCCTTTTGGTCTTATGAACGCCCCTGCTACATTCGTACGCATGATGCGGCGAATTCTCGCATATCGTACAGATGTCATAGCATACCTAGATGATATCTGCCTATTCAGTGATTCCTGGGAAGATCACTATTTGGGTTTATACGAATTACTGTCTACTCTTCGCGAGTATAACTTGACTGCAAAACCCTCTAAAGCCTTTATAGGATTTAGTGAGATTTCTTTCCTAGGTCATCGTGTTGGTCGTGGTCTTTTAAAGACAGAGGACCACAATGTTTCAAAAATACTTAACATTTCGGTCCCTAAAACGAAGAAACAAGTAAGGAGTCTATTAGGTTTGATTCAATTCTACGGACGATTCATTCCGAATCTGTCCTCCATTATGGCACCGCTTTCTACTTTATTGAAGAAAGGGTCGCCTAATCTGATCCGCTGGTCTAAAGAATGTCAATCCTCATTGGACCAGGTTAAAGCCCTATTTTCATCTCCACCTATTCTTAGGTTACCTACTATTGAGAAGACTTTTGTTCTTCGAAGTGACGCCTCGTCAACTGGGATTGGGGCGGCACTAATGCAGGAGTATTCTGATACTCTGCATCCGGTGATGTATATCTCTAGGAAATTAAATGCTGCAGAAAAGAATTACTCGGTTTTAGACCGTGAGTTATTGGCTATGGTATGGTCTATTCTGAAGTTACAAAGATTTCTTCTAGGCGCACATTTCATTGTGGAAACCGACCAGAAAGCGCTTACTGCTATTCAGAGCAAAAACTTGAAGAGCTCGAGGTCCACTCGTTATGCCATAGCTCTTCAACCATTTCATTTCTCGGTTCGAGCTATCCGTGGTTCGGATAATGTGATGGCAGACATTCTGTCCAGATGCCCACACGATTCCACATGATCTTCTGTCATATATATATATTTCCTGATATACAGTCCAATGTTATAAAGACATGTTAGTAGATTTTTTCTCACTTTTTTTTGAGGGAAATTTATAACATTGTACCATGTAATTGTCTAAGAAGGCTTAGTTAGTGATATACGGGCCAAAAGATCACTCGGCCACATTTAAATAAATTATTTTCAGGATTGTATTAAGAGATTTACCAGTTGTCTTTAAGATTTGTGTTATTGATATTTTCGCAGCACATCATTGAAGATGCGAGATTGTGTCCACTGTGGAACTTTGAGGATATCAAGTCCTGTCCTAGATTGGGAGCGGATGATGTCCACATCTTCTTCTATTGAATGTTTATGTCAACGAAGATAACACATGTATTACTTATTAGTTACTGATGCATTATATAATGTAATAAAATAGTGCGGTATATTAATATATTACACCGCTGTTTGCACAACACATTACATGATATCATAATAATATATTTAATTTCATATATTGGTATGAGAGTAATTTGACTTTTATTATGATGTTGCCAGCATTGTGGTTTGTGTTGGTGGCACCTTCCTGGGATATATACACGTATACTTAGATAAATTTTTTCTCTAAGGACCTGGGATATGATCTCAGTTTCGCTCCAAGTGTTGAGCTATTTTGTTAGGTATATCCGCGCATCATACGTGCGTTAGGAGCCTAGATTTTTCCGGCTCCAGGATTTAAAAAAAAAAGTTTCATTTTTTTTTCCCGGGAGGGTGCGGTAATGTTACGCACAAATAATTACTTTTCCCAAAGTCTTTGTATGATCATTTTTCGTATGTATGATCATTTTTTGACTGAAGTGTGTATTATGTTTTTTACAGTCAAAGGGACATCACCCGAGTTATCGAGACTACAATTTTTTAGGAGTTTGCCTTCTCTTGTATAGAGACACGTTCGGTCTATAATTTCTTGAACGAAGCGTGACCATATCTCCTTATTTGGTAGTATCAGTCAACTGTTGTAGATGTCTGAAACCTGCCTTAACGCTTCTGTTCATGTCCATAAAAGGCGCGACTGTGTAAGACTTTTATCTCGAATGTTCTTAGAATCGTCTTATTGTGAACGGCGACTCAGAGATTGTCGTTCTGCGCATGTCTCGACTTGGAGTTCGTTTGTTGTTCCGCCCAGCTCGGGGCAGTTTAGAAATGGTCTGAGTAGCGAGCGGACGCAACCTGCGTCTTGTGATTCTCTGAGGGAAATACATTGTCTTTGTGAGTTAGTTAGCTAACTAGACTATTTCCCAGTATTATTCAAGCCTGCCTGGAGGCATATGTTCATGGTTGATTTTCCGAAATAAGGTAATTCCTCTTGTATCGAACTTTATGCTATCATCTAGAGGTTCGTCATTTTGTCGCCTTTTTGCTCGCCTGTGTGATTCAAAATGGAGAGGTACTTTGACTAGGATTAAGTCACCGGTATCTTTATACCTGAACTAGTTATATATATATGGGTCGCTCTAGATCAACAAGACTATTGTCTGTGTTCCAGGATTCGTTATATCAGAGATCACGTCCAAGTCAGATGGTTAGACTTAGAAACGTTATAAAGGTCGGTATGACCTATATGCCCAGTATGCTATTCACGTGCAGACAGTGAACGGACTTATTGTATACACTGATCTGCTAGCATCAGAAAAGGGAGCATTTATTGTTGTCTATGAACATTGAAGATCTGCAGCTGACTGTTGCAGAAGTTATATATATTATTGATACAGCTTCACGAACCAGAACTTTATGATATCTGTTTGCAATGCAACTATTGAGTATTGAATCCTACATGACTATCAGTTAATATGATTTTGAATGCTGCATTCGTTATACTATGCTGATGATGACATAAATATCATGACTGTTTTGTGGCGTGCAATAAATGGTATAAAACTAAAGCGAAGTTACCATTTCTATGACTCTACACGTCATGTTGCCTGTGGTGTACCCTATGAACTGTTCTACTGCAACACACACAGCAACATTCTAAATCAGAGAAGACACCTACATCTTGCACTTTAATACCAGGTGTCGATAGGGGTGGCAAAGTTACATTTCCTAATCCAACCTTATCTGACTGCAACACACACAGCAACCATTCTAAATCACGAGGTGTGGAATAAATTTTAACGGGGGCAAAGGCTGGGCCCTGTCTCGTGCTGGGGCGCAATACATAAAATGGAAGATCTCTGTAAAATCCTAATTTACATTTTACGATTTCATGAACTAGTGTTTCTTTTTAAAAATAAAACTTGGGGAAATAAACGGGAGGTGGAGGAGAAATTTGTGACTTAGGCTAGAGTGTTTGTGATCTCGAGACGAAATGTGAAAAGGTGGGAGTGGTATTAAAAACTGGTCAAAATTGCATGACGTCACATGTGACACACTTCTGGTGTATTGTAAGATGAACTTAACATGGACCACGAGTTCTGTTTTCTTGCATAAATAATTGTGCCGGACCCCAATTATCAGGTTGTTATGTTGGTCCTGAGACACGTTATTTATGTCTAAAACAGTAGTATATTAACAACAACAAATATTGCCAGCAAAGCTCTCGATATATCCATACAATGATAGTTTTGCAAAAATGTAATTGAGAATGGAGGGTTAGCATCCTCATTAAATTAAAGAATATAATCCACTCTATGGCATTTGCCACTGGAAATTATAGAATGACTTCAATGGTGAAGCAGAAAAACTGTAACATGCAGCGAAGCCTCTTACTGAGTACAAAGCACTTGCAGAAAAAACAGATAATAATCTTTCTAGATGCCCGGTCAAAAATAACAGCCCTGACGAGCCACATTGCTCAGTTGTAGAAATATCTGATAAATTCTACTGAAAGATGGCCAAATGCTTCAACAAGTGCACAGTCCAGTCAAAATCATCATATTGCAACATTCCAGCTGACGAGGAGGCAGACAAACTTGCCAAAGAGGAAACGCTACAACGAAATGTTAAAGGGACAACAAATGAAATAGCTAAAACAACCATAAAAGCCACTGTTATGGATAGATTTGGGATGCAGATAAAATAGTGTGGCATGTTACTACACGCTAGCTCATTTCCATTTTATGTGAGAAATTGTGTTCGCCTGTAGAGAAACTACTTTTGCACGGAGCGTTCACCCGTGGTGAGCGACAGTCACTAGTGACGTAGTTTGTCACGTGTCGTGGGTTCAGTGTGTTAATTATGTGGCCTTCCGTCTTTGTGTTTGCGTCCGAGGTAGATGTAAATTTTCGAGCTCTGTGATAATAGAGAGTAATATATATATATATATATATATATATATATATATATATATATATATATATATATATATATATATATATATATATATATATATATATATATATATATATATATATATATATATATATATATATATATATATATATATATATATATATATATATACATATATATATATATATATATATATATCTATATCTATATATATATATATATATATATATATATATATATATATATATATATATCTATATATACATATACATATATATATATATATACATATATATATATATATATATATATATATATATATATATATATATATATATATATATATATATATATATATATATATATATATATATATATATATATATATATATATATATATATATATATATATATATATATATATATATATATATATATATATATATATATATATATATGTCGTAAATTTATTTTGAGAGAAAAGAGTCTTAGAAATAGTGGACCGGTTTAGAGTGAAAAATGATGATGGAAAGCTCAGTGATAGAAAATGTAGAGATTTAATAGTTGCTTTACAGCGAGCTGGAGGAGAGTAAAGACAGACTTATTTACGACAAATCGCTTCTCTCAATCTTCTCTTCCGCTCTCCTGGTCAAACAATTATTTGCCAGTTTTTCAGACTCGCATCTGCGCGCACACCGATTTGGTGTTTTTTCACACACACAGGCGACGTGGATACAAGCTAAATTAAACGAATAAGGGGAAAAGTTGGGCTTTGGGTATATCCAACACACAGAACTAAATGAGTTTATGTGATTTTATTCACTTTAACATCAATCACTAAAAATATCAGATATTACATAAATTATCATAAGTACACAAAATGCAAATAACAAGTTTGGAAGGGGTGAAGAAGATTGGTATCGACTAAGCCCTTCCCGCTTATTAGACAAAGATAAACCCAGTCCAAAGATAGATAATATCAGGAACATAGGTACGTTAACCTAACAGTAAAGTTAATTACTCTGAAAAAAGGTGTTACAAAATTAGGTATAGGTGATTAAAAAAAAACCTGTTCTTCCCAGCTGTTCTTCCCTTTACTAAGCAAATGGAAAGGAGGTGGTTTTAAACAGAGTTAACAAATTATCCACTATCCCACTTAAAGGAACAATGTAGGGTATACAGAAAAGATATATATTACCAGGTAAGCAAGTTAACAAAATGGTCACACAAAAGAATTAATTTCCTGTCATTCATACACGCGCTAGCAAAGGCCTTCACTCATCTTGCTCTCACTTACCGATTGTGAAAAAATCTTGCACTCCATAGAATAACACAACAGCAGTTACACCTCAAACTAAATGTATGAGTGTTTGTTCAAGTTCTAGCCCCAGATTAGCGGGTAGGCGGTCAGCACATAAAAGGATCCCGTAATCGCTGGAAAATGAATCTGTAGTTGTGTCTCTTTTCTTAATAACACTTTCTATGGGAGGGCACGGTCTCTGATACCGGGGTGAGGATGGTGTGGTCTATTTGACTATGCCGCTGATAATAAAATTCTTACGCGTGCTGGTACACTTTATCCGTGAGGTATGGTTTAAGTCCAGTGAGAAAACTAGTCACATCACTGTTCAGGAAATTATGAATTATCTTTCTGTGTCAGTAAACTAACAAAGCTCGGGCCAGTGTTCTTCTTCCCGTTACGACTTAAGTTGTTTGATGGTGCGTTAAATTTGTCTTTGGGTGTGCTTTCTTTGCTATAAGTTAGATAGCGGAATTCCAAACATAGAATCGCCTCAAAGATTAAAAATTTACACAGTCTCAACAAGTTCTGCGTCAGGGGAACTCTACACACTGTTTATGCTTTGCCTTGCTTAGATTGATTTCTTTATTTCTTTCTTAATGCTGGGATCGCACAGGTTACGATCACTCGCTCTGCACAGAATAGAAAACACTGCAAATATATATATAAAATCCAGGGGAAAATCTATAACAAGATTTCAATAAAGCTAGTGCTTCTGTAAAGGTCTGGCCAGCGAGTGATAACGTGTCTAGTTCTTCATGGTCTATTTAGCTAAAATGGAATGTAAGTTGAGTGGGACATGATAAACTTGACAGCTTATTTGATCTCACGAACTTTTGGGGATCTGACCGCCAAATCAAGAGAAGAAACCGCACCCTGATCTTCGTATCTCCGTTCGCTGCTACCCGTTCGCTTTCCCCCGTTCGCTCGGTTCCTCGATTGACACCGAGACGCGAAAATAGCGGCAAGCAACTGCGTCTCGTAGCAGGGACCACTACTGTCTTTGATAGCGCCGATAGTCTCCCCTGAAATCCCTCAGTCTGACTCTTTGATCTCGTGCCGCCTACTAAATGAGTCCCGGTGGAATGAGTTCTGGCAAACGAAAAGTTACAACAAATGTTCAGGGGTTCTAATGTTATGAAAAGCTAAAAGTCCCTTTAAATCATCCATCATATCAGGGAGAATTCACTTGTCAAACTAGACGTACGTTCAATATATATATATATATATATATATATATATATATATATATATATATATATATATATGTATATGTATATATATATATATATATATATATATATATATATATATATATATATATATATATATATATATATATATATATATTCATTGTGGCATTATTGATTTTCGGAGGCCGCCACATTATGTGCAAGATGGTTCCCGAACTTATCTAGAAGTTCATACTAATTTACTACAAGTAACTTTGAGATATGAGGCAACTAATATTTTGTTTGCCCTGATTGCTTCTGCCGCATTATTTTAGTTTTCGTGGATTGTTCGAACCTTTAGTACAACAGCCAGAATTGAGTGGAGATGAGAGGAGTGAATTATTATTATACAAGGTATTATTGCCACTTAAAGATGCCTAACGTTTGAAACTTATTGACGGACGAGGGATAATCTACTTCGCTTATCCATTGCCATGTGCTTTTGATGTTTTGATGGATGTTATTGTGAAGTGACTTTATTTATTACATGTCAACCATGTTTCCCGTGGACCTGTTCACCTGCCGGCTTTTGTTATGTATACTGACCATAATGTTCTGAAAGAACACCTGCTATCATTCGCGTATCCTGCATGATCCTCTATATTTATTCCACCGTAACACCATATAATTGGTGGCCCAGTATGGTTTTGGATCGATATTTTCATTAGGACATGGTTTTCAAATTCACGACAGCAATTATAACTTCGTACTTTGCAAATCTACAGCTGCCATTTAATCAGTATTTTCGATCGTCACCCCTGTTCAGCGTGTTATTTTAAACACACCACCTCGTGAACCCAGTTATTGCCAGCGGGTCCAGTTGGAATAGCTTGGCTACAGTATCGGCAGTGATAGGAAAAGATAATGATATCAAAATAAAAATGCAGTAGGCTAGAGGAGCTTTCATTTGATCGGGAAATGAGATAAAAAGTCACGCCTAACATCAAACATCACAACCTTCAATTCAAATGTCATACCTATTTTATGGCTCTGAACATGGAGATAAAAACAACAATACAAAATCTTTAGACTTTCATATACGGGCAAAAAGATAGTCTCATAGTAGATACGGCCGTAAGGGAGTGAAGTATTAGATACTTCACATTAGTAGACGAGATTAGAGAGGTTGGAAAATCAGATTCCTTTCTGACTGTCTTTATATTTCTTAACCCAAGAGCAGAATTAGGTATCCATTGACAACTGGGTAGACTGTAGCGTGAGGCCACCGTGTTTCCTACTCGATAACTTTGCAACGTGAGATCTGCGCTCTAATCACAGATGCTCTCATAAACGGGTGCTTGCCTTAAATAGACGGATTATAGTGGTGTAACAAGATCACTAATGTCAAACTGAAGACACAAAACAGACAAGTGCATGAAGAGCCAGACATGAGAAGAAGACGCTAGATATGAGCAAACGTTATCTTAGCATTACATGGCAGTCCTGTTTCTGGAATAACAAGTGTAGGAGAGGAAGAGAAAAACCATGGAATACACATAGAATAGAGCTGGAGGCAGACACGATGAAAATGAAGAAGATATAGAAAGACCTGGAGCTGATGGTACAGAGTAGGGAGACTTGGCATAAAGTTGAAAGGTCAGTGGTGATGATGATGGTAATGGTGACTATTTAACTAGATTACATTTGATGACGTTGTTCCTTTTCAGTATTAAAAACAAAATAGAGAAAAAAAAGGGGGGGGGGGGAAGAGATTTGTGATGTCACGGAAGGGAAAAAAGGGGGTCTGGGTTTTTATGACGGAATGTGACAAGCAGGGATGGTAGGGGAAGTTAAAAATAGCAAAAGTTGCGTGACGTCTTATGTGGACGACCCATTAATGGCCAGATAGTTAGCATCACTACAGCAAAACTAATAATTAACATTGTTAAAGTTTCTCTTTAGACTTGTACATTATAGAGTGACTTACCTTTGCAATGTCAATACTTGCCTGAGATACATAACCACTACAAATATGACAAGGGTGTGTCACTCTATTATATAAGAGTCTAAATAAATAAATACATATAAACATGTAATAACAGGCATCTGTAGGAAATAAAGAAGTAGAAGACTATCAACATAAAAACAGCAGAAGGTATAGGCTTACTGGGTGTTAGACCCTCGCATGAAGCTTGTGCCACTGTGATCGGACTGTCTCCCCTGCTCTGCTGTAGTGGTCCAACAATGGAAAACTTGGAGTATAAGGATGAGGGTTTTCAAAGGTATCGACCTTCTTTCAAGATTACTCTTGGCAAAGATATAAATGGAAGATTGATGCTTCTATTTAAGGAAGTTTCACAGTTATTTTACAGAATGACAAACAAAACAACTGAGATCATCTAAGCCGTTATGAACTATTTATTCTCTGATACTTCTGTGGGGAAAATATTTGACTCGTATTTTCTGAGACCTCAGCTGAAGGTGATTCAGCAACTATTAATTTACTAACTCTGTGTATTGTCGTATGGTGAGTATTGGGGCAACTACGACAGTGGTTTTTGCCAGGAATAGCCTAGAAGATATTAGGTAAAAGGTCTTTAGAAATTGGCTCGGTAAGACAGAATAAAGACTTATTTGAGATAGGGACAAGAAGAAGTCGTAATCGATAGGCGGGTTTGATTATCTATCAAATCCAGGGCCAGATTTTACCTTTGACCATTTCACTTCTGAAATTCTATTTCTTTACCTTATCTCCCACTGAGCTATCACCTGTTCTAGTCCTATTCAGGGGGGACCAAAATTGATCGTAATTACTCATCGAAAATAAACGACAAAATGGGTGCTCGTTTTTCCGGGATTTGAATGCTAATCCTAAGGAGAGCGACAGAAAATTTCTCGTTTACCGGGATTTTTGATCTGTAATCTTTATGGACTAGTTAGAGAAGAGTGTGATTGTCTCGTGAGATTTAGTATCTTAAAAAATAATTATCCCCTAGACAAACGATCTGTTTTAGCTTGCTGACCACACATATATATCTATTGTTTTTTCCACAGCATTATTAGAGTTATACAATTGATTTACAGGGTGATCTTTGTCAGAATATGTTATGTATTGATTTTGTAATACAAAGCCGCCGGTAACAGAGTTTGTGATTGTGTAACAATCACAGGGTTTTTCTGAATCAGAAGGTGTTTGAGCTAAGCGAAGGAATGCGTTTGGACTACGTCCTGTCAATTGCCTCCCTTACACTAACTGACTTCAGGGGTGAACTTGTAGTGGACGTAAAATTAAGGAAATTTCTTTGTCTCCTTAAATTTTCGCAATAATTATTTTGTTTCTTCTTCTTCGTACACTCTCAGACGTCCACTTGAATGTTCTCAAAGAAAGCAGTAGTCAGTTTGAGGCTATTTGAATCCCCGTAAAGCTTTTCCACGAAAGGAGCTGACGTCGGCCATATGCACTTTCTATGTATCACATATAAGGTGCAACTTTGAAGGAGATGTTCAGCAGTCATTTTATCAGTGCCACAGTTACACTGATCGGTAGTTCCTATCTTTAGCTTGTTGAATAGATGGTATCTCAATCTGTTGTGGCCAGTGCGGAGTCTGAAGATTACCACTTGTTCTCTTCTGTGGAGCTGGTAGTAAGCATCATTCTGTGTGTGCCCTGGATGTTCTACATTCCATTTGTTTCTTTAACTGATTCTGGTAAAACTCTTTGCCTCCTCAAAAGTTATGCTTGCATCAGGCTGAGGTAGATGTGAACCTTCTTTTGCCATTATGTCAGCCTCTTCATTGCCGGCGATGTTACAATGAGATGGGATCCACTGGATCACAACACTTTTGAATCGTTGACAAAGTTTGTGGAGCACTACTCTGAGATCATCCAGGTCTGTATTATTTTGTTTTTTTCAACGTTGCAATTACTGACTGTGCATCAGTGAAGAAAGCAACTTGTCTCTCTGCCGTTTCTTCTGTCAATATAACCTCTGCTGCAGTTTTTAAGGCCTCTGCCTCTGCTCGTAAGTTGCTGGAGAATCGTCCTGTCGCCACTGACAGCCTTTTTTCTGCACCAGTGCTTAAGGTCAGAAAGACACCCCCACCTCCATTTTCCGTTGCATTTGTTGCTGATCCATCTGTGTATGCATGGGTCCAGGTGTTGCGTGGATAATGTTTCTCTATGTATTTTGTCGCTATGGATTTTCTATCTGTTGCAGTTTGGCTCTTTTTACTTTCAATTCCAGGAATGTTTTCTATCATTTTAGGGAAACGATTTTGTTTCCAAACTGGAAGCTTGTGTGCAGTGTAGATGGGTTTAACAGTGAATATTTCATCTATGGATACTGCTCTCATTTGTGGTTTGGTTGATTCTACAAAATTACTTTGTTTGAGTCTTTGCCTTCTAAGAGCATTTATTCTATGGCACATTGGGTGGTCTGTTAGTCTTTTAAATTTTTCGGCTTGTTGTTGAGCCATGCAGTCTCTTCTATCTGTCATTGGCTGAAGGCATGTAATCTTTTCGAGTTCTTTTATAGGTGTTGACTTCATGCCTCCCGTTATAATTCTCATTGCTTGATTTTGTAGTCTGCTAATTTAATCGAAGTTTGTCTTAGCTGCTGTTGCCCAAGCTGCCATGCCATATTCAAGAACTGGCCTCACTCGCCCTGCGTACACCGTCTTAAGCACTTTTTCATCTGCACCCCAAGTTGTTCCAGCAAGTTTTTTCATAATTGCCATTCTTTGTCTTGCTCTCATTCGATTTCTGTCAACCTGTTTTTTCCAAGTCAGACGGCGATCAAAAATAATGCCTAGGTAGTTCGGATTTTCATTTAAATGAAGATTTACTCCGTTTAGTACTAGTTTGAAGCTCTGAGGTCTAGTTGAGAGGGAAAATACCGTGTACGTTGTTTTCTCTTCATTAATCTTCATGAGCCATGTTTTGGCCCACTCTTCCAGTGATGTTAGTGCTTGCTGCATCAGAATGTTTGCAGTAGTGATACGTTCTTCAGAGATTCACAAAGCTAAGTCATCTGCAAAGGAAGCATTGTGTTCTATTTGTTGAATATTGTCAGTTAAGTCATTTATGTATGCAAGGAACAGTGTAGGTGACAGGACTCAACCTTGTGGGACACCCTGCTCTAATATAAACTTTTTACTAGTCTGTCCTTGCAGCTGTACTCTGGCGGTTCTATTTTCCAGGCAGTGACCAATCCATTTGTACATTCGCCCACATACACCACTTCTCTGCAGTTTGACTTTCAATCCTTCTTTCCATACTGTATCGAAAGCTTTTTCTAAATCTACCCAAACCACTAGCGAGTGTTTTTTTTTTTCGTGGAAGGCATCTTCGATTTCCTGAGCTATATATGTGATTTGATCATCAGTGGATCTGTATTGTCTGAATCCTGCTTGTTGATGGTTTAATAGGTGTTTGCTGTCCAGGTGCCACATCAGTCTGGTATTTATCATGCGCTCCATCAGTTTTCTTACACAGCTTAGTAGGCTGATCGGTCTGTAACCATTTGGTTCTTTCGGGTCCTTGTCTTTCTTTGGTATAGGTATCAGTATAGCTTCTTTCCATGCCTGCGGGACAATTCCTCTTTTCCCACTGTAGTTAAGTACTGCCAGAAGCTTCTGTTTTGCCCTTGTGCCGAGACCTATTAACATTTCATTGGTTACTTCATCTTTTCCAGGCGACTTCTTTTTCTTTAGTGACTTTATTGCCTCTTCCATTCCTGCCATTGTCAAATTTGTTATCATATGTTTCCACTGTAGCAACTTATTATTTTAGTGATTAATCTTTACTACCATGTATTTGCATAGTCGCTTGCATTTAGAGCCTTTAGTGCCAGTAATAGCAGCGATAGTTAGATAAATAAAGAATATAGGAGAAGGTATCCCAGTTAAATAATAATATTTTTGTGATTTTCTCGTAAGTGGTAGAGAACCAGTGTATCCTTTTTCTTGCTTCTTTCTCGTGTAAGTCTCAGTCAGCTATTTACTATGGCAGAGATTGCAAAGCTTAAGCAGATGCTCAGAGACGAAGCAAGAGAAGAGGTTTTGGAAGGATACGAAGCGAAAGCTTTTGTCAGGGACAAACTTGACAGATATGATGCGGAGAGGAAAGCAGATAAAGCTAGGCAGCAGAAGAAGATGGATGAGGAAATGGAAATTCGCAGGGCGAACGAAAGAGAGAAGGAGAGACAGCATGAGGAAAGGGAGAAGGAGAGACAGCATGAGGAAAGAGAAAATGAGCAACGACGTCAGCACGAGTTGGCGCTCAAGACTCTTGAGTTCCAAAGTCGTGGTGCTGCCTCTACCTCCAACAATGGAGAGTCTTCTCATTCATCTTGAACGGATCCTTCTAACACTAAATCTCCTCAGCTCACTGCTATGTCTTTTCCTCTAGAATCTTTCCCTTGTCCGAACGAGAAGATTGACGCGTGGTTAGAAAAATTTGAGAAAATGGCAACTCTGTACGGTTTAGAGAGGTCGATGTGGTAAAGTGAATCCGTGTCACCACACGCTCAAATTCCCCGCTTAAAACGTACTCCTAAAACCTATAAACCACTACTACTATATTTGAAAAAACTGCCAAGGGCAAGGTCAAACTTACCGCTAAAAATTTTACAAAATAATTTGACTTTTCCACTATTACAGTTAAAAATCTATAAATAAATTCCATGTTTGACCTTGGTCTCAAGGCCATTGTCAAATCAAACCGCTAAAATTTAAAATAAAGAATTTGAATTTTCTCACGCCAAGGGTAAAAAATAACCCCCCCCCCTTTCCCACAAACACACACGCACACGCTCGACCCTTCCCAGTATTTATGACGAAAGCCATAAGCTTGGCACCGAACCAACTCGTTGCCGAGTGTTAATAGGGGAGAGAAAAGGTGGATTACAATGGAAATCAAGCCTAACTTGTGCGTTTGAAAAGAAACTTAGATAATTTATTTCGTTATACATAATAAAGATGTCTTGAAGGGTAGCAATAATATTGGTTAATATATGTATCATAAAATTTTCCCTTACAATAAATTATCTGGCCTTAGAAAATCATTTTATTAATATTTTAGTTCAGTGAACAGAGCACTATAAAGTCGAAAAATATTTCTAAGATGAAAACTGGAATAAATGAGTAAAGGAAACCTATATAGGAATATAGAGGACAGTGGTCCCTTTAATAATCACTTTTAATATTAAAAATTGACCCATTAATAACCAAGATATTGTTTAAAAAAATTGAGACAGACGAACCAACACATAAACTGCTCAATTTGGTTGCGTGAGACAAGTTAGAAATTTCTTAACACGCGTTCTGATTGGTTCAGGCGTAGGGTAGCTTGGGACAATAAAATTAACATTTCGCTGGCAACAACCGCCATTTGAAAGTAAAATTATCTAAAGCTGACATCAGCGGGAGAGCCTGTGTGACAAAAAGCTTTCGCCGTCTGGATACTTAAGGCAGTGGTAGAACCCATTAACTGCCAAAGTCAAGCTTATGATATGTGATATTCTTGTTTGAGGGTAAGGCACAATCAGTAATTGTATTGCTTTAATTAACATGCAGGCCACAATTTGTGTTACGATAGCCAAAATAGGAATGCAGTCTTTCGGAGTGACAGAAAAGCATAAAATATTTGGTAATGGCTTACAAATGTTGCGCATGCCAATGCAGTAACCCAGAAGGGATATTGGCTTTTGCAGTGCCATACATGTTTAAATATTATGTAAAATCATGTAGAGAATGTTAGAAAGAATTTATCCGCAGGTTTCAGTGCTAGGTTAAGCACACCCTATCTATTGAATGAATGACAAGCCTTGTATGGGATGTTGTAGGGAGATATTAAGGGTTCACAAGCTATGTATTGTACACCCCTATCTGTTGTATGGAAGAGACTTCTTTGAGGAGGAAACAAGAGCTATGTACTATCACTAAAGAAGAATGTTTACAAAGCAGTGGTGTTAAACAATGGAAGCGACAGATTGGTGCAATGATCAGCACAGATAGCTGATCAGGGTGAGTTGTCACCGTGTTTGTGTGTGGACTTAAATATTAGATGAGATCTGTATGGGGAAAGCATTTTCCTCTCATTACAGGTCATATACCAGCATACCTAGTGGTGGCAGAAATCTGGTAAGAGAAGACAGTTTGGGAGGAATGCGCAGCCTTGTTGCCGCAGCTAACCCATTTCTTCAGCTCTAAAGCCAGTTGAATGTAAAGGAGAACCCAAGGGCCAACAGTTGTCACCATTTTAGGAGATAAGTCCGTTAAACCTGCACTGACAGTGTAACCTCATTTATTCCACCACAAACCTAAGCATAGTAATAAATAATAAACTCACTTTGACATGATGAAGAAGACAATCTGTCCAATATATTAACAGTGATAAGAACAAGCAGAGAGACAGATCAGTGGGTGAAATTCTTACAGTGATCGTTATTCGTAGAAACAAGATATTTGGACATAGTTCCAGTTATTTATTTTTAATAATGTATATAAACAAATTTATTGAGTTTGACAATCCCTGTCCCATAAAACTTGAGGTACAGGGAAATTAAATTGTAAGATAATTACCTAACTTTAACAAATCTGAGAGGTGGCGGATAGGGACTCTGAGAATCAGCATCAACAATTAGACTCATGGAACTTACACAGTTTGACCTCACTCTGTTTACTCCTAATTAATAACACCATTAACCTCATTCACCACATATTGGGGGCTCGTCCGGGATTAAGTTAACACCATACCCTGGGGCTCTATAAATAAATAAATAAGAAAAGTAAAAATTGGTGGAATTTGATTAACTGTCAGTGCCTTTATTAATTAGTTAGATAGTTTGTTAATTTAAAATATATTATTAATAAATTTGTATTAAAAGAAAGAATAGCAGACAGCTAAATTCAGATCTTCCCCTGTACAGACGGCGAGGGAACTTGGCATGGAGGGAAACCTTCTGATTCAGTATTTGACTTCAGAATGTGATAAGTTTATTGAAAGGGAAGATAGGAGATTAGCTGAAGATAAGAGATTACAGCTAGAGGCTGCTAATGTGGCTAAGAGATTTCAATTAGAGGCTGATAGAGAGGCTATGAAATTAGAGGCTGATAGGGAGGCTGAAGTTAAAAGGTTACAGTTAGAGGAAATGAGATTGCAAAGGGAGGCAGAAGAACAAAGGATACAAAGGGAGGCAGAAGAAAAAAGATTGCAATGGGAGGCATAAGAAAAATGATTGCAAAGGGAGGCAGAAGATAAAAGATTGCGGGGGGGGGCAGAAGAAAAACGATTGCAAACAGAGGTAGAAGAAAAGAGATTGATTATGGAGGCTGAAAAAGAAGAAAAAAGATTGCAAAGAGAGCATGAATTAAGACTAAAGGAACTGGGACTGCAAGGACATGTTCCAGAAAATTTGAGCAGCCCATCTACCTCTGATACTACTGCAAGTCAGGGGACCTCTTATTTAGCCATGAACTTTCACTTAGATCCTTTTGTAGAGAAAGAGGATGACATTGAGTCATTCCTAAATAGATACGAAAGACTAGTTACTAATTATGGGTTAGAAAGGGAGAAGTGGAGTTTAAAGTTATCACAAGGACCTAGGGGTACATCTTATGAAGTCTTCTCCAAATTGAGCAGAGAATAGCAAGAAGATTATGATATTCTAAAACAAGCTCTCTTAGTCAGATATGAGAAGAACAGTGAATTCTATAGGAAGGAATTTAGAAATGCAAAGCTATTGTCTGGGGAGACATACCACCAATTAGCTGCCCGACTAGAAACTTCTTTGGAGAAATGGACTGCTCTGGGGAAAACCCAAGATTTGAAGAAAATGATTATGATGGAGCAGTTAAGAGAGTCCATGGCTCCAGACTTGAGAAAATTTCTCAGGGAACAAGGTGCAGAGAGATTGAGGGAGATTATAAAGGTTGCTGAGAGATATCAGGCAGCCTAGTCAGAAGTAGCTGGCATTAAAAAGAAAGCAGTAGATAATAAAACCCCACATACTCAGACTAAGCCTGACAATAGAGAACAAGGCCCTAGGTTTAAACCAAATTATGATAGGCAAAGATATGATCCTAAAGATAGAAAACCTCAACCAAATGATAGGAAACCCTACAGACCAGAAGAAAATAAATGGTGTAAAATATGTAGGATGCATAATCATAATACAATTGAATGTGGTAGGAAAGTTCCTCCATATCACACTGCATGCATGATAACAGTGGGAAGTAAGGGAAAGAAGGAACTGTCTACAGGACAGTGTAGCGAAATCTGTGAGATAATTGCTAAATTCAGTAAGATTTTGCTCCTATAATAATAATTAAACCCGCCCGGTTGTGTATGCCTCTCTTCGTCTTCTACGCCAGCAAGGCGCTGAATTTTGTGCAGTGGTAAGGCTTAGAAAATGATCCCGCCGTAAAAATCTAACGCGCTTTCCAAGTTTCATCCTTGAGACTAACAATTAACGTTTTGACCGATCTGCGGCACGAAAACTGCTGCTCTGAATTAACGTAATATTTTAACTTTAACGCCACTTATTGTAGCAATCCGGACAATTTCCTGATCTGCGGCACGAATTTGTGGCAAGTATTAACGCAAAAATTAACGCCGCCTTGCATAACCCCTCCTCGCTCGACACGCCGTTCCATGCATATATCCACGCGGTTGGACACGCCAGAAGGTATATACACACACACAGTCAGTTCTCATTTCATGCTTAGTAGTGTATTTCTGACGTAACCCAAACAAGTTGTTTTACTTCGAATAAAAATTGTAGAGGAGAGGGGGAAGATCGCCGACTTGTGAAAAAGTTATAATTGACGATTAACAGTGACAAAACTGAAAATCTAAACGACAATGAATATGGCCATAAAAATCATATCATAGCTTAGTGTCTCTTAGGCAATAATATGTTTTAATATACATAATAGTCCAATTAATAAACCCTAATATTGAAATAATACTATATATCTACGAACGATAAGACTGTTGTTTTTGCTCATTCTATTTTTAACATTTTTTGGGGACGCACGTTTAAAAAAAGAGACATTAGAGTGACTCAACTCCGATTGGTTAGTATAGGAGTATAGGAAGGAGGTTATTGGTGGGCTCAAAAGCTAAATATATTTTACAGACTCACTCCTAATATGTTTGGAGTTTTTTTTTTTTTAAATTTGAATTGAGTAGCTAGACCCTCGCTGTGATTGGGCCGGTCTAGGGATATTGGCAAAAGGCTTTCAGGGCGGGTTGCGATTTGACACAAAATTGTTAATCTGCAAGCTGCGTTGAGAACAGTAGTGCTAAGAGGGAAAAACCTTGGCAGTCTGGACAGGGGCAAAGCTAAACTTAAAGATATATTAATGCTGATGCCAGTCAACGTATGTTTGTGATATTTTCATTGAATTGTGGTAAGAACGAATTTATTAACCTTGTTATTACAAAAATGTGGTGTATGAGATAATGCTTTATTGGGAATGTTTTGCGACTAAGTACATGGGTCCCCTAGCAGACTTATGCAGGGCCTGTGGTAATGCTTACACGCAGTACAACTGACATGAATTGTGTAACTTAAAATGATTTCCACAGTTACCAGTGGGAAGGCTAACCCACATTATCCTATGGGAGAAGATCATTGTCGAAGTGACAGAGGCGTTGTAGCCATTAGGGAGAAGAATAGGAGCACTGGTATGAGTTGTTATCTCAGGTGAAAATGGTTGAAATGGGGGTGGTCAGAGGGGTCTGACCCTTTTCTTTTTATTGAATTATATCATGTATTACTTGTGGAATGATATTTTAGATGTGTTATAAAGAATCATAACCTTGTTTCACGGTTTTTGTTCTGGTACTAAAGTTAGTGCCACAACCCTGGTGACTGTATCTTCATGAGAAAAAGAAAGAATTTTGCTGATACACGCTGTCTATCACAATACACCAGGGACTGTGTCAGATTGGTCATTAAAGAGAATTTTTGCTGATACACGCTGTCTATCACGAATCAACTCTTGAAATACAGGAGAGTGGCAGCATTGTACTACTAACAACATAAAGATAAGTGCCTTGGGTTGGCATTCAATAGTTCATCCAACTATTGTACTAACGAAACTTAAAATAATAGACTGATATATATATATATATATATATATTTATATAAACATTCCACAAGAGAATAAAAGAAAGAAAGGGGATGATGACAAGACCCCAACCCCACCAGTAGTTACCAGTGTTCAATTAGTTATAGAAATATCAAAATATAGTTAGATTGTAATAGTATTTATATGGACAGAAGATCCATTGTGCTATTTAATAGTATGTAAATAAAACCATAAATTTCATTTTGTTGTTGGTCCTGACTCGGAAAATTCTGACTCAGGGCAAATAAATTGTATTATAACCTAGTACATAATATTCAGCCCCAGACTTCTATAAGATATATCATAGAGTGTTAGTCTGTATGTGGTTGTTGTATTGACCCAGTACTATTTATGTATTAGAATTAAAGTGTATTTGTATTGATTGGTCTTACACTACATTATACCTTCATTACCCTAGACACTTAGACGTAGTCACATAATTAATAAATAAAAATACAGAGCCAAGTGAGATCATATGGTGGTAGCAGATAGGTTCTCTGAAATACTTAACCATCAACTACTAAACTCAGGGACCTACACAGCTGACCTCACTTGGTAAACAAATAAAATTAAATAATAACATCAATAACACCAAATCCACCACAGGCAGCATGAACTTCCTCATCCCCCCCCCCCCCCCCATCTGTGAAGAGGTGACATGTAATGGTACAAGAGTCAAGTGCCTTTACGATTCAGGATTGGAATATGACTCAGTTGTGAGTGCAACCCTGGTGCACCATGACCAGTATACCACAGACAAAGTGGAGATACAAGACGCATTAAAGGATACAGCCACCATGACACTTCCCGTAGCCAGGATATATGTCAAAACTAGGTACGTGGAAGGAGTGATTAGAGCAGCAGTGTGTAAGGATCCTAATTACCCGCTGGTGTTAAGAAAGAAATATGTATTTCTATGGAGCCCTATAAAACCTGTGATCATGGCCACGCACCAGGTCAGGTCGACCCCTAGTAAGGAGGAGGAACCACCACTAAATATTCATCCTAAACAGATAAGAAAGGCCCAGGCCAAGGACAAGTCATTAACACCTTGCTTTGGCAAATTGCCAAATAGCCATAACATCCCTAGAAAACGACAATTCTATTTGAAGGATGGACTGCTTTACAGGAAGGCTGGAGCAGGACCTAACGAGCATGGACAGTTAGTACTGCCATTGAGTTATAGGGAAAACGTTATTGCACAAGCACATGTTGTACCACACGGGGGACACCAGAGGATTGGCAATACCCGTCAAAGGACATCTGTGAACTATTTCTGGCCAAATGTAGCTGGGGACATTGCCCAATATGTACAAAGCTGTGACCAGTGTAGCAAGGTACATTCCGCAGGGTGCAAAAATAATAACCAAATGCAAGAAAAGCATTATGGCAAACACGGGCCTGAAAATAACAAAGGAAATAAAATGATAAGGTAGACATAGTGAATAGGCATACTCCTTCTCACACCCAGTCTTCCCATAGACCAGTAACACTGGCAACACTACGTATAGTACGAAGAGAACATACAGACCAGTCGACCCCGCCGAAATTCGTGGAACTTGCTAAAAAAAAAGAATCGGTTGTCAGCCAAATTTGAAACCGAAACGAAATGTTAACCTTAGAAAAGTGGGGAGCGGGCGTTTTGGCAAATAGGAAATGGCCAGTTCGCTTCACAATACGGCTATTAAAGTAGCATTATAAGGCCACCGGTGACAGTGGTAGTGACCGGCCCTACACCATTCATTGGAAGTATTGTACGGAAATTGGATAGCGATCACACATATTACATAGCAATGCTACGGGCGAATTGTTTCTGGATGCCGGAATTCATTTCCCCTCATTATATATTTTATCACCAATTGCCGTTGGGCGGAGAAAACAACTGGTGAATTGCCTTTATCTGAATGGCAGATTAAAAAGTCATACATATTAGTAGAGGGTTTTTCCAAATTCCAATCACGCTTGAGCTCAGACCAATGGATGGCTGTGATCACATCAAAGGGGCACATTGCATTCATATGTTGCTTTTGGATGATATAACTCCAGTGTTTTATCCAGGCTGATAAGGAAATTACTGGGTCCTCTACATAACTCTGCTATCACCAAATTACATAGATTCTCTCCTCATAAATATTGCAACCTTGAGGGACATCTAGAAACCTCTAGACATGTCAGTAAACAGACTCGGAGAAGATTAATGGTGAATATTGATTGATAATCAGCATCTGACAGGCAGTAGCACCTGCAGCTGTGTTATTAATAAAACTGTAACAAATTCTTGGATTGCAGAGGTCTGAGGCAGATTTCTTGAGTAGTGCCTACTTTGAATGACCCACCTGCAGTAACCCAGGATCAAACTAAAGCAGAGTTGAGTCTATTTGATCGAGATTGTAACGCTGATAATAAAGCTGCACTAGTGGTGCAGGCTTTTCTAACCGGGGAGATGTGTGGTAAAGTGAATCCGTGTCACCACACGCTCAAATTCCCCACTTAAAACGTACTCCTAAAACCTATAAACCACTACTACTATATTTGAAAAATTGCCAAGGGCAAGGTCAAACTCACCGCTAAAAATTGGAACAATAATTTGAATTTTCCACTATTACAGTTACAAACCTATAAATAAATTCCATGTTTGACGTTGGTCTCAAAGCCATCGTCAAATCAAACCGCTAAAATTTAAAATAAAGAATTTGAATTTATCTAATGCCAAGAGTAAAAAAATAACCCCCCCCCCCCCCCCCTTTCCCGCAAACACATATTCACACGATCGACCCTTCCAAATTCTTATGACAAAAGCCGTAAGCTTGGCAGCGAACCAACTCGTTGCCGCGTGTTAATAGGGGAGAGAAAAGGTGGATTACAATGGAAATCAAGCCTAACTTGTGCGTTTGAAAAGAAACTTAGATAATTTATTTCGTTATAAATAAAAGGGATGTCTTGAAAGGTAGCAATAATATTGGTTTATATATATATATATATATATATATATATATATATATATATATATATATATATATATATATATATATATATATATATATATATATATATATATATATATATATATATATATATATATATATATATATATATATATATATATATATATATATATATATATCATAAAATTTCCCTTACAATAAATTATCTGGCCTTAGAAAATCATTTTATTAATATTTTAGTTCAGTGAACAGAGCACTATAAAGTAGAAAAATATCTCTAAGATGAAAACGGGAATAAATGGGTAAAGGAAACCTATATAGGAAGATAGAGGACCGTGGTCCCTTCAATAATCACTTTTAATATTAAAAATTGACCCATTAATAACCAAGATATTGTAAAAATAAAAATTGAGACAGACAAAAACAACACATTTATAAACTACTCAATTTGGTTGCGTGAGACAAGTTAGAAATGTCTTAACACGCGTTCTGATTGGTTCAGGCGTAGGGTAGCTTGGGACAATAAAATTAACATTTCGCTGGCAACAACCGCCATTTGAAAGTAAAATTATCTAAAACTGACATCAGCGGGAGAGCCTGTGTGACCAAAAGCTTTCGCCGTCTGGACACTTAAGGCAGTGGTAGAACCCATTAACTGCCAAAGTCAAGCTTATGATATGTGATATTCTTGTTTGAGGGTAAGGCACAATCAGTAATTGTATTGCTTTAATTAACATGCAGGCCACAATTTGTGTTACGATAGCCAAAATAGGAATGCAACCTTTCGAAGTGAAAGAAAGGCGTAAAATATTTGGTAGTGGCTTACAAATGTTGCGCATGCCAATGCAGTAACCCAGAAGGGATATTGGCTTTTGCTGTGCCATAAATGTTTAAATATTATGTAAAATCATGTAGAGAATGTTAGAAAGAATTTATCCACAGGTTTCAGTGCTAGGTTAAGCACAACCTATCTATTGAATGAACGACAAGACCTGTATGGGATGTTGTAGGGAGATATTAAGGGTTCGCAAGCTATGTATTGCACACCCCTATCTATTGAATGGAAGAGACTTCTTGGACGAGGAAACAAGAGCTATGTACTATCACTTAAGAAGAATGTTTACACAGCAGTGGTGTTAAACAATGGAAGCTACAGATTGGTGCAATGATCAGCACAGATAGCTGATCAGGGTGAGTTGTCACCGTGTTTGTGTGTGGACTTAAATATTAGATGAGATCTATGGGGAGGGCATTTTCCTCTCATTACAGGTCATATACCAGCATACCTACTGGTGGCAGAAATCTGGTGAGAAAAGAAAGTTTGGGAAGAACGCTCAGCCTTGTTGCCGCAGCTACCTCATTTCTTCAGCTCTAAAGCCAGTTGAATGTATAGGAGAACCCAAGGGCCAACAGTTGTCACTATTTGATGAGATAAGTCCGTTAATCCGGCACTGACAGTGTAACCTCATTTATTCCACCACAAACCTAAGCATCATCATCATGTGACGTATTCTTTCCAGAACGTTGTCTCCATTACAGCTGCTCTGAACGCATCACGGTTCTGGGCAAGTCGACCTGCATCAGCCAAAGACAAGTCCAGACTCTCTGTGATGTCCTGGGTCCAACGTCGTCTAAGCATACTAATAAATAATAAACTCACCTTGGCATGATGAAGAAGACAATCTGTCCAATATATTAACAGTGATAAGGACAAGCAGAGAGACAGATCAGTGGGTGAAATTCTTAAAGTGATCGTTATTCGTAGAAACAAGATATTTCGACAGAGTTCCAGTTATTTATTTTTAATAATGTATATAAACAAATTTATTGAGTTTGACAATCCCTTTCCCAGAATACTTGAGGTACAGGGAAATTAAATTGTAAGATAATTACCTAACTTTAACAAAAGTCTTACGCACTTTAATATTATTGAGTTACAGCTCTGTTTACATGTTATTTCGTCTGTATAGTAAATACATTACCCTAGACACATTCAGCCACACAACATCACAGAGCCTATTTTACACAAATTGAGATCTGACAGGTGGCGGATAGGGACTCTGGAAATCAGCATCAACAATTAGACTAAGAGAACTTACACAGCTTGACCTCACTCTGTTTACTCCTAGTTAATAACACCATTAACCTCATTCACCACAGTCGCGTTGTGTATGAAACTTTCCCAGCCGTTAAAAAGTAGTGCTTATGATGTGTACTCTAAATTGGAAAGCAGCAAAAAGACAATTGCGACATGTTGAAGAAAGCGTTACTTGAGCGCTTTGAAATGAACGTGCGCAAATTTTTCAACTGTTTGCAACAGCATAAAGAAGAGCTCTGAAACTTTTCAACAGTTCTCTCGCAGCTCCCCTCTACCTATGAAGGTCTTGAGGAGTTCGTTATATGCGAACAGATAAAGAACACTTTATCTGGTGACACCCGGAGATTTCTAGCTGAACAGGGTGCAGAAAAGCGTGAAGACATCTTGGAAAATTCTGAGCGATATCATAATGTGCTGGCCGAATTGCCGGCCACAAAACGTAAACCGATAGAAGAGCCTTTTCGAAAGAATCATCTAGACCAATCTTCTCATGCTTCTCACCAAAATAACCACAGAAAAACTGGACCCTGGAGCAACCCTCCTGAGAAATCTAAGTTCTACAAAAACAAGTACCCACCAACAACAAACAGTCTGATCAACCCAACCGTCCTACATGGCAGCGCGGCCAGAAAGGGCAAGGTGACAAAGGGAAAACCCCTGCGCACGGAACATATGATCAGAGCGAGCACACCGAGCCTAAACGCATCGGATGCTTGCTCGCAAGGTGGAATTAATGTCGGTGATTATCAACCTGAGTGTGTGAGACACTCAACGCGAGGTACTGTTATTTTGAACGGTTCTACAACTTATTGCTTATTAGACACGGGGCTTTCTTTTGATTGCATGGTCAAACCCGGTCAAGAGACAGAAGAATACGTCCAATTTTAATGAGTTTTTAAGAGTGATGCACCTACAGTGCTTCCCATCGCATTGGTTGAGTTCCACTCTGATTATTTCAGAGGTGTGATCAAAGCGGCTGTTATGGATGACCCGATCTACCCAGTCATACTTGGCGGTAGATATGTGTTTATTGTGAAACCGAAAGAGCCAATTGTCTCAACAGTAACCACAAGAGGGCAAACCAAGAAGGAACGGGAGCGTGCGCCAAATTTGTTACCTAAAGAACTTAACGAGGCAAACAAAAGGTCCCTACCTTGGAGCCCTGCTTTAGGAAACTGTCAATGGCTAAAGACCCTAGACAGCATGGGGACATTTTTTCTAAAGATGGCGTACTTTATCACAGAACGGGCAAGCCTGAACAAGGTTACAATCAGCTCCTAGTACCTTGTCACAAAATTTGGCTGCATGGCACCATGAACCACAGCTGCGACACCCCCATTTAGAGCTATCTGACCTACGCTGAGGAAAATATTTGGGCGGGGAATAACGCGGTCTTGAATCGTGGTTAAATGTCCTATCAAATCTCGACCTCCTGTCGTATTGTGTGTTCATATTATCAAATCGCGGTCTACGATATGGTGCATTGTTTACTTCCCTTGCAGAACATACCGAAAAATTATCCGGTTCCACCTCCTTATGTACTGATCTCCCAGGATGGGCAGTCATGTACTGCCTCCCTAGCTCTAACATGGTGTCAAGATTCTTTGGGTTACGTTCCTGAAAAAACGCAACTAAGTTCGAACTACAGGCCGGGAGGACTTTATCTCTCAAGATGAGATCTTTGAGGCCTTCAAAATCTGTCATGATCCCAGACAGATCTATCCAGCGTGTAAATGCTAGTTTTATGTTAGCAGTAAAGTCGCCGAAATCCTGATCTTTACTGGGTTTCTTGTTTTTAAAACGCATAGAATAACCATGTGAAGTAAGGTTATTTGCGAAGCAATGCTTCTTTTACAACATCATAGTTGAGCCGGTCATCTACAGGTAATAAAAACCGTCTGTAACGCCTGGCCCGTCAGCAGATCTCATAACTTGGAACTCTATTGTTCTTTCTTTATCTTCAGTGATATCATCTCTAATTCACAGCGTTCTAAATACACGTCGATCAAGTCGAAGGAGTCCGAAAAATTTGGTAACTTTAATTTATATGTAAGGAATGGTTCCTTCCCCGTGGGCTCTCTTACCGAGGACACATGAGTAGAAGCTTCCAATTCTAATTTCTTTAAAGCAATGGTCTTTTCTTTTTCAATCTCTAATCGTTTTGTCACTTCTTTCTCTTTTTCTGCTTCAACTTCCTTTTGTTTGGGAGTTTCCTCAACTTCTCTTTGTTTCGCCTTTACTTCCTTTTGTTTGGTAGTTTTCTCAAATTCTATTTTCTTTAACAGTTTTTCATCATATCTTTCTTTTCGTTCCTCGTCCTGTTTTCGCTTTATTTCTGCCTCTGCCTCTTTGAACTGTTCCATTGCCAATGTTTCCAGTTCGAGGCCTGTTTTGTCCAACTGTTTTCCCATATCAATAAATTCTCTGAGATTTGCCATCTTATCTTCGACTAAAATTGAGGTTACCCAAACCAGAAAAAAACTATATTTATACAAGGTAAACTGCTCTGCAAACGGTAGTATGTATACGAATTACTAACTATACAGCGAAATATTCGATATTCATGACACAGTATGACACGGTTGATGGATGAAGACACCAGACGCTACAATAAGGACAGCGACAACTAGCAGACTGGTAGTGAATAATAACGTACAGTAAAGAAGAGAAAAAAAAAAGAAAATATAGATTTATATACAACCCCGAACCTGAAAGACGACCAACCACAATGGGACTAAAAAAAGTAACTTATGTACAATGATTAGCATAGTGGTTAGTGCATTGGCTTCCTAGCGCAGTGGTCTAAGGTTCGATCCCCAGATGAGGTGGGAATTTTTTAGGCCACAAACATCTCCTGGGTCGACCAAGCCCCAGATGGGTACCAGAGCAACTCTGGGAAGGTTAAGGCGGTCGGCCTGATGAGATAGATAGATAGATAGATAGATAGATAGATAGATAGATAGATAGATAGATAGATAGATAGATAGATAGATAGATAGATAGATAGATAGATAGATAGATAGATAGATAGATAGATAGATAGATAGATAGATAGATAGATAGATAGATAGATAGATAGATAGATAGATAGATAGATAGATAGATAGATAGATAGATAGATAGATAGATAGATAGATAGATAGATGGGAGCCGCGCTGGTGTAATGGCTACAACGTTGTGTTGGCGTCCAGGTTTTCATCATTCAAACCCGGGCGTCAGCGTTTGAAGGAATGTTTACGACCGGACATTTGACTGAATAACCTGAACGGCTCCTGCACATAAATCCCGTGTGGATGGGAAGGAGCAAAGCTTCTGACCGGGTTTGAAGGAAAGTCCACTGAGCACCCAGACTCGCAATGACATGTCATTGGGCCAGAAGAGCTGGAAAGCTCGAGTGCCGCTGGGTAGAGAAAAAAAAAGTCAGACAGACATGTGGCCATGTGGCCTGAAAGGTATAATTTTAGACTGAGTAATTAGTTATCGATCTAGTCTACGTTGTGAATTTGTGCCCATGTTGGCATTCTCACCAGGTAATGGGCGATTTAAACGAAACACACCTTCGCCATTAGTGTGAGACGTGGGAGACAGCCATCAGTTGTTAGACATCGTGGCGCTGTCTGACACCAGAAGAAAACACCTTGTTGAGAACGAAACCGTGAGGTGTGACTCCAATCAACGGATATCGTGGGATGTAACAGCCCATTAGTGGGCGGACCTTGCGTTGTGTAGATTAGGAAGATACTCTTGACTAAGACGTGATTTCATGTCATCGAAACAGACCATAGGACTCTTGATTTGCTCCCTAGAGGGATGGGAGGAGCTTTCCCTGACATTTTGACGTGGCGGCTATCATGTGGTCGTTCAGGCAGAATATAAGTTCAAGCATTTGTAGAGTGAGTTCAGTAGCAAATCGTCGTTTCGAGCAAGTGACTGTGTCTGTAAAAACAATCAAGATTGAGGTATGTTTTCCAGCTTCGTGTACATTTTCATCATCATCATCAGTTGCCATCTCCACAACGAAGGTTGGCTGTAATGGATCTCCAACGTCTTCTGTCTCTTGTCTTGGTGGTGCATTCTGATAGACTCTTTCCTGTCCATCTCTTGATGTTATTTTCCCACTTATAGCGCTGTCTTCCCCTTGCACGTTTGCCTTCAACTCTCCCTTCTGTTATGGTCTTCTGCAAGGTGTTATGCCTTTTTATGTGGCCAAAGTATTTTACCTGCCGAACTTTGACCTCTCTCATTAGTTCTCTTTTCATACCTAGATTTTCTAGGACCTCCTTATTTGTTTTCATCTCTTTCCATGAGATACGCCCCATTCTTCTATATATCCACATTTCAAGAGCCTCAATTCTTTCTTCCAAATGCTTATTTATCGTCCATGTTTCTGCACCATACAGAAATGCAGAATATATATATAACACTTTATGATTCTCAGTTTTAATTTGTGAGATAACTGTTTGGATGTCAGTATATGTTTCATGTTGTTGAATGTAGCCTTGGCCATTCCTATTCTCTTCTTGATTTCTGTTTCACATCTGCCATCTTCTGTTATTATATGACCAACATATACGTAGCTCTTGACTTGTTCCAGGATTTTCCCATTTACGCTTATCTTTAATGTGGGTGTACATTCTATAATATTCCAATTTTAGTAATATTATAAGACATGTTAAGTAAGCAGTCTGCTTTGTTTTTCCTAACAAAATTCAGAGTTTGTCTCTATTTTTGATAATAGCCGATTCGTCAGTTGTATGTTTTATAGTAGGCCTATAGTCTTTTATAGTATATTACTACATTTGACTAAGATATATTGGTCTCCGTTCAAAGTGACATTGTAAAAACAGTAATACTGTCGAAATGGATTGCCTAGGAGTCGATTTATTATTATTGGTGTAGCCTTTACTAATTCGGTATTCTTAAGAACGATAAAGTGGTCACTTTAACTTTAGTGCTTATTGCCCGATACATTTTAGAGCAGCTCTAGCTCTGTGAGTAAGATTGCCTTAATATATTCAGCGTAAAACTGTAAGGCATAGAGTAAACAACTGGCATTAATTTTTCAACAGTTAACCTTTCTATATATTGATAGAATATGATCATTTAGACTAGTGCGCTGTACAATGACCCTACTACTTGATTATATAGGAATTCTTACATAATGTTTTCCCTTGTATACTAGTGCAGTTAATCGGTATTTTAGGCCGAATTTTGTTTGCGATATTGTAATCTTAGTCATGTTTCTCCTTGATAGCAAATACGCAGTGGCGGTGCCAGGCTATTTTGAAAGGGCTAACTACTTGCGCTCCAAAGCATTTTTCATTAGACTTTATAATTAATTATATTTTATAGCACTGTTGTAGTATTTATCTTAAAATAAAAATATAAATTGTCAGTTGCATATTTTATAAAGGTTAAAAAAACCAACTCATTTAAAAATGTGCAGTCAAAAGTCAGTATTATGCCCTTCTGAGGTATGCAGCCTAGGCGGCTGCCCAGTTGGCATAATGATAGCACCGGTTCTGAACATACATATAAACATACTCGCATACAAACACACACCTTACACACGTACACACAGACAGAAACATATCTAGGCACCTACCCTAGCAGTTTTGCGCTTGTTTGCACTTGATAGTAGGATGCTATCATATTGTATGTAATATTTTAGATGCTAGGGAGCGGGTGACCGAGCGAGATAGGACGTTGTAAGTAAAAGTGGGGCATCTATCATAATGGGAGGAGATAGGACGTTGTAAGTAAAAGTGGGGCACCTATCATAATGGGAGGAGATTTGCTGCAATCACATTTTTTAATTGTTCAGCTTCTGCCCCATTCCGTCATCAATAGTAACTGCTCCAGTTCCTCTTCGCGCTACAACTACACTGTAAGATTGAAAAAAAGGAACTTTATTTATTCAAGAATTTTCAAACAGGTTAAGTGTCACTGAATCTTCAATTATTTAGTCATTCTTATAATCATAATTAAGTCTGTAAACATGTATTACTACAATGAAATCGTCTTTCATATCTTGCTGCAGATAAATGTATATACTTATTCTTGACCCCAATGTCTTTTATTTTTGCACATGCATCTTAAATAACCGATGGACTTTGAGTTTAGGTTGAACAGAGCGCGCCTCACCAATAAAAAGGCACAGATAAATGTCAATTAACTTTAAAGCTAACAAAAAGCGCTCTACACTAGCATGAGTTGCTAGTAAGCCCAAAGAATGTAGGAAACGTGGAAAAAATAAAAGGACTGAACTTTTACCATACCAGCTTATGACATCGCCACACAATCTTCCCAAACATGCCTCTTGAACTATTACAATAATGAATCAACGAAACTCGTAGTGTCTTTGATGTTTATACAACCTATTTTCAAAGACATCGTCTTCTGAAGTTTTCTTCATTATTCTATTTTCACATCTTAAGGAACAAGGGATCATGAGGGGCCTTCTTCTTCCTCATACACTTTCAGACGTCTACTTGAATACTTTCAAGGAAAGTAGTGGTCATCGTGAGGCTTTTTTTGCATCTTCATATGTGACCTGACTTTTCACATTTGTTTGTTGTTGTTTTTTTTAAATTTAATGGAAATAAACTAGTTGTAATATAAACAAATTTACATTTAAAAATAAGGTTTCTAATGCATCAAACCAGTGATCATCGGTGTAACTATGGTCCTGATGGACAGGGCACGTCCATGCGGCCCCGAGCATCCAGTGGGCCTTGAAATAAAGTGTCATGAAGCACCCTCTACTTAACATAAATCTCTTTTAATGTACTTTGTTTTAAACGTCATAGCATGACCAGTTTTTCATACAAATGATAAGATGATGTCCTGTGTGAGTCAGAAAGTTCACGTCTGACCTGTCTAATTTTTAGATCTAGCTAACCCGGTAAAAAGATACTGTTCGATTGTAGTCTCCGTACTACTTTAGAAAGTTATTTCTGCCTGACAGTGTCTTCTGTGGGTCATGAAAAGAAGAGTAACTTTGATAATTTGTGCTTTTTAAATTGCAATGCCTGTATTTAGCGTAGCTTGGACAAGTATGGAATCCGTGCATTGTCAAACACCTGACATTTTCTGGTCTCATTGAAATCTGACATGTACTTACACATTCTCCGGACACACATTTCTATTAGTTTCAACTCTTTTCAGACCTGATATTTTGTATCATTTTCTCATACTCCGACATTTCTGACTTCTAATGTTCCTTGATACATTTTAATTTGAAGTCTACCCAAAAGTGTTTTACATCAAATTGTTTATAATTAAAATCTATCATAGTTAGATGTAAAATTAATATTTTAAAAATTTATATTGATGTTTTTAAAAAATTGAAGGAAAATCAACAGGAAAAATACAAACAAATTATAAAAATATATTTCACAAGAAGACAAAAAAAAGTATTATCAGAACAATTAATAACAGTCAAATTTTATTGTAGTCTGACCATTTCTGCATCATACGTTACATTTCTAAAACAGTTAATCATTAAATAAAAAAATTATGCAAATTTGTGAAATGTTTCATAACTAGGCTTTTAAAAAAATATTTAAAAAAAATCTGCCACTGATTACATGACAGTTATTATAAGTAGCTGCAACATCTCAGCTAAATTAATGAAATATGACTTCAGTATACATATTTCTAGTGTAACACTGTATGATCACTAAGACCTAAGTAAAATCAGTTATAAGGGTGACATAATTAAAAACTCAACACATCTTTATATATTTCCTACCAAGGCATGTGGTTTTCTGACAGACAATTCATATCTGCATGAAAACATAACAAAGTATCACAAACTTTACATTTAACTTCTATTTTTCTTTCAATTTGTGCAGTCTGATAGCAAAGGTTACAATTAATTTTTGTCTTTGTAAACTCGGAGTCCCGCCTTGCCGAGAAAAAACTGGTGGCTTTGAAGCGAGTGGTACATCATCATACAAACCTATGTTCCCCAATTCCCTGATTAGTTCTTCTGTAAACTTTAGCTGCAGATATATAGCTGGTCTTTTCAGTTATTCTACATCTGGGTGTTTTTTCTGCCAGTAGTGAAATAAAATGTAAGCATTTACCCTAGCAATATCCAGAAAGTGAAAAAAAGAGTTTTCCAATATTTATTGGTCTTTCTCAAAACATTGTTAATCAGCTGGTCACTTTTTTTCACTCCTTTCATGTATATATTGTAATCCCTTACAAGATTTGTCTGTCTAACATTAAGTTATCGAAAATTCTCATTAACCTTAGTTCTACTCTTAGCAAACCTATGGCCATTTGCATTGTGAATGCTTGAAACCAGTGTTATAGTTTTGTTATCTCTCTACTGCAGTGCTAGTAATTCTTCATCTTTAACCCACCTCATTGCATCTCCAACTTATCTGTGGCCTCTTTTAAAATTCAATGAAATACGTAGTAACCGCTTAAACCAGTTATAGGTACCCAAGCCCAGGCTAGACTTGTTCAAGAAGAGCTTGGCTTACTCAGCTGCTCATCTTTGGAACAATCTTCCACATGATCTTAAAAACATGCACAGTCCCTACTCATATAATCGTAGACTGTTCAAATACATTATGAGTGCCAATTATATGCCGCCCTAAGGGATTATATTTCGAATTATTATCTAATATACTGTATGGAGGGTCTAATGATCTAGTTTTTCATTTTAATATATCTTACTTCTTAATTGTAATCAAATACTGTAAATGTATGCTTTTATACTACTTATAATGTTGCATCGCCATTAAACTAATACCTTAAGTATGGAGAATGTCTGAATAACTAGCAATAAAAGATGAGTAAGAGGAAGGGCAAAATGTAAGACGGGCCTATATGCACGATTCTTATCTATCAGTCAATACCCTTTACCTCCCTAAGGAGCATAGGTCATAAAGTTGGATCTCGTATAGTGGAGGCGTCAACAATTCACTCCCTGTGGCAGTATCTGTTTGGGACTCAAAGCTGCTCACCTGTGGGAACATTTTCCGCATGTGCTGACAACACACTAAGTCCAGGTCATTCAGCAGCGGATTCCCAAAATGTCACGAGTTCTTATTATATACCACCATAAACTATCTATCTATCTATCCATCTATCTATCTATCTATCTATCTATCTATCTATCTATCTATCTATCTATCTATCTATCTATCTATCTATCTATCTATCTATCTATCTATCTATCTATCTATCTATCTATCTATCTATCTATCTATCTATCTATCTATCTATCTATCTATCTATCTATCTATCTATCTATCTATCTATCTATCTATCTATCTATCTATCTATCTATCTATCTATCTATCTATCTATCTATCTATCTATTTATTTATCTATCTATCTATCTATCTATCTATCTATCTATCTATCTATCTATCTATCTATCTATCTATCTATCTATCTATCTATCTATCTATCTATCTATCTATCTATCTATCTATCTATCTATCTATCTATCTATCTATGTATTAATGTTTATTTTTATTTTTATTTATTTTATTTTTACATTCATTATTATTATTATTATTCTTTTTTAATGTTAAAAACGTACTTTAATTATGATGATTATTGCAAATGTAATATTACTTTTATAATGATAAATGCCTTAATTATGCTTATAGTAAATGTGAGGATGAAAGGATATAGTATATATGATGAGAGAGAGAGGAAGGGCAGAATGTCAGACGGGCCTGCGTGCCCAATTCTTAACCCTTTGAAAATAAAGTTCGTTCGTTCGTTCGTTCTGATATTATTTTTGTTAAAATTCCTTTATATTTGAAAGTGCAGCTTGAAACCCCTTTCTATTTCTAAGAAATATGCCACAAGCTCCAATCCCTAACGTATAAGTCCTTCAGTTACTGAATGGATGTATAACAATTTTCAAAATAAACCATATATCCTTGTCTCACCAAAGGTGTCAAAAGATTCATAACTACAGCGTAAGCTAAACCAAATGGTCCATTTGCAGTGTTCCTACCTAACTAAACATCAAATCATAACTATATCCACTAACATCATCAGCAAGAACCCACAACTTCATCCCCTATTTTGTTGGCTTGTCTCTAATATACTGTCGAAAATAATATCGCCCTTTATTTCTAACCATTCTTTCACAAGAAACATTTTGATCAGGTTGATATAGTTTGTTGCACTTTATTCTAATATATGTTTACATTCTTACATTATATCGCTTATCTTGAGAGTCTTCAGTCTTGGGTCTAAAACTTAAAAATAACTCATTATTGCTTTGAATCTGTTTCTAAACATAAATGCCGCGGCCCACAGTCCATTGTAAAGACTTTTCCTTAACCAGAGGCGATCAATACTTGGGCCTGGTACAAGACCAGCATACATTAGCAAAGCACAAAAGCGATAAAACTCCTCTGGAGTAACATCATACCATCCAGTAAAGACAGTAGGCTCGTTAGGTCCAAACTGCTGTGCATATTAATTTTTAAACTGCCACAGGTAACCAACAATGTCAGCTGTGAAATACAGTTTGAAAAAGTCAATGGGCCTGAAAACTGCTTCGTATTTTCTCTGGTCCTCACCTCTGACAGTTGCAGACCTGGAACCCTCTCAGGCAAAAAGGGTGGAGGCTTGAAAGGTGGGCCTTCATCAAGCCCATCATAACCAAAGCATATGCAAGAAGAACAATTTAAAATTAATTTTTACAGATCAACAATAGAATTCAGAGTTACATCGACAATTATTCCGGAAAAATGGATGATTCATTTTCTTCCTCCTCATCATGCGTTGAGGCTATGCAAGATTGTAGTTGAACTTGTGGTGACAGAAGACGAAGGATAGCTTTGTGAGAATTATCATTAGCGATTATAAACGGTAATGCATACGTGGTATGTGACTCGTGTAAGAAATAAAAAGGCAAATAGTATGAATGTCTCTCATTAAGAATATATCATTGTTGATGTCTAAATCTCCTTGAGCAGCTGCTATAGTAGTTGGTACAGTTAATCAAATTAAGTTACAACTGCTTCACAAAAACAAATTAACAGGGACTTTTGCTGCAAAGGCAATTAACACTAATAAAATAATTACTACTCAAACAGTCCTTAATACCTAACTCTAAAGAATACAATCTCACTAATCACATTAACATTTATTTATATTCATTCATAACCCTCCATTCCCAAAGAAGCATAGGCGTTCAAAAAACACGCCAAGTCCTCCTGTCACGTGCCATCTTCTCAAGTTCTTTCCACGTTCTCCTTATCATTTTCACTTCTGTTTCCAGCTCTCTTCTTCATGTGCTTCTTTGTCTACCTCTGCCTCTCCTGCTCTGGGAGTCTTAGAACAAGGACTGCCTTGTAACGCTATCAACACTTTTCCGCAGTGTGTGTCCTATCTGTCGTAGATTTGCGATAAGTGATTAAGACTTAGTTTGGTCCCTTCTGAATAGACATAGAAATAAGTGATAGCTCAGTGGGAGGTGATAAAAATAGATATAGATTTCACGAGTGAGGTGGAGGAAATATAGTAGATTCTGTCTCTGACACTCGAGAAGCTTCTCTCAGTCAGCCTATCATCTACAACAGATTTAGATTAGTCAGACAAATCTAATATAATTTATATTAATATATATGTTCCTCACATACCCAAACACTTAAGTGACTACAATGGACACACAGACGTGGAAATATGACAATGAAAAATATAGATAGTTGGGAACGAACTGACCGCCACACTGATTAAGTTTAATTGAATTTTTAATTAAAATAATAAAATTCCATCACAACACATAAAAAATTACATTTAAGCATATACAGATAGTCATAACGTCAATGAATTGCTACAAGAATGATAGACCCGTTGGTATGATCTATCCCCTCGATGTATAGCCTACAGTCCTGTTAGAAGAAAAGTGATAGCCCCAAGCGTCACGGATACATATACTGAAGTCTTAGATTTCCCTTTAACGGTATGGACAGACTTGGATACTCTAATCTATCCTAAGGACAATATTGTTAGCAACAAAACTTGCATAAAGAAATTACTAATTGGGTGCATATATAAAAAAAAAAAACATCAATCAGTCTTCCTTACTCTGTTCTTTCAGCAGGGATCCCTGTCCCATTTTCTTACCTAATGTCTGGATGGTGTTCGCCGTCTGGCGCACTTTATGACACACCCAACGTAAATCTGCCTTTCTTTTGATGAAGCGGATACCCAGCTCTGCAGATCTTGGTTTCATCAAATGGGTCCGGGGAGCGTCCTCTTCATGCGATATTTTGTTCAGATTTAGTTATTGTCACTTTACTCAGTTCAGGTAAGAATTAGTTTTAGCGGGCCTAAAATGTCAGAATCACGAGGTTTCCCGTATTTATGAAAATGACCGGTTGGTAACTTCTCTAAAAAAATGATTATTGTTCACACCACCATTTGTCAAAAATCGTCGGAAAGTTAACAACTCTTGCAGGCCGGAATTTTTTCATCAGTTTTGCCAGAATTATTTTTGTACCTTAAAGCAGTACCTTTATAAATTCTAAAGTTTCTGAGTTATTACACAACAAAGACACACATATTATACATCACAGTAAAGATAAATGAATGCAGAATTAGAATAGGAAGGATTTTTAGTGATATTCTACATATAGTATTC
Organism: Oreohelix idahoensis; assembly: GCA_024509875.1. Classification (NCBI taxonomy): domain Eukaryota; kingdom Metazoa; phylum Mollusca; class Gastropoda; order Stylommatophora; family Oreohelicidae; genus Oreohelix; species Oreohelix idahoensis. The sequence continues at coordinate 66,166 of JAMPIV010009157.1, read as the reverse complement.
AGTTATGAGTCATAACGAAAATACGGAACAAATTTCACGGAACACAAAAGTGACGTTCCCAACGTCGTTTCGGCTTCTAGGGGTTTTGCGGATGTACGCTACCAGCGTCGTTCCGGCCTTAATGTGGTAATATTGTTCCGCCACAGAGGCTGCATGTACTTGATGTTTTTATCAGGAAGAATTTAATCTGGCTCGGTAGGCGCACTTATTCAATTTCTCTTAAAGTTTGTGAACATGGGTACTCTGTCGTTCTGGATGCAAACACAATGCCAGACAGGTTTTACTTTGTACACCCACACGTCTTTAATTAAAAGAATGATTAGTTCTTCACAGATATTTCTCATCAGTACTTAAACGCTGGTAGAGTTGGGTCACCCCAGTTTCACTAAATAAAGATAAAACAACATATAAAATACATATACTTACTATTCCTTCGGTTATAACTTACATCATAAACTGCAAGCGTAGAGATTGTTTTTTATCGTTTAAAATTCCCGTGAAATAAGTTATATTCATAAAATCAATCATCATGAATTAGAAAGACCTACGTATTTCGTCAATACTCAATGATGAATCAGTGCTGTTATAAGTTAGTTAAAATATTCTCGACTAATTACTAGCAATTTAATAAAGTTTATTTATAGCTGCGTGAGTTAAGCTAGAATTTATAATTTATACTGCTTTCCATGGTAACATGTCGACTAGAGAATATAACAGACTTATAAATTAATTTCTTCTGCACAGAAATCTAACTAATAAACTGAAATAAGCGGTTATCACTGAGTCACTCAATTCTAATATATATATATATATATATATATATATATATATATATATATATATATATATATATATATATATATATATACACCTCCACACAGAACTACAGATTAATACCACGAACTAGAATTCTTCAATATAATGGTAGTCTAGAACTCGGCAAAATGTTGCCAAGAAACTCCGAACTTTGCAAAATACAAGATATTTTCTAGCACGAGTGATCTGTCTACTGCAGATTTAGGAGGACTGAACGAAGTCAAGTTTCAGCTACTGGGTAGATATATGAAACAGACAAAGGATCCCACGTTATTTCGAAAATCCGAAATAGCCTCTCCTTCTCGTCTAACACTTAGCAACAACTCAGACGCCTGCCATAACCTGTCAATCCGCGTCTTAACACCTCACGCTGAGAACTAGCCGTAGAAGCGTGAGTGTCATGGAAAAACGAGACGAATGTCTGCCACTCGGTCTCTGGAGAACGAATTTCTCACACAATTTTTTCTACTGAAGGGCCTGACACCTTATGCAATAAAATGCGTTTCTAAATGAGAAAAGAAACAGGCGAAAGTTTGAATGGGAAAGTAATATTTTGTCGCAAACGAACGAATGCGAAAAAAAACAGGAAAAGGGTAAAAGAGCGATAATAAAATAGAGGGCACGGGTGGGAAAGAAAAGAAAATAGAAAATTTATTGATCATAAATCTCTATGCGACAGAACGTCCCCCCTTTAAGATATGGAAGCACTCCATGTCTACGTTATGGAAATAAATTTCCTATATCCGTAGCTTCAAGGTATCTGTTCTCTTCCCTCTCATCTCCCCCCTCAATCTCTCTCCAATTCCTACTAAAGTCTACTCCCAAAGTTTCCTTTTTCTAGAATGTCTTCCGTGCGCGCTTTAAAGAGTGTCGCCGCTTTTGACATTTTTGAAAGATTTCGTGTGTGTGTGCAGTAGAATTTCCCTGCAACTATCGTCATGTTCGTCAATTTTGGCGATCGTCAGGAGATGTTCGGAGGTCGGCACCGGTCTTTATAAGAATTTCTTTAACAGATTAAAATGGAAAATCTTCTCATTTCCTTTAATAGAGATCTGGTAGTTAGCCTTAGAATTCTTTTTTCAGGACGGTAAACGGCCCTTGCCATCCGATCCTCAGTTTGTTGTTCCCGGTAGAGAGTAACACGAAAACTTTCTCTCCTGCTTCAAGTTCTCTTTCTTTCGCAACTTTCCTGTATCGGTTAGGGTGCTTTGCGGATGCTTGCTTAAAGTTGGTCGTTGCTAGATCCCATCCTAGTTTCAACCTTTCCTTTAAATGCGACACATATTTACTTGCTGAGACAACTGTCTCATCAGCCGTCTGGTCTGTCAGCGACCTGAGTAATTCTTCAAGCGGACCCTTAATGGGTCTGCCGAATAAAAGCGTGGCTGGCGGAAATCCTGTGAACGTATGTGACATTTCTCTGTAGCCAAATAGAGCTGCAGTTAAAGAAAGATCCAACTCTTCATGTTTCACTTGTGCCAGTTTACTTAACATCATGTTGAGGTTTCCGTTAACACGTTCCCCTAACCCACTTCTGGCCAGGGTGTAAGGCTTTTTGTAGATGTGCTGGTCCCTCAAGATCTTAACGATCTCATCCATCAACAGGTTTCGGTATGGAGATCCGTTATCCGTCAGCTATTATTTAGGGAATCCCAACCGAGTAAAAATCTGCACGAGGGCTTCTGCGACATGCTTGGCATCTGCGCATGTTAGCGGTATAGCTTCTGCCCATAAAGTGCATGTGTCGACTAAGGTCAGGATAAACCTGTTCCTTCTTTTAGTCCTTTTTAGGGGTCCTAAAATGTCGATCACAACCCGTTCAAATGGTGTTCCCATTATTCGCATTTCACCCATGTGGACTGGGAGTGTCCGTTGCTTGGGTGGTACACGCTGGCACTGGGCACAGGATTTGACATACCTGATAATAACAGTATTCACTCCTGGCCACCAATAATGAGTAGTTATCCGTTGGTTTGTGTCGTTCTGTCCCATATGTCCGCTGAAGGGAAGAGAGTGCCCCATTTCTAGGATTTGGCTTCTGTACTGTTTCGGTACTAGGAGCTGGTTGTAACCTTGGTCAGGCTTGCCCGTTCTGCGATAAAGTACGCCATCCTTAGCAAAAATGTCCCCGTACTGTCTGGGTTCCTTAGCCATGGGCAGTTTCCTAAAGCAGGGTGCCAAAGTATGGTCTTTTTGTTGCGATTCTTTAAGTTCCATAGGAAACAAATTCGGCGCAGGCTCCCGTTCATTCTTGGTTTGCCCTCTTGTAGTTACTGCTGCCACAATCGGCTCTTCCGGTTTCCCAATAAACACGTATCTACCGCCAAGTATGACTGGGTAGATGGGGTCATCCATAACAGCCGCTTTGATCACGCCTATGACAAACTCAGAGTGGATCTCCACCAGTGAGATGGGAAGCGCTGTAGGTGCATCACTCTTAGAAACTCCACAAAATTAGACGGTCTCTTCTGTCTCTTGACCGGGTTTAACTAGGTGTCTGGCAACAATGCAATCATAATAAAGCCCCATGTCAAATAAACAAACAGTTTGAGAACCTTTCAAAATAACAGTACCTCTCGTTGAGGGTCTCTCTCCCTCAGGTTGGGAATCACTGTCAATATTTCCGCCTTGCGAGACTGTTAGCAAGCATCCGATGCGTTTCGGCTCGGTGTGCTCGCTCTGATCATTAGTCCCGTGCGCAGTGTTTTCCCTGTGTCACCTTGTCCTTTCTGACCGCGGTGCCATGAAGGGCGGTCGGGTTGATCACACTTTTTACTGTGGTTGGGGTACTTGTTTTTGCAGAACTTGGATTTTTCCGGAGGGGGGTTTTGAGGTCCAGTTTCTCTGTGGTTATTCTGATTAGAAGCATGAGAAGATTGCTCTAGATTATTCTTTCGAAAAGGCCCTTCTGTCGGTTTACGTTTTGCGGCCGACAGTTCAGCCAGCGCATTGTGATATCACTCAGACTTTTCTAAGATGTCTTCAAGCTTTGCTGCACCCTGCTCAGCTAAAAATCTTCGGGTGTCCGCAGACAAAGTGTTCTTTATTTGTTATGTTATAACAAATTCCTCAAGACCTTCATAGGTAGAGGGGAGCTGCGAGAGCTCTAGGCACTTTGTCAGATATCCCTTTAGACGAGAGGAGAACAGCTGAAAAGTTTCAGAATTCTCCTTTCTGTTCTTGCGAAACAATTGCAAAAAATTGTGCGCATTCATTTCAAAGCGCTCCAGTAACGCTTTCTTCAAGACGTCGTAGTTGTCTCGTTGGCTGCTTTCTAGTTTCGAGTAAACATCATAAGCAGAGCTTTTCAAAGCCTGGGAAAGCTTCATATTCCAACGCGACCTCTCTAAACCGTACAGAGTTGCCATTTTCTCAAATTTTTCCAGGTATGTGTCAATCTTCCGCTTAGGACACGGGAAAGATTCTAGAGTGAAAGACATAGCGGTGAGGTGAGGAGATTGAGTATTTGAAGGATCAGTCAAAGAAGAACGAGGAGAAGACTCTCCATTGCTGGAGGTAGAGACAGCACTACGACCTTGGAATTTCAGAGTTTTAAGAGCCAACTCATGCTGTCGTCGTCGCTCATTTTCTCTTTCCACATGCTGTCTCTCCTTCTCTCTTTCCTCCGTCTCCTTCTCTCTTTCTTCCTGCTGTCTCTCCTTCTCTCCTTCGTTCGGCCTTCGGATTTCCATTTCCTCATCCATCTTCTTCTGTTCTCTAGCTTCGGCTGCTCTTTCCTTAGCTTCGGCTGCTTTTCTCTCCGTATCATATCTGTCCAGTTCGTCTCTGACAAAATCTTTCGCTTCGTCTCCGTCCAAACCTTCTTCTCTTGCCTCGTCCCTGAGCATCTGTCTAAGTTTTGCCCTTTCTGCCATAGTAAATAGCTGACTGATACTTGTTGAGAAAGAAGTAAGACAAAAGTTAACCTGGTTCCTTACCACTTACGAGAAAATACCAAAATTAAAAAAAGATGATATTCTTTAACCCGGGATACCTCCTCCAATGATATAGAATCTAACTATCGCTGCTATATTGGCAAATAAAAGCTCTAACTGCATGAAACTATGCCAATTAAATGGCAGTTAAGATTGCCCACTAAAAAAATAAGTTGCTACAGTGAAAACAAAATAATTATTGCAAAAAATTTACAGAGAAAAAACAATTCCCTTCATTTTTTAAGTCCACTACAAGTTCACCCCTGAAGTCAGATCGGGTAAGGGAGGCAATTAATCTGTACGAAATAGTCCGAAACACACTCATTAACTTAGTTCAAACACCTTTCTGCTTCAAACCCAGTGATCGTTAGACAATCACAAACTTTACCAGCGTTTAGTATTACAAAATCAATAACACTGACAAACAACATTTTTCTTTCTTATATAAGAATAAGTGTTCTTACGTCAGTTTCTTGCGCTGATTTCAAATCTGAAATCCGTTTATCTCTATCACGTCGGGTTCTTAAGATATTTGTGAATAAATATATTTTTGGGAAACCGTTATTTGCTCCGTTTCATTTTTACTATATAACTTATTAAAAATTAATAAAAAGCAACATAATTCTACTTTTTATACTGCTAAAAGATGCACGACATATGTTACGCGATTTTCCAAATAGTTACTGTATTTTGAAATAATTCTGAGCAAAATGTGGCTTCTAGAAGTTGTAGAAATTCGGCTGATCTGTTCTGTTACGTGTGCGGATATTTTACCGATCATGTTGACCAGAAAAACTTTACACCATTACTAAAGATAGCATATGAACTTTATTTCGATTCGAAAGTTGATGATGCAAATAAATCTTGGAAGCCAAATGCGGTTTGTTTGATACATTGGCAGGTTGGTTACGAAAATCGCCGAAGCATAAGTCGATGCCTTTTGGCGTGCCAGTAATATGGCGTGAACATACAAATCACACTACTGATTGTTACTTCTGCTTGACAAATATCCATGGTTTCACTTTTAAAACTAGAAAGTCTGTGGTTTATCCAAATATTGAATCGGTTTCGAAACCAGTGCCTCGTGATCCAATCACGTGTCCGATCCAAGTACCACCAGAACAATATCCGTTGGACGTAAATGAACCATCAGAAAGTGATAGTTTACCTGCTTTAGAAATTAATTCTGACTCAGATTACATACCGATGAATGATGGTGTTTACTTAATTAACCATTCAGAACTTTCAGATCTAATACGTGATCTCGCTCTTACCAAAGGACAAGCGGAATTACTCGGTTCGCGACTCAAAGAATGGAATCTTTTAGCGCCCAATACTCCGATATCTAAATTTCGTCATAGACACAGAGAACTTGTTCAATACTTTGAGATGGATGATGACATTTGCTATTGCAAAGATGTAAACGGTCATGAGCACATAGTCAACGAATGGCGATTTTTCATCGATTCTTCCAAGACTAGTCTAAAAGCCGTGTTATTGCATAACAGAATTTTTTTTTCTTCAATTCCAGTCGCCTACTCTGTTCATATGAAAGAAACTTATGACAATATGGCTATACGTTTGGAAAAAATAAAGTACAATGACTACCAATGGTGGATTTGTAGAGACCTAAAGGTCATTGCAATTCTCACGGGCATGCAGACTGGGTATACTAAATTTTGTTGCTTCCGATGTGAATGGGACAGCCGCAACAGACAGGAACATTATGCAAGAAAGGTGTGGCCTATCCGGGATCGTATGCAGCTCGGGCATAAAAATGTAATACGCGAGCCATTAGATAACAAAGACACCTTCATTTTACCACTGTTACATATAAAGTTGGGGCTCATGAAGAATTTTGTAAAAGCGTTAGATAAAACGAGCAAAGCTTTCACTTATCTTCGAGAAAAGTTTCCGCAAGTTAGCGATGCAAAGATAAAGGAAGGTATCTTTGTAGGACCTCAGATTAGGAACGTTATTGCAGACAAACAATTCGAGAACTTGTTACATGGTAGGGAACTTCGCGCATGGATGGCATTCAAATCGATCGTCGATAACTTTCTGGAAAATCACAAATCTGTCGACTATGTTGCATATTGTTAAGCAGTGCATAGATGCATACATAATTATGGGCTGTAACATGTCCCTCAAAATCCATTTGCTCGATTCGCATCTTAACTTTTTCCCTGACAACCTTGGCGAAGTCAGCGATGAACATGGAGAATGATTCCATCAAGATATCGCCGTAATGGAGTCACGTTATCAAGGATGGTGGAGTGTGACCATGCTTGCCGATTATTGTTGGATGCTTCATCGCGATGTACCACATGCCATTCACCGACGAAAGTCGACTGCAAAGAAATTCAAGCCTACATAACTGTTATACTTCTTGTACGAATGATGTTGTAATACTGTATGCGTTGTTAAAAAACTTTAATTGCGTATTTCTAGAGATCCCGACCTGATAGAGAAAAACGGTTTGCAGATTTAAAAACAGCGCATTAAAATTGACCAGAAAAACATAGAGATGTTAGAGAAAGAAAAAAAAAAGTTTTTTTTTGTTAGTCAGTGTAATTAACATATATTCCGACAAAATCAAACTATAACTCAAATGCATATTACTAAAAAATGCTGTGGAAAAACAATTAATAATTGTGTGGTCAGCATGCCCATAAACAGATCGTTAGTCTAGGAGAATAGTTATTTTTAAAGATACACAATACCACGAGACAATCACACTCTTACTCTATTAGAGAATAAAGAACATAACAGACGAGCTAATATATTTATCGTACTCGTCTTCCTATTCTAATTTTTTTTTTAATCTTACGGATGAGACCACATTTGTCGTAGATTTGCGATAGTTGATTAAGACTTAGTTTGGTCCCTTCTGAATAGACATAGAAATAAGTGATAGCTCAGTGGGAGGTGATAAAAATAGAAATAGATTTCACGAGTGAGGTGGAGGAAATATAGTAGATTCTGTCTCTGACACTCGAGAAGCTTCTCTCAGTAAGCCTATCATCTACAACAGAGTTAGATTAGTCAGACAAATCTAATATAATATATATTAATATATGTGTTCCTCACATACCCACACACATAAGTGACTACAATGGACACACAGACGTGAAACTATGACAAGGAAAAATATAGATAGTTGGGAACGAACTGACCACCACACTGATTAAGTTTAATTGAATTTTTAATTATCATAATAAAATTCCATCACAACACAGTTGTCGCTTGGTGCACTTCAGCACTTCAACTAAATCTGAATTAGTTTAGAAGCGGGCTAAAATGTCAGAATCACGAGGTTTCCCGTATTTAGGAAAATTACCGGTTGGTAACTTCTCTAAAAAAAAATGATTATTGTTCACACCACCATTTGCCAAAAATCGTCGGAAAGTTAATGCTGGTAATATTTTTCCACCACAGAGGCTGCATGTACTTGATGTTTTTATCAGGAAGAATTTAATCTGGCTCGGTAGGCGCAGTTATTCAATTTGTCTTAAAGTTTGTGAAAATGGGTACTCTGTCGTTCTGGATGCAAACAAAATGCCAGACAGGTTTTACTTTGTACACCCACACGTCTTTAATTAAAAGAATGATTAGTTCTTCACATATATATTTATCAGTACTTAAACGCTGGTAGAGTTGGGTCACCCCAGTTTCACTGAATAAAGAGAAAACAACATATAACATTCTTATACATACTATTCCTTCGGTTATAACTTACATCATAAACTGCAAGCGTAGAGCTTGTTTTTTATCGTTTAAAATTCCCGTGAAATAAGTTATATTCATAAAATCATTCATCATGAATTAGAAATACCTACGTATTTCGTTAATACTCAATGATCAATCAGTTCAGTTATAAGTTAGTTAAAATATTCTCGACTAATTACTAGCAATTTAATAAAACTTATTTAAAGCTGCGTGAGTTTAAGCTAGAAATTATAATTTATACTGCTTTCCACTGTAACATGTTGACTAGAGAATATAACAGACTTAAAAATTAATTTCATCTGCACATAAATCTAACTAGTAAAATGAAATAAGCGGTTATCACTGAATCACTCAATTCTACTATATAAATATATATATATATATATATATATATATATATATATATTTATATATATATATATATATATATATATATATATATATATATATATATATATATATATATATATATATATATATATACATATATATATATATATATATATATATATATATATTTACCTCCACACAGAACTACAGATTAATACCACGAACTAGAATCCTTCAATATAATGGTAGTCTAGAACTCGGCAAAATGTTGCCAAGAAACTCCGAACTTTGCAATATACAAGATATTTTCTAGCACGAGTGATTTGTCTACTGCAGATTTAGGAGGACTGAATGAAGTTAAGTTTCAGCTACTGGGTAGATATATGAAACAGACAAAGGATCCCACGTTATTTCGAAAATCCAAAATAGCCTCCCCTTCTCGTCTAACACTTAGCAAAAACTCAGACGCCTGCCATAACCTGTCAATCCGCGTCTTAACACCTCACGCTGAGAACTAGCCGTAGAAGCGTGAGTGTCATGAAAAAAAGAGACGAATGTCTGCCACTCGGTCTCTAGAGAACAAATTTCTCACACTATTTTGTCTACTGCAGGGCCTGACACCTTATGCAATAAAATGCGTTTCTAAATGAGAAAAGAAACAGGCGAAAGTTTGAATGGGAAAGTAATATTTTGTCGCAAACGAACGAATGCGAAAAAACACAGGCAAAGGGTAAAAGAGCGATAATAAAGTAGAGGACACGGGTAGAAAAGAAAAGAATATAGAAAACTTATTGATCATGAATCTTTATGCGACGCTATACATCACCATCGTCTTCTTATCATCTCTTGTTCCACTGGCACTTGTCTAGTTCTTGTCATCAGTTTCACGTTGGTAACCTTGTCATACCATTTTAATCCCTCTATTCTACGCAAGCACCCATTTATGAAAGTCTGTAGCTTTTTGGTTGTTGTTTTTGTTGTTCTCCATGTCTCAGGGCAATCCAGTAGGACTTACTTCACATTTGAGTAGAAGAATCTTATGTTTGAGTGCGATCCAATTTTTCTTGATATCCATGTATTTCCCAAAGCAATGAAAGCTCCTCTTGCTTTTTGTATTCTTATTTTGATATCACTGTCTGTTCCTCCAACTTTGTCTATATTGCTGCCAAGATATGTGTATGATTCTACATCTTGTAATGGTGCTTCTTCAAGTTCAACCCTGTTATTACTTGTTGCATTAACTCTCATTATCTTTGTCTTTTCCCTGTGTATTTTCAGACCCAATTGCTGTGACCTCTCATCGAGTGTTTTCAATTTGTCTTGCATCTGATTACGGTTATGGGACAGAAACACCAAGTCATCAGCAAAATCCAGATCATCCAACTGCTTAGTCAGAGTCCACTGGATTCCATTTCTGTTGTGTGTTGTCGATGTTCTCATAACCCAGTCTATTGCTCGTAAGAAAAGAAATGGAGACAAGGGGCATTCCCATCGCACTCCTGTTCTTATCCCAAACGGTTCTGTAAGCTGTCCTTCATGAAGAATTCTGCATGTCATGTCTTCATATGTTTTCTTTATTAAATTAATGATTCTCAGGGGAACTACACGTCGTATATTTTTAGATAGGTTAGAAGATAGTTATGGTCCCGTCTGAGCAGAGGTGATAGTGGTAAATATGTGAGAATAAAAGTGTAAGAAATAGATTTTCACGAGTCCATAGTTAAGGAGTAAAAATTTGTCTCTGGACTGAATAATTTCTCTAGTCCAGCCTATCTATACTACTATATTTTTGCGTAAGACACTCTTTCAATCCGGTATCTCTAGAAAGATACGTTTTTTTTAATTTAACATACCCACGCATAATTATGTGACAAGAAGACACACAAAACGTGAAAACTATGGTTAATTGGGTATGGGTCTGACCAACACACAAATGTAAGTTCTTTTTGTTGTTTATTTTCATTAAACTTTTTACAACATCAAACATATAGAGAAATCAATAAAATCAGGTTTACAGATATATATGAAAATAACCAAATAAGTGCCCTCCTCGTGTTGAGAAAAAGATCCCAAAAGAAATTAATAACCCTAGGGTCAAAGGAAAGCACTAGGTTACAGAATAGAATATGAAGAACAAGTTCCTCACTAAATTACAACTCAGTAAAGTTCTCAGTTTAGCGAGATTTAAAAAAAAGTTAGTACAATGATTATAACAAAGGAAAATCATCACTCTCACTCTGTCATCTGTGGCCACAAACATTCTTGCTTACCTACTAGTGGTGTTGGTATCCATTGAAAAAATGCAATAGTCCCTGAGCCTATACTGTCAGGTCGGTTGCCCAAAGATGGCCCTACAGTCCAGCCTATATATCGAATAATAATTACAAGGTGGACGCCAAATTTGGTGTTTAATGTTCCCTGGCTGAAATCGATGTCACCACAAATAGTTACTGAAGCAAGACGTGCTCTGGACGTTCACTATTGAAAAAAAATAGTAATTCCAGTATTGCTAAGCATCTGGTTGCTAAGATAAATGTTATAATATGTAAAAACTGATGATGATGGTAAATGCTATCGGCTGACTCTTATGGTGAGTGCCGATTTTGAAGCAGCGTAGTTTTCAAGATTGCTCCTTTGCTACGGCTGTCAATCGACAGGAAAATACGTTCTTTCGTACGCCGAGTGGGCTGGAAAAATTGTATAATTACTTCTGGGTAAAATACAGTCCAGTTACGATTTTAATCTTAATGTTATTTTGTCTTTTGGGCTCAACCCGTTCATGAAGGAACTTGGGACTGGTAGCCACGAAGACAACACCATTAATCCTTCACTGAATGAAGCATGAGGACCGAAGTAGTCCAAAAATCGAAAACCCAAAGTAATAATAATGGCACTGGTAATGTCAAATTCAGACCGCTGGCCACTGGTTTAGTTTAGGTGCTATATTAGGAAGAAAAGAACATTTAGGAAAAAAAACTGCTACTGTCCTATCCACCCGTAATTTTGTCCGCTATGGCATGTCGGGAAAAAGGGTATGCGCCCTGCCTCGTTATTGAACGCGAGAAAATGCACAGCGCACAAAGTCAATTATCATTTACTTTATCTATAGGCTCACTTTAACAAAAATCGCCTGTCACTACTAGCTATTTGTCGGCGTCTATTGTTGTGTCACATAACATTAACTCTAGTAACTTAATTTCACACAATGAAATATAATGCGAATTCTATTCGGTCACTCATCCGTCACGCTTAATAATCTCAAACAGCTAAGCTGTATCTTCTTGTGTAATAAACATGGGGTGTTTGAAATTACATTACTCTGATCGACTGGCGAGAAAAATTTATGCGTTACGTTATTTCACTAGTCTTAAACGATAGAGAATTATAATGAATAAAAATGGTAAACGTAACACATATTAAAGTTTAAGCACAATTTTTATTACCACAAACCAGAAAATGAAATCCCCACGAGACAATTTAACACATTTAGCGAAGAATGGTTCTAGTACGGCGTGTTTAGATTATCCAAGAATTTCTGAGCGACTCTAATAACCGAATTTGAGAGAGCGTGCTATATATACAGATCATGTGTTATTGTCGCTAGAAGATGTTACAGTTCACACCTTCTGTATAGTAGGGAAATCAGGAAACTACGTTTCCTGGATCAAATGTTTTCTCGTTTATTATACTCGGCAATGCTGATCGACATCAGAAGACTGGCCGTGCAAGGGAGTCTCTTAGATTACGTCCCCTTTCCGCAGATCAATAATTTACCTCCCCCTAAGAAGTACGACATCAAAGGTGGTCGGGAAAATAGTATCGCCCCTGTATCGTTTCAAACAAACCGTTATGTCTACGCGCGTCTGTCTAATTACCGATAATTGGCAAATCAGCTCGCGTGAGAAACTCGGGTAAACAAACGTGATTCGCTCCCTTGTTAGACTGGCGTGTAGTGAACAGTTGGTCTACAACTATGTTGTTATGTTCCCAAGAAAAGGGCGTGGATTCAAGGGTGAGTCATACAAACAGAAAATTGCGTGGTTTGGCATAGCCAATGGTAGACACTAAATGAGAAAGCAAAGGCTGTCAGATTACTGTATCCATATTTTCGTTCTACGTCACACTCCATAATGACTCATTAATTTCCAAACTGATTCTCTGTCTACACTGTCAAATGCCTTTTCGTAGTCTTCAAATCCGATGTATAGTGGTGAATTCTATTTTAGACTCTGTTCAACTATTACTCTCAAAATGGCTATCTGGTCTGTACATGATCTGTTTTGTCGAAAACCTGCTTGTTCATCTCTCAGTTTCTTGTCTATGGACTCTTTTGATCTCTCAAGGATAATCCTGTTTAATACTTTTCCTGGCACTGATAATAACATTATTCCTCTATAATTTGTGCATTTTTGTAAATTTCCCTTCTTAGGCAACTTAACCAGATATCCTTCCTTCCATTCTGCTGGTATCTCTTCCTTTTCCCAGACTTTACCATGTAATTTATATAACATCTCTGTAGCCGTGTCGATATCTGCTTTGATGGCCTCTGCTGGAATGCCATCAGGTCCAGACGCTTTTCCGTTTCTTTGAAGCTTTATGGCTTTCTTTATTTCTTCCTTCGTTGGTCTTTCACCGTTAATTTGTAGCTCCTCTTCTGCTGGCTGGATGTCCGGGGTTTTTTTTGGAGCTGGTCTATTGAGAAGGTCCTCAAAATATTCTGTCCACCTCTTCATTTGCTCTTGTATATTGCTGAGCAGTTTTTCCATTCTTGTCTTTTATGAGTCAACGTGTTTGCTTGTATTTCCCTGTTAGCTTCTTTGTGTGGTTATACAGTTCTCTCATATTTCCTTTGGCTGCAGCATCTTCTGCCTCTCTTGTCAACTCCTCAATATATTTCCTCTTGTCTCTTTTGATACATCTTTTTACTTCTTTTTTTGCTTCTGTATACACTTCTTCATCCTTGGCTTTGGAACTTCTAGTTTTGCTAGCGTTTAAATCTGCTTTCTTGTTTTTTCTGTCTTTTATTTTATTGATGGTTTCTGTTGTTATCCATGCTTTTTGTTGTCGTTCCCTTTTCCCCAGTATTTCTTCAATTGTCTCTTTCCACTCAGTTTTGATTTGCTGCCAATAGTCTTCCTATTCTCTACATCTTCCAGCTGTTAGAGCACTTGGAATTTGTTGGATATTGTGACCGCAAATTTGTCTCTTGTTTCCTAATTTAGATGTCCTACATTTAATTGTTGTCTATATTTTTGCAATGTTGCATATCTGTTGAGTTTTATTTTTACTTTGGCTATCAGAAGGTGATAATCTGATGCCACATCTGCTCCTCTATATACCTTTACATCCAGCAATAATGATCTAAACTTCTTGTTTATGCATATATGATCAATCTGATTTTCTGTTCTATGGTCTGGTGATATCCATGTTGCCTTGTGTATTCTCTTATGTGAAAACATGCTTCCTCCTATAGCCAGTTGATTTGAAGCACAGAAGTTTGAGAATACTTTCCCATTTTCATTCATTATTCCTACCCAATGTTTTCTTATTATTTCTTCAAAGCCGGTGTTGACTGTACCTATCTTTGAATTCATGTCACCCATCAAAATTGTGATGTCTCTTCTTTTTGGTTTTTCCATAATTCCCTGCAGTCTAGTATAAAATGCTTCTTTCACAGACTCTTCTTTGTCATTAGTTGGTGCATAACATTGGATGACATTTACTTTTATTTTCTTTGTTGGCTGTTTTAAAAGTAGCTGTTATTATTCTGGGTCCAACGGCTTCCCATTCAATGACTACTTTCTGTGCTTCTTTAGATAACATAAGAGCTACACCTTCACTGTAGTGTGAACATTCGTCTTTATGTCCTGAAGACAGCACCAATTCACCTGTGATGAGTTTCTTCTTGTCTACGCCTTTCCACTTTGTTCCGCACAGTCCCAAAACCTCGATTTTATATTCCCTCATTTCTGCTGCTACTTGTGATAATTTCCCTTGTTCGTTTAATGTCCGAACATTCCAGGTGCCAAGTCTGGAAGATCGCCTAGAAGAAAGAAGGTTAGTCAGTAACACAGACTCCTTTCGGCTTTCTCTGTGTTGCATCATACGCCTCCCTGCGAGAGGACCTTTCCCTGTCTTGGATGGCTGTGTTTTATTTTCCTTAGTTGACTTGTGCATGTTTGTTGACGTTTTTTGTGGTTCACATTTTTTACAGGATGAGGTAACCAGCCCCATGCCCAACCCTTCTTAGTCGCTTTCTACGACACGCATGGCAGGGAACAGTGTTAATATTCTTTGCTCATCTTTCAGGCCCCGGTAACACACGGGTGATTAACATAAATACATGCATAAAATATTTAAATGACATCCAGAAAGACGAGATGAGTATCGTGTTGAAGAAATACCCCACAATCACAAGAAAGACAAACAATAACCCACAGGCGGGCAGAGAACATTTGAAATCTAAAGTAAAAGTAGATATATGTGTTTAATACCACTCCTGCCAACAAATAAACACAGTGGAACTGTAAAATGTACACAAGATAGAAAATAAACGTAAGGAAACTATAAATCAACTCTACAAGAGAAAGATACTAAATTTGCACAACGCTGCTTACACAAACCAAACTGAAACAGCTAACACAAGTAAATGCTCAATAAACAACACGAGGCTTCACACCTCCCCAAGTCTTTGACAGGCCGGGTTCGCTACAGCGTGATTTGTCTCACAAATAGTTATAGACAGATCAATACAAATTTATTCCAAGGAAGAAAAACGTACTAATCGCACATCCCATTCTTTCCACAATAGAAATTTCCATCAATGAACGCAACAAATACAACACAATAACAACTTGTAACAACTAGAAAAGTTTTGTGGTGGTACTATCATCAGAAAAGTATATGTTGCAATGAGAAATAAACTGATCTCTGAAGTGGTGTCTTGAATGGCAATTGCCCAATGAACAGTATCGACCAATCAAGATGCTGAAAGTTTGCAATGGTATAGTATCAGAAGGAAGTGGAGATGGCACTCCAGCTCGCTAAAACAAATTCTGAATTTAAAAACAAAAAACAACCCAGTAAAATATGAGTATTAAGTAAAATTACATTATAAACACTAATGTATGAACTACAATCACACGAATACTATGTATAATATAACACTAATATGAATGTAACATTTGTTTACAGTAACAACTAAATACGAAGAAATAACCTAATTAAAAGAAGACAAGTATCTATCCTAATTTACTACAAAATAACCGAAAAAGAAAAAGCAAGTATTATAATCTACAACATCAAAGAACAATTACAAAACACTCAAACAACATAGCAAGGAAAACAAGAACCCAGAATAACAATAAATTCATAGGAAAGAAGTAAACAAACGGACTGCGCGAAACACACGAAAACACACCTCACAAATAAATTTACTCAGATAATACCAGAAACGAATACGCAAACAATCAAATACTAAATTCTAAAGAAACTAGAGTAAAATCTCGTCATATGACGGGAATTAAATTCAAAAGCACCAAAACTTAACGGCAATTTTATTTATTCAAATATTTGTGAAAAATTATGTTAGTTTTGAACAAATGATTGTTCATCAGAAAAACACCTTGACTTTCTGTTGTTTAAATCGGCCGAATAGTTCATAACATGACTGAGAAATTCAGATACTATTTGATTGAAACTAGAACACATCTTGAGCTCACCTGAAGTTTTATTATAATTTCTCTTTTCACATCTAAAGCCCCCTTGATGCACACAATTACTCATTGGAGGAAATAATGTCTGTATATATTAAGTTTAGGTATTTATACATTTCTAAACATGTGTATACAAAATATATATTTAAACAATTTCGCTGCAATGATACAATTCACTTGTGACAGGTACAATAGTTATCAACACATTCTTCCATTTTGTTTTTACAAATATAAGAAAAAATTAAAGCTTAGGGGAAAAAAACTCATCGTCCGTCTCCAAGAAAACAAACACCTTTTTTATTTTAATAAAATTTTGCCTCGTTTTAGCGAGGCGCGTTCCGTTAAACCTAGCCGGTTATATTAGGGCGCATGTCCAAATATAAAAGACCTTTAGATGTTGAGAATTAGTTATGTGTTAGTTATGAGCATGAGATACAATCTTTTATAGTGTTACAAGTGTGACTGGGTGGCCATCATGGACAGTCGTTCGGTCCAGTGATTATTTAGTCCTAGTTCTTTTCCCTCAAATAATTTTGTTCTTAACTTGTTCAAACTTGCACATATTCTCTTTTTGCTTCGTTTTAGCGAGGCGCGATAGGTTCAACCTAGACATGGGGTACGTTGGTTATATTCGGGCGCATGTCCAAATAGAAAAGCCCTTGGGGTCTGTATCATTGTTCCTACAAATTTCTGCTGAAGCTTACACATTAACAGGCGCCTTGACTTTTCTTTCACAAGGGTTGCAAGCTGGTAGATTTTCTGAAACTTTATTATGTTTCCTTCATAACGTATTTTACAGACATGTGAAATGCAAAAGCAGGACAATCTTGAAGTGCATTCATCATCAGTCAATAAGATCAATTTCTACAGCACAGATACATTGTTTCTTGATCTTCAGACTGGTCATGGATTTCATTTACCTCGATCTCTTATTCCTGTGTCTCAGTTTTTCTTCATTTTTATAGCTGTCTGATTATACAATGTGCTGGAAGAACCTCCAGGGATTATGCAATTTTCAGCACTGCGCTATGTCCTTTTCTGAACTTCAGAGCTTCACTTTCGCCTCTATACGACACTGTTCGACTTACTTACTTACTTAGTCGTTCCTCTTCTACCGTGAGGTGTAGAGGTTTGGAAGAGAGAGCGCCAGACTATTCTATCAGCTGTCTTCTTCCTGGCCTGGTTCCATTCTAGTCCTCGGTCCTTCAAAGATTGTCTAATGTTGTCCTCCCAGCGGACTCTGGGTCGTCCTGGAGGTCTGGATCCCTGGCTCTTTGTTTCCCATGCTTGTCGTGGTAGCCGATCGACACGTGGTGCAAATTATATCTTTTTTCTATCTGCACAAAGTCATCTAAAAAAATCTATTATCACATAAATATCACTTTGCATTGTTTTGCTTTTCTCTAAAGTCTATTATTAAATAGTTCATACTTGTCGATCGTTTCTCGTAGTCATACACTGGATTCCTACTTTAGTATTTTCTATCTCTGCGTCTTCAGTCGCTATCTGTTACTACAGATATGTGGCATCTGGACTGCCACATGTTAATGACAAGTTGGGGCGTCGAATAACATCTCAGTCGACTACCAGCGTACACGGAACAGGGCAGTAGGGAACTATCTGTTAGTTTACACGTCCTTATATGATCCTCTACCTAGTGAACTAAGTCATACCATATTTGTGTTCTACGTGACTACTGATAACTCTAAAGTCTTTCTGTCTCTACTGATTTTACGAGTAACGTCCCTTAGACCATATGTATCCTTGTATCTACTTTATTATGTACTTTTGTTACCTGTGAGAAAAGCATCCTGTTGCCGCCAATGTTTGTGAACGGAAGCAAGAAGGCGAGTTCTTCTGTGTTACACAGAGCGAAAATAAAACTTATGATGAAGATTGACACGGATGATATGAACAATAATTGTAATAGATTTTATTTCCCTCAGAATCGTCTGAACTCAATTAACGTTATTCTTTTTTCAAATTAAACAGTAACATTGATTTGGTTTTATTTTAACTACCATCTTCATTGGACAAGGACAACTCCATTAGTGATCTGATCTCCTTTTATAGATCACACAAAGAGGATCTCAGCACTGTGCACGAACTCTATAGCACCAGCGAGGAACCCAATGTTTATACAGGAATCATACATTCTATAAATACTTTTGTGGTGGGTAGATTCCCTAATTTTTAATTTTATTTTCCAAGAACAGCTGCCGTATGACTTACTATTTACGATATTAAACTAACGAGGGATTTTTAACCTGCACAACTTGCACACCAGACCTCCTATTTTTCCGCTCTTATCTTAAAAAAAGGCACTAGATCTGACTATCCAGGAGATCTGACTATCCAGGAGATCTGACTATCCAGGAGATCTATCCAGGAGATCTGACTATCTAGGAGATCTGACTGTCCAGGAGATCGGGGTGGAGAATGACATCTTTAGGAATCACTGGTTCTGAAAAAAAAATTCACATCAATTATATTCCCTGTTATGGGAGCGAACCCGGTACCTGTAGAATTTAGATGATGATGCCATACCTCTTAGCTGTAACCGGGTGTATTGTTACTAGGAGAAGATGGCAGTCCTAGTGATTGTTGCTGTCATTTTCGACGGAGTCATCTGTCAAGTTATTTGCTTATGTTTTATCATAAGAATAATTGTGTCTTTACCTCGCGATGTCAGGTTGATTAGGGGTTGTCTTCCCTTGTTTGTTCATTCATTGTGTTTGACCTTTAGGGTCAAAGGTAGACAGTTCGGGCGTGGGCCCAGGCGCAGGTTTTTTAAGCGCCAAGTTAAGTTACTTCCGTCAGGCCGAGATGTAAGCTGGCTTCGGAGGGACGAACGTCCATTGTGTTTTCGGGGAAAATCTTCGAAGTGACTGCGTTGGCAGTTCTCCCCAGTGATTCTCTGTACGTCGGAATGACGACAGAGTTCGTTATTATGTTCTGAGGATTCTGAACAAGGTAACACCGACCTTTTCTACATTATTATGCTTCGGTGGCAGAACATGTTTAAGTTTACCAAGACTGTGAACTACAGCTCACCGATCCTACATTACAGAACTTATACATTATGCTCAAGATAGCTATGTAAGACTATTTGTCTTTAAACGAACCGAAGTCCAGCGACGAAGCTATATTGTGGGAACCGCAGATTGGCGGTTTATCCCTATCTACATAAGCATTACTGCAGGGTTGATGTTAACCTGCTTAAAAGAAGTACACAGGTGACGTCATAACGAGGCCTGTGTTAAGGCTAATATACTACAGCCTGATAATGTGCAATTGGCGGGGAGTGCCAAGGTGTACCTGTATGTCAAAGTGATTAAGGTATCTGACGCGCTTAGTCAGAGATACCAGGGCGGCGCTACGAACTGTCATTATTGAAGAACATTGTATTGACCATGCACGAATATTCAAATGTTTATCAGCCTTTTGAATGCCTGATGTATACCTAACGATTTCCGGTCAGCATGACCTTGTTTACACTGACTGTTCCTGTTGATGCTATGTGTGTTATCGTTAATAAATGTTTTGAAACGTGCCAGCAGTGTCCAAGCATCTTTGACTACTGCATGTGAGTGTATGGGGTGCATGATACAACAGATACGAGCCTAAACACATTCGCGCCTTCATTCGCACCCACACTCAGTTCATCATACGCTAGCACTACACCCCTAATAACATGTATACAGTCTTGGGCCAGTGATCACCTCAACAAGAGAAAAAGTGCACTTACATTTCTGGTGGACCAGTTCCGTGGGCTCTTCTGCTACATTTAGGCCAGTTGATGGGGCTATTTTCGTGAGAAGGACAAGTACACATGACATTTTTGATCTGTGGATCTAAGCTACACTCTGGACAGCTGTAACGCACATACTCTACACCTTCAAGTTTTGTCTACACAGGACAGAAATAGGTCATCAACTGTTGACCCAGATAAACAGTGCGAGCATTTATGTTATAATGCTACATAAACCAACATGACAAGTACTGGAGTTAACATCTAGGCGTTTGTTTCGTGGACCACAACTGCACGAGTCAAGTCCCTTACAGTAAACGGTACACTTTTCAGTCAACAACAGACTTTTCTACGCCCGAGCATTCAAATTACATTGTTCGAGGTCAAGTTCCTGTTTGTAAACAGTACATGAAATTGTAAACATTCGATGTGCAAGATTCAAGATACGAGAAGGTCATAGTAACTTTATGTTCGTTAAAACCACTTCATGCTACAGTGGATCTGTCAATCAGTGCGTGCTTGACATTTTGTTACTGTGTTCGCAAGGAGCAAGTTAGTTACTGTAATATCATGTGTGACTAAGCTTTTTTTTTTGCAACACATTCAATTGCTGTTTATGTTCCTTCTACTGTTGTTGTGTATTTTTCTTGTGTTCTTTTGCGGGCTGGTTGGGTAAAGGTGACTCCTTTAGATAAATACGACGTAATAGAGGTTATCTATTGAGAGCGTGTCGTTAGGGACTGCAAATTTCCTTAATTGGAATTTGCTAGCTACAATCGTTGCTATTTACGTTTAGCTGTGCCGAAACTGTACTTATCGTTGTTTTTGTAATATTTTTTCTGTTCTTATTCAAGTTCTTTATAAAAAAGACTTGTGCCCATAGTTAGTGGGATATAAAGGAATTATTTTCCACAGGTATTCAAGTGATTTTTGTTACATTATAAACAAGATAACCATACAAGGGTTTTGACTAAGACTAAGAGAGTGAAATAAAGTGAAGTGAGTATACAAGTCTAGCATTTCAGACTTGTCACCCATTGAAATGGGATAAGGTAATTTATTTAATTTTTTCAGGTTTCTGATCTCATTAGACAGAATGTCTAATTTGGATTTCTTCATCCAGCAAGGGTTAACCCTTGGTAAGTCTGGTAAAGAATTGGAAGAATATTCATCTGCTCAAATCGCCATTGCATTAAAGTCAGAAGAAAAGAAACAAAAAGAGGAAATTAAATTGAAAGCAGAAGCGGAACTAAAGAAAGCAGAAGCTGAACAAAAGAAGCTAGATGCTGAGAATAGAAGATTAGAACTTGAAGAGAAAAGGTATCAAATAGAAGCTGCTGCTGAGGAGAGAAAAGCTACTGCTGAGAAGAGAAAAGCTCAAGCTGCTGCTGAGGAGAGAAAACCTGCTTCTGAGGAGAGAAAAGCTCAAGCTGCTGCTGAGGAGAAAAAACTTCAAGCTGCTGCTGAGGCTGAAATTAGAAAAATGGAACATGAGGAAAGAAAACAGAAAATGGAACTTGATGAAAGACTCGCAATTTTGGAGTTAGAGAAATTGAAATTTGCGAGTACGGGTGCTCAGCAAACAACTTCGAGTACGACAAAGGAGTTTGTTAGTAGGATTAAATTGCCTCATTTCAATCCTTTAAAGGATGACGTAGCGGATTATCTAGATAGATTCCAATTTTTATCATCAGCTGTTCAACATATATTTGCTTTTTTACCTTATGCGCATCGCATAAGGTAAAAAAGGAAAAATATGTTGAACAGCTGATGGAATTGTTTACAGTTGACACAGTGACTACTCTTATGACAATAGACGAACATGAAAGGACTAATTATGATGTTGTCAGAGCAGCATTGCTAAAAAAATATCAATTAAAAGAAGAAGACTATCGTCTTCGTTTTAGGACAATGTTGCCAAAAAATGGAGTAGATTTCTCTGAGTTTGTTACAAAAATACGTCGTACATTTACACGATGGGTTGAGTTGTCTCAGACTGAGAAAACAGATGAAGGCCTAATGGACTTATTACTTCGAGATAAGGTTTTGTCATCTGTTAATGATTCTTTTCTTGCATTTCTTCATGAGCGTAAGCCTAAAAACTTAAAAGACATGGAGGAATACTGTTGTCAGTATGCCACCGCGCATCCCCATGCTACAGTTAGCAATTCTAAAGTGAAAGAAGGGTTGCCAGTTGCTTCGGCAGCACCATATGGCCCTAATTTCAATAAAAAAATTTCAGGGTGCCCAACAAAACTGGAATAGGAGAAGTAATCAGAATTACAATCGTAAGCAGAGTAATCCAACATATGAAGGTTCTTCTTCTAAGATCTGGAGACAAGATGGTAGTTTTCGTAATTTTGGTGGTAGTAATCTTAGACACTTTCGCAAAGGTTATCACAATAATAACTATCTAAGCTCTCGAGATAACCATTCTCGACGTCAAGAATATGACGATGGTGAATTTAGAAACACCTCTACACCTCACGGTAGAAGGGGAACGACTAAGTAAGTAAGTAAGTAAGAATTTAGAAACCGGGATTTAAACCGGAATGATAACTACAATAGACAATATGATAACAATTACAGGGGAAATGATAATCGTGGTAGACTTAGATATAACAAAAGAAAAGCTTTCCAACAGGCAAACTCTGCACAACAAGAGTTTGATGGAGCCTGTAATCACGTAAATGATAGTGGTAACTCTAAGGCTATCACTGGTTGTGCTTTCGATTTTATGAGAGCAACTGAATGCCCCCAATGCTTAACATTGTTCGATTCGACTGTATCTACCCTAAGTTGTGGTCACCCTCTTCCTGCTCTACCTGCTACAGTTGCGCATGATGGGAGAGGATCTCTCATCTTGTATAATGGTTTAGTGAATGATAGGCGGGTCTCAGTACTTTTCGATTCGGGATGTACTACCGTCGGGGTTAAGGAGTCTCTGATAGATCCTTGCTGTGCCACTGGAAAAGCGATCAAATGTGTTACATTTGGTGGTACTATGGAAAGTTATCCTACTGCTATTATTAGGATTGGCACTCCCTTCTTTACAGGAGATGTCCATGCATGTCTTCTTCCTAATACTATTGCGGATCTTATAATCGGTCGTATTCATGGCGTTAAGGAATGCACCCCGCCACAAATTTCTATTTGGGAAGAACAAAACATTCAAACGGTCAATGCAGTGGTGACAAGACCTCAAGCTCTTAATCCCCCAACTTCATCTGATGATAGTAATGAAGTTGATAGCCAAGACGAGCACTTGGTGATTTCCCATGACTCGTTTGTTAAACGTCAAGAAGAGGATCCTTCTTTGAAGAAATTCTTCCTTCTTGCAAAGAAAGGGGATCCCAATCAAAATACGAATCACAAATCGTATATCACTATGAAGAATGGTATATTGGTACGAATGGTACAACACTCGGACATGTCTATGCACTCGCAAATTCTTGTGCCTAAGTGTATAAGAGCCTTAATTCTTCAGCATGCACACGATTCTCAGTGTGCTGGACATATGGGTTTTTCCAGAACTAAAACTAGAGTCCCTGCGTCTTTCTTTTGGCCATTTGTTAATAAAGACATACGAATTTATTGCCGGTCTTGTAAAATTTGTCAAGAGGTCAAGTCTAGAGGTCCAAGACATGCTGCACCTATTCAGGCTGCAGATATTCCGATTCGGCCGTTTCAGAAAATGGCTTTAGACATTATTGGCCCGTTTAACACATTAACTACCGAATTAAAAAACACACTGTGGCCGAATTAAATTTTTTTTTCCATTTTCATCCTGTAGGTGTTTGCCCAAAGTAAGCTGTAGTTTTCGTAATTGTTCACAGATTTTTATGAATTACACGTTATTTTAAAGATAAATGAATTGCACTATTACAATAAGCACCGTTTGTAACTCTAATAGAGGTTGTTGCTATTTAACGGCCCTCCGATGGCCGAGGACTTGCAATATTTTCACAATTATAACTGCTTGCGCCCCATCTCTATCAAAATAACAATTTCAATAAATGTGCACACCGTTTTCACTCTTGTCCTCGTCGCTAGATCCATCAGTCAATTGTTGAAACACGTTTCTATCCTATTCAGCCGTTAGACGAGATGTATACGCATTTTTTGTTGACATGTGCACGCGTTGGCCAGAGGCTATTCCTCTGAAGAGCATATCAACTGTCGATATCGCTGATGCTCTTTGGCTCATATTTTCTCGTCTGGGATTCCCCGGAGAAATATTGTCAGACCACGGCAGTCAATTAATTTCGGACATTATGTCTCAGGTAATGGCAACGCTAGACATTAAAAGGTCTCTCAGTAGTATTTATCATCCAATGTCCAATGGATTGGTTGAAAGTCTTAATAGGACACTAAAGAACTTACTGGGCAAGATAACGGAAGATCATCCTGATGATTGGGACAGGGTCCTACCTGCAGCTCTCTTTGCATATAGAGAGGTTCCCAACGAGCATACAGGGTTTTCTCCTTCCGAACTTGTCTTTGGCGCGCAACCGCGCGGTCCGATGTCATTATTACACGATTTGATAACTTCCGATAATATTGACGATGATACACAATGTCATTGCTCTTAGGGAGAAAATTATCGAATCGTGCAGATTAGCAACTTCATCTTCCGAATTTGCGAAAGAAAAGGCTAGGCGATTTCCTAACAAGAAAAGACGCCTACGTCAACTTTGTCCTGGAGACAAAGCGTTTGTCTTACTTCCCTCAAGAGAGAACAGACTTCTCATTTCATGGAAAGGTCCATACACTATAGTCTCGAAAATTTCAGATGTCGACTATATCGTCGATGTGGAAGGAAAGCATAAAACCTTTCATATAAATATGCTTACAGAGTTTATTGAACGTCAAGACTATTTGCAGCCTATTTTCCAGGCGATGGACGACTCTCCAGTTCAACATGGTCACATCTTATCCCTGTCCGTTATACAGGATGAGGAAACTATTTTTTCTGACGTTAACTTACCTCTTCCTGCGATTCCACTTAATTCTACGGAATCATGGAAAAACGTTACCGTTTCTTCGAATTTGTCTTTTGAGGAGCAACGTCAAGTATCCTCTACGCTACAATCGTATCAGGATGTCCTTACCGACAGTCCTGGATACACAGATGTCATAGAACATGACATCATACTTACTGATCGTAATTCGATCAGAGTAAGACCATACCCAATACCTATTCATTTTCAAGCACAGGTCGAGAAAGAATTGGATGAAATGATTCAACTGCAAATAATTGAACCATCCACTTCAGCTTATTCTTCGTCGATAGTTATTGTTCGAAAGAAAGACAATAACATACGTCTTTGCGTTGACTATCGCAAATTAAATCAAGTTACGAAGTTCGATGCTGAACCTATGCCTTTATTAGATGATCTACTTATTAGACTTTCTAAAGCTAAATTCTTTACTAAACTAGACTTGTCGAAAGGTTATTGGCAAGTCCCACTGACGGCACACGCCAAACCTCTCACTGCTTTTTTGACACCTAGGGGTCTGTTTCAATGGAATTTTATGCCTTTCGGGCTTATGAACGCCCCAGCGACTTTCGTACGATGATGCGACGAATTCTAGCAGATCGTGCAGATGTCATCTGTCTTTTCAGCGATACTTGGGAAGAACACTATTTGGGTCTAAAGGAATTGCTATCTACTTTACGTGAGCATAGTTTGACTGCAAAACCCTCTAAAGCTTTTGTTAGGTTTAGTGAAATTTCTTTCCTAGGTCATCGGGTTGGTCATGGTCTGTTGAAGACAGAGGACCAAAACATTTCGAAGATATTAAATATCTCGGTTCCGAAGACAAAAAAGCAAGTGCATAGTCTCTTGGGATTAATACAATTCTATGGAAGATTCATTGAGAATCTGTAGTCCATTATGTCACCCCTTTCATCTTTATTGAAAAAAGGTTCTCCTAATATGGTGCGTTGGTCCCAAGAATGCCAATCTTCATTGGATCAGGTTAAGAATTTATTCTCATCTCATCCTATCTTAAGACTACCAACGATTGATAAGACTTTTGTTCTTCGTAGTGATGCCTCTTCCCCTCGGATTGGAGCGGCACTAATGCAGGAGTATTCAGGAATTCTGCATCATTTAATGTATATCTCTAGGAAGCTAAATGCGGCAGAAAGGAATTACTCGGTTTTAGACCGTCAATTGTTGGCTATGCTTTGGTCCATTCTTAAGTTACAAAGGTTCCTTCTGGGCGCGCATTTCTTTATGGAAACCGACCAAAAAGCTCTTACGGCCATGCAAAGTAAGGATTTGAAGAGCTCGAGATCTACTCGTTATGCTATTGCTCTTCAGCCTTTCCATTTCACGGTGCGAGCTATCCGTGGTTCGGATAATGTGATGGCGGACATATTGTCTAGATGCCCACATGATTCCAATTAAATCTTGTGTCATCCTTCTTTCCTGATACACTTTCAGACTTAGATCTGTCCTTAATATCCTAAAATATTGTAATACAAATGTATTTGGATAATGTATAAAGAATTTAACAAATTTGATTTTGTCCATCCATCAGTGATATGTTGCTAATATAGCATTGTAATTCATGATATTTGTATATTGCTATAATTATAGTATTTGATAATGTTTTATATATTATTGGTATTGGCAGAAACTTAGGTTTCTTTAATGGTACCCCCTGAGTATGTTTGGCTTAGAGGAAATATTTTCTCTTATGATGGGGGATGATTTTCACTCTCTCCAGACGCTTTATTTATGCGTCTATTGTACCTGATATTAGGTTTATTCTTTCATGAGCACATAATTGATGCTTGTGCTATCTTGCTCATGGACATATTTTAAAAAAAAAAGGGAACATTTTTTTTACAGGGGGGTTGTAGTAATTTGTTGCTGTCATTTTCGACGGAGTCATCTGTCAAGTTATTTGCTTATGTTTTATCATAAGAATAATTGTATCTTTACCTTGCGATGTCAGGTTGATTAGGGGTTGTCTTCCCTTGTTTGTTCATTCATTGTGTTTGACCTTTAGGGTCAAAGGTAGACAGTTCGGGCGTGGGCCCATGCGCAGGTTTTTTAAGCGCCAAGTTGAGTTACTTCCGTCAGGCCGGGATGTAAGCTGGCTTCGGAGGGACGAACGTCCATTGTGGTTTCGGGGAGAATCTTCGAAGTGACTGCGTTGGCAGTTCTCCCCTGTGATTCTCTGTACGTCGGAATGACGACAGAGTTCGTTATTATGTTCTGAGGATTCTGTGCAAGGTAACACCGACCTTTTCTACATTATTATGCTTCGGTGGCAGAACATGTTTAAGGTTACCAAGACTGTGAACTACAGCTCACCGATCCTACATTACAGAACTTATACATTATGCTCAAGATAGCTATGTAAGACTATTTGTCTTTAAACGAACCGAAGTCCAGCGACGAAGCTATATTGTGGAAACCGCAGATTGGCGGTATATCCCTATCTTCATAAGCATTACTGCAGGGTTGATGTTAACCTGCTTAAAAGAAGTACACAGGTGACGTCATAACGAGGCCTGTGTTAAGGCTAATATACTACAGCCTGATAATGTGCAAATGGCAGGGAGTACCAAGTTGTACCTGTATGTCAAAGTGATTAAGTTATCTGACGCGCTTAGTCAGAGATATCAGGGCGGCGCTACGAACTGTCATTATTGAAGAACATTGTATTGACCATGCACGAATATTCAAATGTTTAACAGCTTTTTAAATGCCTGATGTATACCTAACGATTTCCGGTCAGCATGACCTTGTTTACACTGACTGTTCCTGTTGATGCTATGTGTGTTATCGTTAATAAATGTTTTGAAACGTGCCAGCAGTGTCCTAGCATCTTTGACTACTGCATGTGAGTGTATGGGGTGCATGATACAACAGATACGAGCCTAAACACATTCGCGCCTTCATTCGCACCCACACTCAGTTCATCATACGCCAGCACTACACACCTAATAACATGTATACTGTCTTCGGCCAGTGATCACCTCAACAAGAGAAAAAGACAGTTACAGTGATGTAATTCAAGTTTTACAAGTTCTCTTTTATTTATTTTCCAAGTTATTGATTATAGATATGTGTACTGGCCATCTCCGCCAGAGTTGTTAATTCTTGGATGAGACACTGTTCCTTCTTCATTCAACTCAGAATCCGTTCTGTTCCTTCTTCGATGTTACTAGTGCCTTCGTATAGTGGTAGTTTTAAATAGACATGGCCTACATAAGCAACGATCAAAGGATGAAATCAAATCCATGTTTATCTTCCAAACATTTATTTACATGGTACTATTACCCAGCAAGGCAAGTAATTCACATAATAGAGCTCGCATATAATCATATCATAGGTACTTCGTACATAAGCTCTATATCTCGTGAACATACACATTCTTCCTTTGACATTTATCATCTCCTGTAGACTTTCTTACTCTTCCCAAAATCTGTTACTGTTTATTCGTAGTTTCTATGCTCCATATCAGCATTTCATACTAATTGTATATGTTCCCATATTCTCCCTGATAAACTAGTCAGACCTGTCTCTACTACAGTTCCTGAAAGAAAAATTCATCTCATGCATAACATATCAACGTTCCTAGTCATATACTTACATGCGAGAGCATGTTGGTGGTTCTCATATGGAAGTCGACTCTCACAGTCGCTTAAATGTCGTATTTATTTTTGAATAGGTCATACTTTGCTCATCGTGACTTCACGATGATACATATAGTTTTCTTCCAATATTTCATAACCATCCATTAATTCATTAATGGTCGTAATGTGCTTGACCAACTGTTGCTTCATAAATCGTCGTAATATCTTCATATCACCTGTTTCTTCACTTAGTCATAAAGTGCTCATAGCGACTTGTCGACATTGTGCTTCTGTGTTACCTCTCCTGTATACAAAATTGTACCTCGTATAAATTAAAAATTCAGTCAATACTTACTGCCGAATCCCTGAATTCCTTATGAAATACACTCTCTACAACTCACTGAGGCTATAAGTAACTTCTTATTCATATAACACTGGCTAGTGATGGCAGAACTTCTGAATATCTCTATATACCTATTCTTTTTCTGTAAAACCACAAAAGGTACATCTTGACAACACAGCAATCACACCTTCCTTCTTCAAGCACAAATTCAGGACTGCCCCAATGATCACTGGTCATTTTTCTGTGATGTGTTGTTCTCGCCATTTCTGATTCGCTGCTGTGAATGTTTTCACTTAAAT
The DNA here is from genome assembly GCA_024509875.1 of Oreohelix idahoensis. Lineage (NCBI taxonomy): Eukaryota > Metazoa > Mollusca > Gastropoda > Stylommatophora > Oreohelicidae > Oreohelix > Oreohelix idahoensis. Next base: position 36,649 of record JAMPIV010009157.1, on the reverse strand, counting down.
TTATTGGTCGAGCTTTTTATTTACAACTCAAGACAATTACTCACTTTTAGTTAACGCGAGCCGATTTACTGAACTGTTGTCTGTTATTTCCATACATTACTTTCTTCCCCGTGAGCTGTCCTAATGGTTTATCTGACCTTGCCAACAGCATGAATATTGCTTGGGCAAAACCAACGGCGACAAACAACCCGGGGCCGCACAAATGTATCCCGTAGGGAGACATTTGCGTTCTATCAACAATTATCTAGTCTTTACTTAGCGTACTATCCTATACCTGCTTCTGTACATATACATTTACAAACTATGAGTCATAATATGAAAAGTCAGAAAAATAAAATCTTGAATGTTGCGGTAAGTTGGGATTATATAAATAGTTATAGGGGACTTAATGTACTGACTGAGATCAGCTGTGAAGGTATCTGTATCTAATAAGTGTGGTGTGTTACAGATGACCTTACTTTGCTACCAGATTTAGACCTCAATCAGACTTATTCTGGAATATTGTGATGACTATGTTGAATGTCTAGGGTTATGATAGTGATGAAGTGTAAGTTCACAACAACCAACAGACAGATAAACACTTTAATTAAGATCCACAACACTTTACAACACTATGACAAGCACATACATATAACACTCTAGAAGACTATCTTAAGTAAGTCAAGTGTTAACTTTAAAATTATGTATTAATTTCATTCAATAATAGATATCCTGATCCAACTACAGAGTGAATCAGGAATCACAATCAAATGTAAGCACAATATTTATGTACAAAATTTATACAAAGAATCGTTATCCTAACATATAATATTATTACAATATGTATGTAGGGTTGTGATTTAGTATTATGAGGTAATACTGGCTTTTGAAGCTAGGTTGTTGTTTGTCATCACGACTTCATGTGTTTGTTACTGGTGGAAATAATATTGAAGGGTTCACAGTTTCTTTTTATTTGTAAAACAATTACTGTCCCTCTTGATTCAGTATTACAGTCAATTTTAAGGTGGGTTATACAAGGGTGAGCTGCTCTGGCTGACAAATTCTTAGCTCATATGTTGGCGGCAGGAAAACTGTCTCCTCTGCTCGTTTGCTTCTCAGTTATCTCGAAATACACCACTGGTCGATATCTTGGACAAGGAGTCTGCTGCCAGCCCTCTGGATCCAGCAAAACTCAGACCAGGTGCTGCTCTAATACTTCAGTACCACGGTCCCTGAAATAAGAAGGTTGTACCTCCTTCTTCATAACTAATATATATAATCTATTTCCACACTGAAGTACAGGACATTACAAACACAGAGTTCAGCGCTGTAGGCCAACTGCTAGCTTCTCATGTGACAATATACACCAGTATTCCTCTCCCTAATGGTTACAACGCCTCTGCAATTCCAGCGTTCATTCCTTCTATACAATAGGATAGGTGTCATGTTACTATTTGGCAATCCCATATATGCCTATGCAGTTATACTCCTCTCTGACAAGCTTTTACATGGTGTAGCAATATCTAGGCTTTGCCTTCTGTTTGCTACTGAACCACACACATACAGACACAATTTATCATTTCATATTCAATTTTCATATAATTTATATATATATATATATATATATATATATATATATATATATATATATATATATATATATATATATATATATATATATATATATATATATATATATAGGAAATATGTCTAGCTTACCACAATTCAAGGAAATATACACAAGTAACGTTGACTGGCGATGCATTCTGGCACATTTTTGATCTGCCTTATCCCAGGCTTTTATTAGAAACATATTAGCTTGATCTCAACGCACTTGATTCTCACAAAATTTATTTTCAAAACTGGCCCTGAACTGATGCTTCTATTTGACTATATCGAACGTTCTAACCAATGAGACCATGTTTACAAGAACCTTTGAAAAAACTTTACCCATCCTACACGTTTCCATTAACAACAATAATAGGATTTGCAGTTCGACTAATAAGGTTTCGCCTTACATATTACTACAGCCAATCAAATCGTATCTAACTTGTTGACCTCATTTCCCCTAAAGCAGTGTTTTTCAAACATGCCATTATGAGCAAATATGATCTTGTGCTGTCAGACAACCCCACTATAGTATTTTGGCTATAATTTGTTAATTACTAGACTATTTGCGTAACACATAACATATTCTTTGTCAGCAAGTCCTAAGGCACACAAATATATAAGTTTAATGGGGCTAAGTGGCTTCGTTCAAAATATGTATTTTTCGAAGATAGTCGTGTATTTCCTTCTACCACCCGTTCACTTCCATACCAAGGGATGTCTTCTGTACTGTCAGACTAATGTCAGGAGCTTAGACATAAATCAGTAGAATGTCAGGTTTCCCAATAAGAGCTTAAACCTGTTTTTAAAACCTAACCTCGTATCGTTAGTGTTTTTTGTCACTGTTTATTTGAAAAAATCAGGTCTTCATGCCTTTCGCGTGGGATTGGCGTTCACTTTTTAATCGCGAGACGACGTGGTACAATTGCATGCGTTCCTCCGTGCATCTCTCTCTCTCTCTCTCTCTCTTCTAAGCCCGTCTGTCTTTTAGGTTAACGTAGTGCGTATAATGACATTAATGCTAGTATTTGTATCTAGGTCATTATGCAGTTTGCGTATCTCAAGGTTTTCTAAGAAACACAGTACCAGTTTTATTTTTAGAAACGCGTGTAGTTTATGCAGACGGAGCAGAAAAAGGGGTTTTCTTGTTCAGCCATTATGGCGTTCTACTACACAGGCGTACGCTATTGTGAAAGCACTGATCTTTCACCATTCTTCTTTCTTTCTGTTGAATTACTTCGTTAGGCTTTACATTTATTTTCTAATTTATATATGTGGATTAGAATTTTTCACCACAAATTCTCCATACTTAAAACAGACATCATATGTCAGTCCATAATTCTATATACACATAGAAAAATTTAATATTATTCCTGGTGATCACTGTGATTCTCATCACACGGATGGAGGCTTAGAAGATCAGCACCCAGGTTAGTTTTTCCAGAAATATATTCTATGCTGAACTGAAATGGTTGCAAAAGCAATGACCATCGGAGTAACCTCGTATTTTCATGCCTAGCCTGCGCTAGAAAAGCCAGAGATTTGTGATCCGTTTGCAACTTGAATGCCTTCCCATACAGATAAATATTGAATTTCTTGATCGCCCATATTACTGCAAGACATTCTTTTTCGCTAGTTGAATAATTTTTTACAGCTTTATTCAACTTTCTGCTAGAATATGCCACTGGGGTTAATTCCCCATCCAGTGAATCTGACTTCTGTAACAGGGTAGCGCCCAAACCGATATTACTTGCATCCGTTCTCACAATGAATTCTTGATTTAAGTCAGGTAATTTCAAAATAGGTTTGCTGGTGAGCTTTTCCGTCAATTCTTGGTATGCTAATTCACACTGTGCTGTCCAGCTAATTCGATCCGGATTTCCTTTGTGTGTCAAATCAGTTAACGGTGCTCATATGGAATTAAAGTTTTTGCTATACTTTTGGTAGAAACCACATAATGAGACAAAGGATCTCACGTCTTTCTTTGTTTGTGGCCTCGGGGCTTTTCTTAGTTTCTCCAAATTCTTGGGATCAGGAGTCATGTTTTCCTGATGGACTGTGTGTCCCAAGAATTCTAATTCTTTACATCCAACGCAACATTTGGTTGGGCACAGCGGATTGATCAACCGCTTGCTTGTCACATTCATTACGGAAACAACAATTAATATACTGTTGTACCAATAAACGCCTTTAGGCGTAACGGAACAACGGATAATTTCTTGTTGCCCTAAGACGCCGCTTGGCGTAATGGCCACTGACTGCTTGGTCGGTCTTTGGCTAAGGACGGAAGAAGAAGAAGAAGAAGCAACATTTGGTTGGCCGGGCTGTCAAATTCGCTTCTCTAAGTCGATTAAACAACATGTTCAGAGAGTCAATGTGTTCCTCAAATGTTTCTGTCGCTATAAGGATATCATCCATGAAGTTTGTGATGCATGGATTATTCAGAGGATCCAACAATTTTCTCATCATTCTAGAGAAGACACTAGGCGCATTCTTCAATCCAAATGGCAATCTGTTAAATTCATAGGGTTCTCTGAGGTACTAAAAGTTAGATAAGGTCTAACCTCAGGCTTTACTGGAATCTGATAATATCCTTTGCTCAGATCCACTTTTGAGAAATATTTAGCTTTATTCAGCTTGGCAAACAACTGGTTTGTATCCGGCAATGGATCCACCTGACCTTCTGTGATAGCATTCAGTTTGCTGTAATCTATACAGAGTCTATGTTCTCCAGATGGTTTTCTCAAGAGCACCACACTGGAACTATACGAAGATTCACTGTGTGAAATAATTCCTTCCTTTAACAAATAGTCTATTTCTTCATTCAAAGGTTTCTCCTTAGCAAAAGCAATCGAATATGCTTTCATACATACAGGTGTTGGGTCTATAAGTTTCATATCATATTCCAATAAGTTTGTATGCCCCGGTCGGTCCGTTAACACCTCTGTATAATCATCTAGAACCTGTTGCACTCTCTCCTTCTGATTTTTCGTTAAATGTGTACTGATTTTCACCTGTGCAGCTGTCTCACAGGGGTGTAATGGATATTCAAATGATGAAAGTGGTTCCTTTTTCATCTCCATTGCAATAGACAAGGTCAACAAATGTGTCTCTTCCTGATTTTCTCTTTCCAAATATTTCTTCAGGAGATTCACATGATAGATTTTTTCTTTCCCCTTTTTATCTATCTTATAATTTGTTCTAGATACCTTCTCTAGAACTGTAAATGGACCTTGCCATCCAATTTGCAACTTATTCTGACTACCGGGTAGAAGAAGCAGTACCTTCCCTCCCACAGCCAAATCTCTGTCTTTAGCTTTCTTGTTGTAATAGGCAGCATGTTTTTTCCTGGCTTGTCTCAAATTTTCATTGGCAAGTTTCCAGCCAGTTTTTAAACGAGTGGTCAGCTCATTCACATATTGGTATGATGATGTAATATTTTCCTCTGCCTTTTCATCAGTCCATGTTCTTAACACAGCTTCAAGTGGACCTTTTATTGGCCTTCCAAATAATAATGTTGCCGGGGCCATACCGGTTGAACTATGGGGTACCTCCCGATAAGCAAAGAGGGCGGCGTGAAGGTATTGGTCCCATGTATCTGGTTTTTCATGTGCCAACTTTCTCAGGATCGACATCAAAGTACCATTAAATCTTTCCACTTGGCCGTTTCCTTGTAGATGGTACGGGCTACAATGGAAGTGTTTGGCCTGAAAAATCCTGAAAACTTCTTCTGTTAGTTTCCCCTTGAACTGAGAACCATTATCAGTCAAGATTTGGTTGGGAAAGCCTAACCTTGTGAAAATTGTGACTAATGCATCTGCCACATGTTTAGAGTCAATGGATGACAGGGCTACCGCCTCTCCCCACATAGAACAGGTGTCCACCAGAGTCAGAATGTAGCTGTTCCTCCTACTGGTTCGAGTGAGAGGTCCCACAATGTCCACGGCAACTCTCTCAAAGGGTGTTCCCACTATGGGCATTTCCCCTAGAGTTGCGGGTGCAGTCCAATGCTTAGGTGCTACTCGTTGGCACTCTGGACCGGATTTTACATATCTTTTGATATCTTCAGTTATCCCTGGCCAGAAATAGTGACAAGCTATACGCTGTCCTGTTGCGCTGATCCCCATATGACCACTGAAGGGAATCGCATGCCCTAGTTCCAACACTTTAGTCCTATATGAAGTGGGAAGGACCAGCTGTCCGTGACCATTGGATTCAGATCCAGCCTTCCTATAAATCAACATGTTCTTCATATAAAATTCTCCCTTGCCTGGAGGTGTATGGAATTTGGGCAATTTCTTGAAACACGGCTTGAGTGTTTTGTCCTCCGCCTGTGCCTTCCTTATCTCATCTGGATGAGTATTTATTGGATTATCCTCCTCCTTTTTAGACTGTGATCTGGTCTGCACAGTTGCCAATATCATAGGTCTCTTGGGATTCCCCAGGAAGACATATCTACACCCCAATATCAGAGGGTAGATTGGCTCATTTATCACTGCTGCTTTGATTACTCCCTCCACATATCGCGTTTTCACATGTATCTTAGCGATAGGGAGTGTCATGGTCGCTACTTCCTTGGTTGCAGCTTGAATCTCCACTGTTTCTGTGGTGTATTGATCTGCTTGCACCAGGTGAGAACTCACAACCGAATCATAATCTAAACCTGTATCATATAAGCACGTTATGGTGACTCCATTACAGATTACATCTTCACACACTGGGGGGTGGTACGGTTCCTGTAGTTCCTCAGGTTTGACCTTTTTTCCCTTCTTCCCAGATTTCATAGCAGCAAAATTAGGAGTTTTATTCCTACAATTTTCAGTGGTATGATTGTTCATCTTACACTTTTTACACCACTTTCTTCCTTGGTTGAAAGATTTTCTTTCATCAAATTTCCTTTCATCGAATTGTGGGGTTTTATTTTTATTTTCATACCGTTGCCTATCAAACTGGGGCTTACCTTTGTTATGCTTTCTATGATCAAACTTATTAAAGTTTTGTGGTGCCTTAAAATTGTCTACCTGTTTCTTTTTATTACCTGTTACCTCTGCCTGAGCTGCCTGATATCTTTCAGCAACATTTAGTAACTCACCCAGCCTCTCTGCACCTTGTTCCATGAGAAACTTTCTCAGGTCTGGAGCCATGGACTCTCTTAGTTGTTCTATAAGGATCATTTCCTTAAGATCTTGGGTTTTCCCCAGAGTCGTCCATTTCTCCAAGTATGTCTCTAACCGTGCAGAGAACTGGTGATATGTTTCACCTGACAGTAGTTTAGCATTCCTGAACTTTTTTGTATAAAATTCTCCATTCTTTTCATATCTTAACAAAAGAGCCTGCTTTAACATGTCATAATTGTCTTGATAATCTCTGCTCATTTTGGCAAAAACATCATAAGCTGTACCACGAAGCCCTTGTGATAACTTTAAGCTCCACCTTTCTCTCTCTAACCCATATGTGGTAGCTAACAGTTCATATCTATTTAGATAGCTCTCGATATCATCGTCTTTCTCAACAAAATGATCTAAATAAAAACTCATAGCTGAGGTTGAGGCTCCCTGACTAGCAGTGGCATCGGAGGTGAAGGGACTGGCACCATTTTCAGGAGCATGGCCTTGAAATTCCAACTCCCTTAGTCGTAACTCGTGCTCCCTCTGTAATCTTTTCTCCTCCTTTGCTGCTTCCCTTTCTGCAGCCTGTCTCTTTTCTTCTCTTTCTGTAGCTTGCCTTCTTTCCTCTGCTTCCAATTTCTTCTCTTCATACTGGAGCCTTTTAATCTCTGCCTCCCAATCCGCCTCCAATGCCTTAGCCTCTTTGTCAGCCTCAATCTGCAACCTCTTAAGTTCTTTTTCACCCTGTAACTTTCTTTCAGCCTCTTTTTCTAATCTTTCAGATTCTAATTTTCTTTCTGCTTCAAATTTTCTTTCTTCACGTTCAATAAATTTGTCACATTCAGTTGTGACATAAGCAATCATAATTTGCCCGTCCATTCCCAATTCTTTAGCAGCCTGCATAGCAGCAGATCGAAATGTTGCCAGGTCTGCCATTTTCTAACAAGCAAATGTATACAATGTTTGACTAAACAATTTTATCTATGACTAATTAAACTAAGGACAACCACATGCACCGAGAGCTCAACCTTATTTATTTTCCACCCAAGAATACCTTTTAAATTTTTATTATTCCCTGAAGTGAATTACCCCCAATATATGTTATAGGAGAAGATTCAAAATCCCGGACAGGACCCCAATATATGTGGTAGTTTGGGAATATATAAATAGTTATAGGGGACTTAGTGTACTGACTGAGATCAGCTGTGAAGGTATCTGTATCTAATAAGTGTGGTGTGTTACAGATGACCTTACTTTGCTACCAGATTTAGACCTCAATCAGACTTATTCTGGAATATTGTGATGACTACATTGAATGTCTAGGGTTATGATAGTGATGAAGTGTAAGTTCACAACAACCAACAGACAGATAAACACTTTAATTAGGATCCACAACACTTTACAACACTATGACAAGCACATACATATAACACTCTAGAAGACTATCTTAAGTAAGTCAAGTGTTTACTTTTAAATTATGTATTAATTTTTTTCAATAATAGATATCCTGATCCAACTACAGAGTGAATCAGGAATCACAATCAAATGTAAACACAATGTTTATGTACAAAATTTATACAAAGGATCTTTGTCCTGACATATAATATTATTACAATATGTATGTAGGGTTGTGATGTAGTATTATGGTGTAATACTGGCTTTTGAAGCTAGGTTGTTGTTTGTCATCACGACTTCATGTGTTTGTTACTGGTGGAAATAATATTGAAAGGTTCACAGTTTCTTTTTATTTGTAAAAAAATAACTGTCCCTCTTGATTCAGTATTACAGTCAATTTTAAGGTGAGTTATACAAGGGTGAGCTGCTCTGGCTGACAAATTCTTAGCTCATATGTCGGCGGCAGGAAAACTTTCTATTCTGCTCGCTTGCTTCTCAGTTATCTCGAAACACACCACTGGTCGATATCTTGGACAAGGAGTCTGCTGCCAGCCCTCTGGATCCAGTAAAACTCAGACCAGGTGCTGCTCTAATACTTCAGTACCACGGTCCCTGAAATAAGAAGGTTGTACCTCCTTCTTCATAACTAATATATATAATCTATTTCCACACTGAAGTACAGGACATTACAAACACAGAGTTCAGCGCTGTAGGCCAACTGCTAGCTTCTCATGTGACAATATACACCAGTATTCCTCTCCCTAATGGTTACAACGCCTCTGCAATTCCAGCGATAATTCCTTCTATACAATAGGATAGGTGTCATGGTACTATTTGGCAATCCCATATATGCCTATGCAGTTATACTCCTCTCTGACAAGCTTTTACATGGTGGAGCAATATCTAGGCTTTGCCTTCTGTTTGCTACTGAACCACACACATACAGACACAATTTATCATTTAATATTCAATTTTCATATATATATATATATATATATATATATATATATATATATATATATATATATATATATATATATATATTGGAAATATGTCTAGCGTACCACAATTCAAGGAAATATACACAAGTAACGTTGACTGGCGATGAATTCTGGCACAATTTTGATCTGCCTTATCCCAGGCTTTTATTAGAAAAATATTAGCTTGATCTCGACGCACTTGATTCTCACAAAATTTATTTTCAAAACTGGCCCGAACTGACGCTTCTATTTGACTATATCGAACGTTCTAACCAATGAGACCATGTTTACAAGAGCCTTTGAAAAAACTTTACCCATCCTACACGTTGCCATTAACAACAATAATAGGATTTGCAGTTCGACTAATAAGGTTTCGCCTTACATATTACTACAGCCAATCAAATCGTATCTAACTTGTTGACCTCATTTCCCCTAAAGCAGTGTTTTTCAAACATGCCATTATGAGCAAATATGATCTTGTGCTGTCAGACAACCCCACTATAGTATTTTGGCTATAATTTGTTAATTACTAGACTATTTGCGTAACACATAACATATTCTTTGTCAGCAAGTCCTAAGGCACACAAATATATAAGTTTAATGGGGCTAAGTGGCTTCGTTCAAAATATGTATTTTTCGAAGACGGTCGTGTATTTCCTTCTACCACCCGTTCACTTCCATACCAAGGGATGTCTTCTGTACTGTCAGACTAATGTCAGGAGCTTAGACATAAATCAGTAGAATGTCAGGTTTCCCAATAAGAGCTTAAACCAGTTTTCAAAACCTAACCTCGTATCGTTAGTGTTTTTTGTCACTGTTTATTTGAAAAAATCAGGTCTTCATGCCTTTCGCGTGGGATTGGCGTTCACTTTTTAATCGCGAGACGACGTGGTACAATTGCATGCGTTCCTCCGTGCATCTCTCTCTCTCTCTCTTCTAAGCCCGTCTGTCTTTTAGGTTAACGTAGTGTGTATAATGACATTAATGCTAGTATTTGTATCTAGGTCATTATGCAGTTTGCGTATCTCAAGGTTTTCTAAGAAACACAGTACCAGTTTTATTTTTAGAAACGCGTGTAGTTTATGCAGACGGAGCAGAAAAAGGGGTTTTCTTGTTCAGCCATTATGGCGTTCTACAACACAGGCGTACGCTATTGTGAAAGCACGGATCTTTCACCATTCTTCTTTCTTTCTATTGAATTACTTCGTTAGGTTTTACATTTATTTTCTAATTTATATATGTGGATTGGAATTTTTCACCACAAATGTAATGTTATTCCATTACAATTAACTAATGCTTCAATTGAGTCATATCATCAATCATTACTTAAATACACAACCTCATATGATACAATGTAGCGAAAGGTTTTCCTAATATGATAATAGTGGTAGAGCAGAAGTAGAATCTCTCTCCAGAAAGTATGAAGTTCCAGTGCCTGAGAAGTACACTGGTATCACAGGTGAGTTACAGCTGTGAATACTCTGAGCTGGACAATAGATTTAGGCTTCAGAGGCATAAGTTGCTACTTTCGCTATAGTAACCCTCTATGATAATATAATTAAATTTGAAAAGGTAGCTCAAAATGTAACAGTTAAAAATTTAACAAGTCAAATGAGTACAATTTCATAATTTATTATGTACATCTATATATTCTATTCTTGTAATGAGAAATGTGTGTTGGAAGATGGTAAAATGAATGATTATTTATAGTTACAAATTAAAATAAGTAATAGAAAAAGTCTTGGATTTATCTTCTACTGAAATTACAACAAAAGGATTGTCACATTATTTCTTGCCATCTAGTTGTCATCATTAGACAGTCGTTTTAGAAACTGCTCACAGTGTTTGTTGGATGGATACACATAAATCTCATCTTATGTTATTAGCCACGTCTGCTCGAGGTTCCTGAGACACACTTGAATACGGAAGACTTTCCTTCAGCCCGCCCTATAACTACGGGGGACTAAGGTGTTGAAGATTAGTTGACCTCTAGGCTTCAGTTAGCTGGATCAACGATCCTCAAGTCTTTAGTTTCTCGATCAGGAATGATCATAAACATTGATCATAAAACCTGGAACAAAAGGTAATAGGTGGCCATGGTGTTCCAACAATCTCACCACCCACTGCTGTTCATGATGCGACCATGTCTTCAGTGTTTGTATATAAATGAATGAATCATGGTAGTATGTTACAGAGATAGCATGATAAGATAATGTATACTGTGCAGAATTAACAAAATACATGAATAAATCACATGTTATGATACATGGGTACGATATAACCTTTGCCTTCCACTTATGGATGTCAAGTCACTTATGTACTTGCTGGTATGTCGTACGCTTCCAGGCAAGAACTAGCCATGATATATTTGGCTAACCACTTAATGGTTATGCTTGATGACAATGCAGGTGAACGTTATCTCTGGTTAGCGTCATTCCCTTTTTTATTATATCTGATACAATCATTCCAAAATAAAATCTGAAATAAAATGATATTAGTAATACATATATCTTTAATAAACTTACATACCCTCTTAGGATTTATAAGCTCACTGTGAGACTGTTTTGGTTGAAGTTAATCTGCTCTGCATGCAGCGTGTAAAAATAACTTTTCTTGCAGATACTATCTTCCAGTTTCTCACTCTGGCTTCTGGATTTGGTGTGTGTGATTTCCAATGCAACTCCGCCTATTCCGGTCCCAAGCCCGAATGAAAAAGGAGGAGGGCGGCCTGCATGGAGGCCGTAAGTAGGCAGCCCCTCCACCATGCAAAGGCACAACAGGCCAATCACCTGTTTGCTTTAAATCACGATTGCGAGCAATACAAGAGAGAAAACCGGACTGATTCTAAAGGCGACGAACTGGAACGGACTGCGGACTACGACTTATGGAACTTGGAACACAAGAAGTATAAATGGGAAGGAAGAGGAGCTGGTGGAAGAGATGAGGAAAGCAAAACTAGAAATCCTGGCTATAACGGAAACGAAGAAAAAAGGACAAGGAGTCATGGATCTTGATGGCAACACGTTGCTGTACAGGGGTGTACCCTTATCTGAAAGAGCTAAAGGGGGCGTGGGTTGCATTGTGACCCAAAATAAAAAAGATAGTATCAAGGGATGGAACTTTGTCTCGGAGCGCATTATGGTTGTAAAACTAAAAGTAGGAGAAACCATAGTCAACCTGGTCATAGTGTATGGGCCAAATGAGGATGAGAGAGCAGAGGTCAAGGAGGAATTCTTCGAGCTGCTTCAAAGGACAGTGGATGACTGCCTAGATGAAGTTATCATGCTCGGAGATTTTAATGCCAGAGTTGGAAATGACCATGCTAGATGGGGTGGAGTTATCGGAAGATATGGAGAAGATACTCTCAATGACAATGGAAAGCGACTCCTTAGATTCTGCAGTGAGCAGAATCTGATCATTACAAACACAAAGTTCCCCCATAAGCGCATACATGCATACACTAGATGTGAACCAACCAAGAATGAGAAGTCAGTAATCGACTATGCCATTGTTCGGAGAAGCTCATTCAGATATGTCCGAGATGCAAGAGTCTGGAGGGGGCCAGAGATTGGAAGTGATCACTGCCTGCTAACAATCAAACGAACAACTGAAAGAGTTGCTCAGCCTAGGAACTGCCCAACATCACGCAAGAAACCAAGTAAACGAGCAGGAGAAATGAGCATTAGGACCTACAAGCTGAGAGAGCCAGAAATTAAGACCAGATATCAGGGGCTTATTGCTACAGATGACTTGGAAACCCTCTGGAATAAATTCAAGGATATCATAAAGACAGCTGCTGCAGAAGCATGCGGTGAAGTCCGACTTGGGAACCAGAGAAAGAGGACACCTTGGTGGACAGAGGAAGTCACAGAGAAAATAAGAGAGAAGAAAATGGCATGGAAACAATACTTAGGACTAAAAACAAAACAGGACAAATGGAAAAATATAGAGAATATGTGACACTCAGAACAGAAGCAAAGAACAAAGTGCTAGCAGCAAAACAGAAGTCCTGGGAAGAATTTGGAGAAAAGCTAGAAAAAAGATGCACACGAAAACCAGAAATTGTTCTATAAGACCCTAAAGAACATGAGGAAAGAAAAACAATGCCCTCTCAAATTTATAAAGGACAAGCAAGGCAAATTGCTTACTGCCCCGAAGGAAGTAATGGAAAGATGGAAAGAATATTTCTCAGAACTTCTTGATGGTGAGCAAGGTCAAGCATCAGAAACGATAACCACTAGCACAGAAGATGAAACAAATGGTGATGAAGATGACGTAAAGATGGAAGAACTGAAGGCAGCACTGGAGAAAATCAAGATGGGCAAAGCAGCAGGGCATGATGGTATAACACCAGAAATGGTTAAGTACATGGGAGCATGAGGCGACCTATTACTCTTAAGGGTCCTACAGGCAGCATGGTGCAACAAGACCATACCAAAGGATTGGGAGATTGCCATCATAACACCAATTTTCAAAAAGGGTGACAATCGACAGTGTGGAAACCATAGAGGCATATCCCTTCTCAGTGTCCCTGGTAAAATCTACTCTAGAATCCTAGAGCAGAGACTCCGACGCCTAGCTGAGCCACAATTGGATGAGGTCCAGTGCGGATTCCGAGCAAACCGAAGTACTCAAGACCTAATCTTCACACTCAGACAACTGAGTGAAAAGGCCCTTGAGTATAAGAGTGAGATCCATCTTTGTTTCATAGATCTGGAAAAGGCGTTTGACAGGGTCCCCTGGAGCAAACTTTGGGACTGTTTGGCAAGGAAGAATATTCCAGCACCTCTGATTCATGCTATACAGAGCTTCTACAAGTCTTGCGTAAATTATGTGAGGACAGCAAACCATAAGTCAGAAGAGTTCGGGACCACCACTGGTGTAAGACAAGGTGATATCCTATCACCTTACCTCTTCATACTCCTTATGGACGATGTCATCAAGGCATGTAAGGAGAGAACAAGAAAGTATTTAGTGGGGTACTGGAAGATGAGACATGTCTATATTTCGGAGCTGGCATTTGCTGATGATGTTGCCCTGATTGCTAAATCAGAGGCACATCTCCAATCCAACCTGCAAGTCTGGAAGGAAGAGCTGGAGAAGAGAGGGATGGTCTTAAGCAGCTCTAAAACAAAATCCATGGTGATATCACGAGAAGAAAGAAAACATCAGATTAAGTTGGGAGAACAGGTCCTGGAGCAGGTCGACCACTTTAAATATCTCGGAGCTATTATAGACCGAAAGGGAAGCATCAAAGAAGAGTTGGCCACTCGAAAAGCAGCGGCTGGGAGACTTTTTCAGGGCATAAATCGAGGATTCCTCAGCAAGACAGAGGTTGGTAAGAAAACGAAGATGGCTGTATACCGCTCCACCTATGTCCCAGTCTTGACATATGGATGTGAGTCGTGTGCAATGACTACAACCCACAAAAGCCAGATCCAAACCTCAGAAATGAGGTATCTGAGGAAAGTGGTTGAAGTAACAAGAAGAGACATGGTCCGCAACCAGACGATCCGTCAAGGCCTAAAATCCCACCCGCTGCAGACCCAAATAGAACAGTCCCAACTAAGATGGTTTGGCCATGTCTGCAGAATGGGAGAAGATCGGCTACCACGACAAGCATGGGAAACAAAGAGCCAGGGATCCAGACCTCCAGGACGACCCAGAGTCCGCTGAGAGGACAACATTAGACAATCTTTGAAGGACCAAGGATTAGAATGGAACCAGGCCAGGAAGAAGACAGCTGATAGAATGGTCTGGCGCTCTCTCTTCCAAACCTCTACACCTCACGGTAGAAGGGGAACGACTAAGTAAGTAAGTAAGATTTCCAATGCGCCGCTCTGTCCTTATATTTCAGTCTCTCGCCCGTACGAGAAAGCACCTCTAAAAATCCCAAAAGATTTTCGTTTAATCTCTCGGTTTGAGGCAATTTGAGGCGATCTGTGCTTTTCCTGTACTTGTTTTTTTTCTTCTGTTCACTACACACTTATATCCTTCCTTCCTTCCTAGGTATCATTTCCTTTTCCCCATATGATGCTTCCATTCTATCCAATTTATATTTAAATCCGTTTAGGCATGTAGTTATAATAAATGTTTAAAGATTATTAACTATCTTTTAGCCGATGTGATGAAGGTGAAAAATATTAATTATCTTTAAAACTATTTATATTTGAATAATATCCTTTTGGATATACTTCCTAGTCTATCTCCTTCGTTGAATTATTTTTATTTAATTGTAATCCAACCAGGAGTTCTCTTGTAGTTAATAATTTAATGTCTAGTAAATGCAAACTTTTAAAGTCCGCCATACATTATTATATAGCTATTTCCTCATTCTTCAGTAATATTGTCTGGCTTTAACCGTAATTCACATTTCCCGTCTTCAAACTTCAAAGAAAGACTGCCGCGCTGTCCTTGCGTTGGTGTGTGTGTATGTGTGTGCGCTGTAGGCGTGTCGCGCTACAACCAAGCAAGTGTTATCAAATCTCGCTACATACAACCATTCGATCAATAATAATTCAATACATGCAATATATATATATATATACACTAGTCGACATGATAACTGTCTCTGGAAGCAGAGATTTGTCAGCACTCGTCATGTCTGTTGTATCTGTCGTCAATGTCATTACTGAATTTGAACTGTCAGATAGGCAGAGTTACACTAAATAGTATGGCGAAGCGTGCATAACTAATTGTCCTGGGGCGATAGTGAAAGACGTGTGTCACTAATGAGGTCAGAATTTAATGTGCTCGACTGATCTTAGCCTTGTATTGACCGTTCAAGTCGTTAGTTCTGTCTGAAACTATAGACGTCATACACATGTGTACTAAACCTCACAAAATATAGAACATCCTTGCGCCTAGAGTTAATGTCAACGTGACTATATGGGTGTGTCATCACTATCATCTCTCAAGTAGCTACATATGATATCTCTGGTAATTTATCTACTATTTCTCAAGTATAATTACTGCTTAAAGCAGCAATACTGCAAAACATGTCGTGTTCCTGGTGTCGCTATGTAGTCAGCGCAATGGTAACTGGGGTACATCATCTGTGGGTGATGAAAAGGGAAAGGGTATGTGTCGTGGGGATGTTCATCATTAGCGCATCATATGCACTCTTTGCTACCTATTCATGGGTAAGAGGAATTTCTTGCATTTCTATGACTTGGCTATACCGATTTCATACCTCCTCTTTTCTTTCATTTTCCTCTTTTGCCAATTCAAATGTGCATATACCTGGAATCCATACACTATACACACAAATATGACTATAATTCTATCTATACTAACAATAACTATCAGTCTTGGTCCTCTGGTGTGCTGAATCCGATATCCTGGGAAGTACACTGACAAGCTCTGTGAGTTTACATGGAATAAGTCTATATAGTCAGGACTCTGTGTTTCTCTAGATTACTGTCTGATTATTTCTTTTTTTCAGAGTTCTATACTCTCGTGATTTAAAGAGTTACATGAGTAATGTGAGTGTCCAAGTGTCCACAAAAGTATCAATATCAACTAACTTAACCACTGAAAAATAATAAATTGACTTAGTTTTAGGTACTATGCTGATTAAAGTACCTATACGCACCATTGCTGGATAAGTGCTACGATTAGTACTTTTGCTGGGGGAGTAATTTACGATTAATACACTGCCTGCATAAGTTTTGAAAACTCTTTTGCAAGCTCTAACAGTGCACTGTCTCTACTGGAAAGACGACTGTCGTAATGTGACGAAGTTGGTATCGATTGTGATGTTGTGTTTATAGTCGCTTTGCAGGAGAAAGAGGGTGAATAAATATTTGGACGATGTTGTAAAACTGGTATCGGCTTGTGAACTAGGCGATGATTTATTCTGAACTTGACGACTCGTACATGCTCTTGTGGTAGGCGTAATAACTTCGCTCGTGGCGATGAATCTGGTGATGAGGGGTGGTAAGGGTGCTTGATAGCTGTTCGTATCTCAGTGTCGGTAGTATCATCCATGCAATCGATGTTGCTTTCTTCTCGTTCTGTTGTGTCAAGTTCTGATTCTCATCATCTATGTCAGGTTTTCTGTGTGAGGTTTTTGACGTATCTGTGGAATGATAATGGTTCAATGGGGCTTTATGTATGGGTCTGCCATTAGATAAAACTGGTGGTGCTATCGGGCGATGAGTAGCTTTCTTAATTTGTGCTGCATGAGCTTTGGTGACTATGTTTTTCTCTTCACCTTGTTCAAACGCATTTATCACCAACTTGCGAATTTCTTTTCGTCTTGCAGACAAACAAACAGCAAACCTGTCCTCCAGTAATTTATGCACCTTTCGTGTTGTGAGTGTGTTGAAGTCACCTTCTTTCAGGATTGCTTTTATCTCTTTCTTCAACTCTTCTGTGCTTGGTTCTGTAACTGGAATTTCTTGCGAATTTGTCTGCCTGGCCAACTGTCTTAAGGTAGTAGGCTACCTTGATAGGGTAAAAAACTCAAATTGTCCTTTCAGAATCAAACAACCATGGGTATAGTGTTAGTATGGACTTAAAATTTTTGTCCACATAATGACCTCATTAATTATGCAAATTAGCTATCCAATATGGCCGCCGTAGTGAACAAATTATACACCTTTTTCAAAACATTATAACTATGTTATTTGTACAAGGATCTGACTGAAACTTGGCAAATTGAATCATTATATATAGCGTGAGGTCATGACCTAAAATGACAGAGATTGACAGAAAGGTTAATTTTTAATGAATTTTCAAAATTTATATTTCTGGAATGTTTGATATTTGTGCCTCATTATATATGCATGATGGTCATAAAACTAAAACTTTGAATTCAATTGTATCCATTTTAGGTCATAATCTGTAAGATTATATGACAACCAACTGTGTTAATTTTCATGTCAATTGAATGTACAGATCCAGAGATATCTTGTTTCAAAGATTACCAATTATGTTAAAAAGACAATTCCGAGAAATCGAAGAAAAACAGAAAAAGAACTCACAAAATGAAGTTTAATGAGCTCCTGTTGAATAAAGGTCTCCTTCAACTGCAGCTGCAGTGTCTATAAATCCCCTTTTCGGTGCTCTTAGGGTCTTTCCATTGCAATGTCCTTACTTGCTGACTAGATCCTGTGCAGCGTTCTCCTGTATGCTTTCTTTGCCATGGGTTGACTTGTGTTCATGTATATCGAAAAATTATGCAATGCACTGTGGCCTTTCCCAATAGAACGCACAAATGCCACCATTCGCACATTTACTTCTTTGTGTTTGTGAGTAGCTGGAGATGAAACATCAGAAGTATTGAAATTGGCATTCCATTCGACACAGTTTGTGCACTTGATACTGATTTCATGACAAAAGCCATCCCGAGTCTCTTCGACGATCTCACAGGTCAGTGAGTACTGATAACATTTGTCACATCTAAAGTTAGCGCATAAAAACCCAAACAGCAGTTTTACATCCATAAGGATAAACACATTTCCTCTGTTGTCATTTTTAGCTTGTCCTTCACTTTCTTGGACCTTTATTTTCTTTGCTGAGGAGCACAGAGGCTTTATAGCGTCACTATCGACAATAGGTGTCTCATTTTCAGGCAACGGTTTGTTGGTGTACCGATTTCCAAGGAACTTACTTTGTCTTATTTCCCATTGTGAACAAAAGAAGCTCTGCTAACTACTATTATACAGAATCAGTATAAAACTAGCAATAAATAGAGTTGATGTGGGGGGAAATGCACAATGCATGTAACAAATGCTGAAATTTACGATCAAAGCTTTCTAGATACACACTTTTGAAAAATTCATAAGAAATCATTGAGTGATTCCCCTTGGAAAAGTTATAAATATCTTTTTCCTGTTGCCTCAGTATAATTATAATTTCGCAGTTTTACAATTACGCACCTTCATGTTGGGTCATTATTCACATGGTAACCAACTATAAACATTGGTTGCTATGCAAATCACTCAAGGGGGTGTGTGTAGAAAAACACTGATTCCTATCATACCAGAGTATCTCTAAGCTTCTATGAATTATTTTTAGTACAAGAACATGTTGACGATGATTTAAAGCATGAAAATGAAAATTGTTGGATTTTTATTTTTTTTAAATCTTTTGTGGGTAGCCTACTACCTTAATGCTGTTCGAGTGTGTACGTCAAATGTGTTGAAGTATACTGTTTCGGGTGTACCAGCTTCTGTTATGACGGTGTTAAAGTCGACGTCTGTTTGTGTTGCAACACAGACCATCGTTGTTTTCTTCACTTGTACTTCTTTTATTTCTTTAGGTTGACTATTAATCATGGGGGCCCATCGCGTCTCATTTGATTTTACAAAATCGACTGGTGATATATGTTAGTTGTTTTCTCCATTGTTGTATTGGTCTGATATGTACCCTTATTCCATCTTCTGTCGTTATTGAGCAAGTTTGTTGGTCAATGGTTGTAACATTTTGTACTGCACATATCTTTCGTTGTTTGATTACGTTCACAAAATTTCTGACAGCAATACGACAATTTCTTTTTTTAAGACTACCCCAATGACTGCCGACAGTGGCTATGCAATCCGTTCTGTTGTTGTTGTCTCGATACGTGTGATTCAAATGTGAAGTAGAATGTTGTCACTAAAAAGGACTGGTCGCAGCGCCAATTAGTGTTATGTATCAGTTGTTGTTGTTGTTGTTGGTTACTGTTGATACATTAGATCCAGCAAGGCAAGTAATTAATAACAGAGGTACTTCCTACATGAGCTCTATATCTCGTAAGCATACATATTCTTCCTTTGACATTTTATCATCTCCAGTAGACTTTCTTAGTCTTCCAAAAATCTGTTACTGTTTATTCGTAGTTTCTATGCTCCATATCAGTATTTCATACTAATTGTACATGTACCTATACTCTCCCTGACAAACTAATCAGACCTGTCTCCACTACAGTTGCTGAAAACAAAATTCATCTCATGCATAAAGTACCAAGGTTCACAGTCATATACTTACATGCAAGGGCATCGTGGTGGTTCTCATATGGAAGGCGACTCTCACAGTCGCTTAAATGTCATATCTATTTCTGAATAGATCATACTTTGCTTATCGTGACTTCACGATGATACATATAGTTTTCTTCCAATATTTCATAACCATCCATTAATTCATAAATTGTGGTAATGTGCTTGACTAACTGTTGCTTTATAAATGGTCGTACTATCTTCATATCACCTGTTTCTTCACTTAGTCATAAAGTGCTCATAGCGACTTGTCGACATTGTGCTTCTGTGTTACCTCTCCTGTATACAAAATTCTATTTGGTATAAATTATAAATTCAGTTAATACTTACAACCAAATCGCTGAATTCACTATGAAATACACTCTCTACAACTCACTGATGCTATAAGTAACGTCTTATTTATATAACACTGGCTAGTGATGGCAGAACTTCTGAATATCTCTATATACTTATTCTCTATCTGTAAAACCACAGAAGGTACATCTTGACAACACAGCGATCACACCTTCCTTCTTCAAGCTTAAACTCAGGACTGCCCCAATGACCTCTGATCATTTTTCTGTGGTGTGTTTTTCTCGCCATTTCTGATTCGCTGCTCTAAATGTTGTCACTTAAATTTATTGGTCGAACGTTTTATTTACAACTCAAGACAATTACTCACGTTTAGTTAACGCGAGCCGATTTACTGAACTGTTGTCTGTTATTTCCATACATTATTTTCTTCCCTGTGAGCTGTCCTAAGCGTTTATCTGACCTTGCCAATAGCATGAATAATGCTTGGGCAAGCCCCACGGTTACATAGCCACTCGGACCCCCACAAAAACTTTGACATTAAAACAAACAAACAAACAAAACTAACATGCAGTAATCAAATTTGCTTAATGTTCTTTGTCTCTAGATGGCTTCCAGCATTATACTGTCTGCCCTGCTTGCCCTGGCGACTACGTTGCTATCAAGATCACAAGGTAAAGGAACAAAAGTGATGTCGGCTTATGTTAATTTTTTAATACGCCATTACTGTTAATCAACTTTTTAGCATATAATGGTTGACATCATGAAAGAATGAAAAAAAAATTGAAGGTTGGCGAGTTAATTTGAATTCACTTTCCTTAAGACACAGTTCACGTGAGCTTTTGGCTTATTAAAGTTAACGCCCTACTGTTCAGTCAGTACAGACAACTAGTATAGATATAGAAGAAGAACATGAACCAACCCCGATATGTCTTAAAAGTTCATCTTATCTCTAATACCGAAATAGTGGCTCTGATAAGAAAATGTAGTAATCATTAGAATTTAGTGTTCAGGGCACCTATTTTTTTCGCTCTATGAAATTATGTACGCCTCGGCTTCAAATAAAATTATACTTACTTACTTACTTAGTCGTCCATCTTCTACCCTGGGGTGTCGAGCAGTGATTTTCCATTGGTGCACCGCCAAGGGTCAACTGGTATGCTGTTAGAGTTTGGGGGAAGGTCCACAAAAAGCGAGAAAAAATCGAGGAATAAAAATAATCGTCGAGGTAAATTTGAGAAGTTCTGTATAATTTTTATAAATTGTCGATAACAATGAAAACAATAACAGTTTTTTTTTTTTAAGTTACAGTAACATTCTAAGAACTTCCCTCCCTATTGTTCCAGATCAAAAATAACACTGCAAACTACTTTTACAACCCCACCCATTATCCTTGTCGAGCCAATGTGTATTGTCGTGACCTTCCTTTGTAATGAACGAGAGCCTTGACCCATTTGAACATGGCCAAGACAATCATTACAAGTAGAGGTCACTCTAATACATAAGTCTACAAAGAACTTTTCCCGCATTTTTGTTTGTTATTTCTGTTTCGTTTTAGTTATTTTGTTATTTCTGAATTTAGTTGATTGTTTTTTAGGGCTTATTAGACAGAGGCAGATTTCTAATTTAAAAAACGTAAGTTAGATGACGACAGTGTATCGAATGTAGTAGGCACTTGTTCTTGTAATATAACACATAGTACAGAAAGTGTTAGTTGTAAAATCGGCCTGCGCCGATTTAATAAAGACTTTTTGTCCTTTGGATTCAATTCACCTGGAGAAAAAAAGATCTTTACACAAAGCACTCATATTATTGTGAGAAATCAAATGAATATTTTTTAATCTTTTGCTGATCAAACACTCCATGAACGAAAATTACAACTATTTCTGGTAAAGCTAAAAAAGCAAGCAATGCCGTTGCCGAAATGTGGCAAACAAGAGTTGAAATAACAAACGTCATAATTTTACCAGGACATTTTTTTCATTATTTCATTGAGAACAAAATAGAGTGTATGACAGAGAAATAATAGGAAGAGGAAACATTTTTTAGGCTAATGTAATACGTCACAACATTTTTTAAGGCTAATGTAATACGTCACAACATTTTTTTAGGCTAATGTAATACGTCACAACATTTTTTAATTATAAATAACATCTTTTAAGTATCTCAGTTCAATAATTAAATAATAAATATAAATACATATAATTTATTTTTTCAATCTTTTTGAAATGCAGATCAATATTATTTTTAGAAAAAACACAAAGATTAAAATTTCGCTATTGACCTTTTAAACACAATCTTAATACTCGATTTTTTTATGATTAAAATATATCCTTAAAAAAACTGATGCTGATAATTTTAGCACCTTGTTCAGAGTGTCCCGAGATGAAAAAGGTTGAAAATCACCGGTATATATCTATATATATATATATATAGATATATATATATATATATATATATATATATATATATATATATATATATATATATATATATATATATATATATATATATATATATATATATATAGATATGCTGAGAGAACGCCACACTGTCATATCGGTGATCTTCCTCCTGGCCTGGGTCCAACCCATCCTCGGTTCTTCATGAATTGTCTAATGTTGTCCTCCCAGTGAACTCTGGGTCGTCGTGGATGTCTGGATTCCTGGCTCTTATTTTCTCATATCTGTAGTGGTAGCTGATCTTCTTCCATTCTGCAAGAATGACCAAACTATCATAATTGGGACTGTTCTACTTGGGTCTTCAGGAGCTAGGATTTGAGGGCCTGACGCATCATCTGGTTTCGGACCAAGTCTCTTGTAAAATTATACTTAGTATAATTACTACCAAATGAAACATGATTAAAAATAACAACATATATATATATATATATATATATATATATATATATATATATATATATATATATATATATATATATATATATATATATATATATATATATATATAATCGAATGTTGCTATAAGTTCTGTCGTGTGGTGAGTCACTGGGGCAACTACTACAGTAGTTTTTGCCGGGAATAGTCTATGAGATATAGATATAAGGTCTCTAGAAATTGGCTCGTTAAGAAAGAAAAAAAAGACCTATTCGAGATAGGGACAAGAAGACAGGAATGCGAATGCTTTCCACTTGACAGTGTTTTCTAATTAATTATGGAAAGAGTTCTGTTTCCCCACGACCTTAGCTTCTGCCCTTAGATCCCGTAAAGTAAAAGCCCCCAACCTCATCTGAGTAGAGAAAGGTTCCTATAGGTGAATATGTAACACCGACAGCACGAGTGATACATTAACAAACTCTTGATAATGATCAACCGATCGTTGGGTTTATTAATGAAATATCCACACATATAGGGTTAGTAATGGTTAGAACGTGATGATGGTGAAAGACGATTCACACAAAACACACAGATGAGATAATAAAATTACAGTTAATTAAGTAATAGTTAATTAAGAATGAACTGGTGTAAAGTGAAATGATGATGTGATATGATACGTGTTATCAAAATGGTGAGTACTCTACACAGTCCATGTGTCTCTAAATGCTTCTCCTAGATATGAGGATTCACATGTATGCATAAAATGTCCCAAGTTGTTATACGTTATGTCGAGTGGGGTATCTCTAAGCTGAGGACGTTCTGATGAATACTGTTGTCGTACGGAGAACGCTGACGAGATATCTATGTATATTCCTTCCCTGTTTGAGTATATCTCTGTAGTGTTGATCAACAGTTAATAGCTGTCATATGAACAAAAGGTCTGTTGTCTAATCTCCCGACGGTACTGGTCAGACTGGATATCTTCACGTAATGTTAGTGATATGTAGACTCATAATCTTGCGTATGTAGTCGTGATTCATATACTTTCGAGTCTGCTTCATAAAATGCGCTTAAGAGTGTGTTGCACGTGGAATAAATATGCGATTCCTCTTTTGAGCTCTTTTGCTTGACTTCAGATAATAATGATCTTTCGAGTGATTTGAATTTATGATGACTCTGTATTGAACTTGTGATAACGATGTATTGAACTTGTGATAACTCTGTATTGAACTTGTGAGCAAGCAGTATATGGTGACGAAAAATGCTGCGTCCACCTTATGACTTGTGGGTGAGACAATATTCCTTTTTAATTCAGGAATGAAAGATGTCCTATGGCGAATTCTGCTAGCCAAATGTCCGTTTTTGATAACTTATTTCTGGTTAGACGTCAGACACGTTGCTTGTAGAGTCAGACTTCTGATGAACTTCTTTTCCCTTCGCAAAATCCTTTAAGAACACAATTAATCACAGAACTGAATTATCATCAACTCTGAATAAACACGTGTATTAGGCTAGGCGTTTTTGGGATTAATCTATTCCTCACAAGGTAAAAAAAACTGGACTGCTTCACTCTAGTAGATTATGCGGTATTATATATTTCTGGAAGTCACCTGGCCAAGCTGGGCGTCCAATGTGGTAAACCAACGCTTGTCTGAACCGCGGTGAGACGTTTTCCCCTGGCCAATCTGGGCGTCTGTAACTGTACTTTTTCTCTTGTTGAGGTGATCACTGGCCCAAAACAGTATACATGTTGTTAGGTGTGTAGTGCGAGCGGATGATGAACTGAGTGTGGGTGCGAATGAAGGCGCGAATGTGTTTAGGCTCTTATGTATGTAGACCCTGCAACCCATACACTCACATGCAGTAGTCAAGGATGCTTGGACACTGCAGACACGTTTCAAAACATTTATTGACGAGAACACACATGGTATCAACAGGAACAGTCATTGTAAACAAGGTCATGCTGACCGGAAATCGATAGGTATACATTAGGCATCCAGCAAGCTGGTAAACATTTGAATATTCGTGCATGGTCAATACAATGTTCTTCAATAAGGACAGTTCGTGGCGTCGCCCTGGGCTTACTGACTAAACGCGTCAGATACCTTCATCACTTTGACACATAGGTGCAACTTGGCATTCCCCGCCAATTGCACATTATCAGGCTGTAGTATAATAGCCGAAAACACAGGCCTCGTTCTGACGTCGGCTGTGTACTTCTGATAAGCAGGTTACCATCAACCCTGCAGTAATGCTTATTGTAGACATAAATTCCGCCAATCTGCGGTTCCCACAATATATCTTCGTCACTGGATTTCTGGATGGTATGAAGACTAATAGTCTTGGATGGCTACCTTGAGCACAACATATATGTTCTGTAATGGAGGACCGGTGAGCTGCAGTTCACAGACTAGGCAATCTTCTAACATGTTCTGCTACCGAAAGCATAGTAATGGAAAAAGTCGGTATTACCTGTAACCGCGTCCACAGAACTTAACAAGGAACTCTGCTGTCATTCCAACGCACAGAGATTCACTGGGGAAAACTGCCAGTGCAGTCACTTCGAAGATTCTCCCCGAAAAACACAATGGACTCTCGTCCCTTCAGAAACCAGGACACTCCCCGGCTTGCCGGAAGTCTAACTCAACTCCCGCTTAAAAAAACCTGCTCATGGGCATACGCCGAACTGTCTACCTTTGACCCTAAAGGTCAAACACAATGAATGAATAAACAAGGGAAGACAATACCTAATCAACCTGACATCGCAGGTAAAGACACAATTATTCTTATGATAAAACATAAGCAAATAACTTGACAGATGACTCCGTCAAAAATGACAGCAACATATTACTACCACCCCCCTGTAAAAAAAAAAATGAAATTTTTTTTTTTTAATATGTCCATGAGCAAGATTGCACAAGTATCACTTATGTGCTCATGAAAAAATGAACCTAATATCAGGTACAATAGACGCATAAACAAAGCGTCTGAAGAGCTTACAAATCATCTCCCAACATAGGAGAAAATATTTCCTTTAAGCCAAACAAACTAAGGGGGTACCATTAAAGAAACCTAAGTTGCTGGCAATACCAATCATATATCAAACATTACTAAATACTATAATTATAGCAATATACAAATGTCATGAATTACAATGCTATATTAGCAACATATCACTGATGGATGGACAAAATGAAATTTGTTAAATTATCTAAACATCATCCAAATACATTTGTATTACAACATATTAGGATATTAAGGACAGACCTAAGTCTGAAAGTGTATCAGGAAAAACTAGGACACAAGATTTAACTAGAATCATGTGGGCATCTGGACAATATGTCCGCCATCACATTATCCGAACCACGGATAGCTCGCACCGTGAAATGGAAAGGCTGAAGAGCAATAGCATAACGAGTAGATCTCGAGCTCTACAAATCCTTACTTTGCATAGCCGTAAGAGCTTTTTGGTCGGTTTCCATAAAGAAATGCGCGCTCAGAAGGAACCTTTGTAGCTTAAGAATGGACCAAACCATAGCCAACAATTCACGGTCTAAAACCGAGTAATTCCTTTCTGTCGCATTTAGCTTCCTAGAAATATACATTACAGGATGCAGAGTTCCTGAATATTCCTGCATTAGTGCCGCTCCAATCCCAGTGGAAGAGGCATCACTACGAAGAACAAAAGTCTTATCAATCGTTGGTAGTCTTAAGATAGGATGAGATGAGAACAAATTCTTAACCTGATCCAATGAAGATTGGCATTCTTGGGACCAACGCACCATATTAGGAGAACCTTTTTTCAATAACGATGAAAGTGGTGCCATAATTGAGGACAGATTCTCAATGAATCTTCCATAGAATTGTATCAATCTCAAGAGACTACGCACTTGCTTTTTGTCTTCGGAACCGAGATATTTAATATCTTCGAAATGTTTTGGTCCTCTGTCTTCAACAGACCATGACCAACTCGATGACCTATGAAGGAAATTTTACTAAACCCAACAAAAGCTTTAGAGGGTTTTGCAGTCAAACTATGCTCACGTAGAGTAGATAGCAATTCCTTTAGACTCAAATAGTGTTCTTCCCAAGTATCGCTGAAAAGACAGATGTCGTCTAAATATGCGATGACATCTGCACGATCTGATAGAATTCGTCGCATCATGCGCACGAAAGTCGCTGGGGTGTTCATAAGCCCGAAAGGCATAAAATTCCATTGAAACAGACCCCTAGGTGTCGAAAAAGCAGTGAGAGGTTTGGCGTATTCCGTCAGTGGGACTTGCCAATAACCTTTCGACAAGTCTAGTTTAGTAAAGAATTTAGCTTTAGAAAGTCTAATAAGTAGATCATCTAATAATGGCATAGGTTCAGCATCGAACTTCGTAACTTGATTTAATTTGCGATAGTCAACGCAAAGACGTATGTTATTGTCTTTCTTTCGAACAATAACTATCGACGAAGAATAAGCTGAAGTGGATGGTTCAATTATTTGCAGTTGAATCATTTCATCCAATTCTTTCTCTACTTGTGCTTGAAAATGAATAGGTATTGGGTATGGTCTTACTCTGATCGGATTACGATCAGTAAGTATGATGTCATGTTCTATGACATCTGTGTGTCCAGGAATGTCGGTAAGGACATCCTGATATGATTGTAGCGTAGAGGATACTTGACGTTCCTCCTCAAAAGACAAGTTCGACGAGATTGTAACGTCCCTCCACGATTCCGTTGAATTCAGTGGAATCGCAGGAAGAGGTAAGTTAACGTCAGAAAAAATAGTTTCCTCATCCTGTATAACGGACAGGGATGAGATGTGACCATGTTGGACTGGAGAGTCGTCCGTCGCCTGGAAAATAGGCTGCAAATAGTCTGGACGTTCAATAAACTCTGTTAGCATATTTATATGGAAGGTTTTATACCTTCCATCCACATCGACAATATAGTCGACATCTGAAATTTTGGAGACTATAGTGTATGGACCTTTCCATGAAATGAGAAGTCTATTCTCTCTTGAGGGAAGTAAGACATATGCTTTGTCTCCAGGACAAAGTTGACGTAGGCGTCTTTTCTTGTTAGCAAATCGCCTAGCTTTTTCTTTCGCAAATTCGGAAGATGAAGTTGCTAACCTG
This sequence comes from Oreohelix idahoensis, assembly GCA_024509875.1. Lineage (NCBI taxonomy): Eukaryota > Metazoa > Mollusca > Gastropoda > Stylommatophora > Oreohelicidae > Oreohelix > Oreohelix idahoensis. The sequence continues at coordinate 8,340 of JAMPIV010009157.1, read as the reverse complement.
CACGATTCGATAATCTTTTCTCTAAGAGCAATGACATATTCATATGACGATTGTGTATCATCGTCAATATTATCAGAAGTTATCAAATCGTGTAACAAGGACATCGGACCGCGCGATTGCGCACCAAAGACAAGTTCGAAAGGAGAAAACCCTGTATGCTCGTTAGGAACTTCTCTATAGGCAAAGAGGACTGCAGGTAAAACCCTGTCCCAATCCTCCGGATGATCCTCCGTTATCTTGCCAAGTAAGTTCTTTAGTGTCCTGTTAAGACGTTCTACCAATCCATTGGACATTGGATGATAAATACTACTGAGAGAGACCTTTTAATGTCTAGCGTAGCCATTACCTGAGACATAACGTCCGAAATTAACTGAGTGCCGTGATCCGACAGTATTTCTCCGGGGAATCCCAGACGAGAAAAAGGAGCCAAAGAGCATCAGCGATATCGACAGTTGATATGCTCTTCAGAGGAATAGCCTCTGGCCAACGCGTGCACATGTCCACGCAAGTGAGGATAAATTGGTGTCCTCTGGCTGACTTAATCTTAAACGGACCAATGATGTCTATAGAAATTTTCTGAAACGGCCGAATCGGAATATCTGCAGCCTGAATAGGAGCAGCATGTCTCGGACCTCCAGACTTGACCTCTTGACAAATTTTGCAAGATCGGCAATAAATTCGGATGTCTTTATTCACGAATGGCCAAAAGAAGGACGCAAGGACTCTAGTTTTAGTTCTGGAAAAACCCATATGTCCAGCACACTGAGAATCGTGTGCATGCTGAAGAATTAAGGCTCTCTTACACTTACGCACAAGAATTTGCGAGTGCATAGACTTGTCCGAGTGTTGTACCATCCGTACCAATATACCATTCTTCATAGTAATATACGATTTGTGATTCGTATTTTGATTGGGATCTCCTTTCTTTGCAAGAAGGAAGAATTTCTTCAAAGAAGGATCCTCTTCTTGACGTTTAACAAACGAGTCATGGGAAATCACCAAGTGCTCGTCTTGGCTATCAACTTCATTACTATTATCCGATGAAGTTGGGGGATTAAGAGCTTGAGCTCTTGTCACCACTGCATTGACCGTTTGAATGTTTTTTTTCTCCCAACTAGAAATTTGTTGCGGGGTGCATTCCTTAACCCCATGAATACGACCGATTATAAGATCCGCAATAGGATTAGGAAGAATACATGCATGAACATCTCCTGTGAAGAAGGGAGTGTCAATCCTAATAATAGCAGTAGGATAACTTTCCATAGTACCACCAAATGTAACACATTTGATTGTTTTTCCAGTGGCACAGCAAGGATCTCATGCGCAACTGTAGCAGGTAGAGCAGGAAGAGGGTGACCACAACTTAGAGTAGATACAGTCGATGAGTCGAACAATGTTAAGCATTGGGGGCATTCAGTTGCTCTCCCAAAATCGAAAGCACAACCAGTGATAGCCCTAGAGTTACCACTATCATTTACTGTATTACAGGCTCCATCAAACTCTTGTTGTGCAGAGTTTGCCTGTTGGAAAGGTCTTTTTTTGTTAAACCTAGGTCTGCCTCGATTATCATTTCCCCTGTAATTATTTCGACTATCATTTCCCCTGTAATTGTTATCATATTGCCTATTGTAATCATCATTCCGGTTTGAATCCCGGTTTCTAAATTCACCATCGTCATAATCTTGACGTCGAGAATGGTTATTTCGAAAGCTCGAATGGTTATTATTACGATAACCCTTGCGAAAGTGTCTAAGATTATTACCATTAAAATTACGAGAACTACCATCTTGTCTCCAATTCATAGACGAAGAACCATCATGTGTTGGATTACTCCGCTTCTGAGTGTAATTCTGATTACTTCCCCTATTCCAGTTTTGTTGAGCACCCTGAAATTTTTTTTTTGAAATTAGGGCCATATGGTGTTGCCAAAGCAGCTGGCAACCCTTCTTTCACTTTAGAATTGCTAACTGTAGCATGGGGATGCGCGGTGACATACTGGCAACAGTATTCCTCCATATCTTTTAAGTTTTTAGGCTTACGCTCATGAAGGAATGCAAGAAAAGAATCATTAACAGATGACAAAACCTTATCTCGCAATAACAAGTCCATTAGACCTTCATATGTTTTCTCAGTCTGAGACAACTCAACCCATCGTGTAAATGTACGACGTATTTTTGTAACAAAATCAGATAAATCTACTCCATTTTCTTGCAACATTGTCCTAAAACGAAGACGATAGTCTTCTTCTTTTAGCTGGTATTTTTTTAGCAGTGCTGCTCTGACAACATCATAATTAGTCCTGTCATGTTCGTCTATTGTCATAAGAGTAGTCACTTTGTCACCTGTAAAAAATTCCATCAGTTGTTCAACATATTTTTCCTTTTTTATGTTATGCGTATCGCATAAAAATTGGAATCTATCTAGATAATCTGCTACGTCATCCTTTAAAGGATTTAAATGAGGTAGTTTGATCCTACTTACAAACTCCTTTGTCGTACTCGAAGTTGTTTGATGAGCACCTGGACTCGTCAATTTCAATTTCTCTAACTCCAAAGTTGCGAGTCTTTCATCAAGTTCCATTTTCTGTTTTCTTTCCTCATGTTCCATTTTTCTAATTTCAGCCTCAGCAGCAGCTTGAAGTTGGAGTTTTTTCTCCTCAGCAGCAGCTTGAGCTTTCCTCTCCTCAGCAGCAGCTTGAGCTTTCCTCTCCTCTGCAGCAGCTTGAGCTTGAAGTTTTTTTTCTTCCATTTCCATCTGGAATTTTCTTTCATCAGCAGCAGCTTGAGCTTTCCTCTCCTCAGCAGCAGCTTGAGTTTTTCTCTCCTCAGCAGCAGCTTGAAGTTTTCTCTCCTCTGCAGCAGCTTCTCTTTGATACCTTTTCTCTTCAAGTTCTAATCTTCTATTCTCAGCATCTAGCTTTTTTTGTTCAGCTTCTGCTCTCCTTTGTTCAGCTTCTGCTTTCAATTTAATTTCCTCTTTTTGTTTCTTTTCATCTGACTTTAATGCAATGGCGAATTGAGCAGATGAATATTCTTTCAATTCTTTACCAGACTTACCAAGAGTCAACCCTTGCTGGATGAAGAAATCCAATGTAGACATTCGTCTTAGACAAAGACCTTGTATGGTCCTCTTGTTTATAATGTAACAAAAAATCACTTGAGTACCTGTGTAAAATAATTCCTTTATATCCCACTCACTATGGGCACAAGTCTTTTTTTTTTTCAAGAACTTGAATATGTATTTCACCTTGTCTCAATTTTTGAAGATAACAAGTCTTTTATCAAAGAACTTGTATAAATATCTTATATAATACTATTTTATTAACAATCTCTATATGAAGAGTGTACCTTATCAATAATAATAATAATACATGACCAAGTGTATGTATGTAGACTGTGTATGACAATAATGTAGTTCAATCATAAATACAAAGACAAAGATACAAAACAATGACCGAAAACGTTCGCGGAAGTCAAATAAACAATACAGCAAAAAGTAAAGAAAATGTTACACAAATGTGTAATGATGACCGCGAAAAATAAACAAGACAAATGGCAACACTGTTATAAACGAAAAGGTGTAAAGAAATAAACGGAAGGAATGAGAGAAGAATAGATACAAACAAAATTAGTCGAAAATCAAAGAACGGAAAAATAACGAAAAAAACACTAACTGATGTCGTCACAGCTAATAAAAAAAAATAGCAACAAAAGTCGCTAGCAAATTTCAATTAAGAAAATTGCAATCCCTACAGAACGCTTACAGTAACCCTCGATTAAGTGGCATATTTACTGTAAGACCCACCAACCGAAAACCCGCAAAAGAACACAAGAAAAATACACAAAAATAGTACAATTAACATAAATAGCAATCAATTCAATGTGTTGCAAAACAAGTTCCGTCACAGCTGAAACTAAAGTAAATTTCTTGCTCCTTGCGAACACAGAAACAAAATGTCAAGCGCGCACTGAATGTCAAATCCACTGTAGCATAAAGTGGTATTCACGAAAAAAAGTTACTTTTACCTTCTCGTATCTTGCACATAGAATGTTTACAATTTCCACGTACTGTTTACAAACACTTGACCTCGAACAATATAGCTTGAATGCTCGGGCGTAGAAAAGTGTGTTGTTGACTGAAACGTGTAAACGACCAGCGGTACCGTTTACAAAAAAGGACTCGACTTGCAGTTGTGGTCCACGTAGCAAATGCCTAGATGTTAACTTCAGTACTTGTCCTGTTGTGGTTTATGTAGCATTATAACATAAATGCTCGCACTGTTTATCTGGGTCAACAGTTGATGAACTATTTCTGTCCTGTTGTAGCCAAAACTTGCAAGTGTAGAATTAGCGATGTGTGTTACAGCTGTCCAGTGTGTAGCTTAGACCCACAGATCAGAAATGTAATGTGTACTTGTCCTTCTCACGCAAATAGCCCCATGAAATGTAAATTTCTGGACCACATTAATGTCATCAATAATGTTAATTGCTCGCTCTGTCCACAAGAAATGTATCAGAAGAGCCCACGTAACTGTTCCACCAAAAATGTAACTGTACATTTTCTCTTGTTGAGGTGATCACTGGCCCAAGACAGTATACATGTTGTTAGGTGTGTAGTGCGAGCGGATGATGAACTGAGTGTGGGTGCGAATGAAGGCGCGAATGTGTTTAGGCTCTTATGTATGTAGACCCTGCAACCCATACACTCACATGCAGTAGTCAAGGATGCTTGGACACTGCAGACATGTTTCAAAACATTTATTGACGAGAACACACATGGTATCAACAGGAACAGTCATTGTAAACAAGGTCATGCTGACCGGAAATCGATAGGTATACATTAGGCATTCAGCAAGCTGGTAAACATTTGAATATTCGTGCATGGTCAATACAATGTTCTTCAATAAGGACAGTTCGTGGCGTCGCCCTGGGCTTACTGACTAAACGCGTCAGATACCTTCATCACTTTGACACATAGGTGCAACTTGGCATTCCCCGCCAATTGCACATTATCAGGCTGTAGTATAATAGCCGAAAACACAGGCCTCGTTCTGACGTCGGCTGTGTACTTCTGATAAGCAGGTTACCATCAACCCTGCAGTAATGCTTATTGTAGACATAAATTCCGCCAATCTGCGGTTCCCACAATATATCTTCGTCACTGGATTTCTGGATGGTATGAAGACTAATAGTCTTGGATGGCTACCTTGAGCACAACATATATGTTCTGTAATGGAGGACCGGTGAGCTGCAGTTCACAGACTAGGCAATCTTCTAACATGTTCTGCTACCGAAAGCATAGCAATGGAAAAAGTCGGTATTACCTGTAACCGCGTCCACAGAACTTAACAAGGAACTCTGCTGTCATTCCAACGCACAGAGATTCACTGGGGAAAACTGCCAGTGCAGTCACTTCGAAGATTCTCCCCGAAAAACACAATGGACTCTCGTCCCTTCAGAAACCAGGACACTCCCCGGCTTGCCGGAAGTCTAACTCAACTCCCGCTTAAAAAAAACCTGCCCATGGGCATACGCCGAACTGTCTACCTTTGACCCTAAAGGTCAAACACAATGAATGAATAAACAAGGGAAGACAACCCCTAATCAACCTGACATCGCAGGTAAAGACACAATTACTCTTATGATAAAACATAAGCAAATAACTTGACAGATGACTCCGTCAAAAATGACAGCAACAGCGTCCAATGTGGGGTCACAGAAATTACCGCATGCCCAGATGTTTGATTCGGATGACCATATGTGTTTTTACCAGATTTATCACGATGCAATGTGGGCTTCAAACGATAATGTCGGGCATGGCGACTCAATCAAAGGACTTTTATTTCCCCGATGAAAGAACAAATGTGGTTCTCTAGATACCGGTCGCGAGTAATCACAACAATGAAATAGCAAATGTGGATCGCAAATCTGAGATGAAAGAGCAAATGTCGGAGAAAATACAATACGAAAGATGTAAGAAAAAATAGAGCAACAAGGCATTGCGCTCGTTTATCACAAGTTCACTGCATAGAACCATTAAATAGGACCAGATTATAGGATAAGATAGACAAATCATTGAGGTCATTTTCGTTAGACGATATCATCACCTCTTGTCCTGGACTCTGAACGTCCGTTATTGAAATTATTCATCCCTGGTTATTCTCATGTAGCAAGTTGTTAATTGTTTTTTTTTTAACTTGTTACGAGCTCGTTTCATTGTCCATAGCTACAATGCATGATTGACTTCGTTGTCTGGAACTATTTGAGCGTTTGGTAACATTTTCTAGCGGACGTACAAGGCCAATACTATTGGTGCAGTACCTACGCATACAGATTATATTGCCAGATTCTATCATTACATTTACAAATGACAGTAGAAGATTGCTTCAAGCATAAAGCATGACATAACCATAAATGTTCCTAAATTTGTCTTTGGCCAGTCGCGTACTTCCAGGTTGTAGTTGTACGACAAGTTTGTCAGACGAAATTTGTTCATTCTACTGTATAATAGGCGATCATTCATTGTTCTTAGTATTCCCCCTCCCCCTTATCCATATCCATTGTCCCAGCATTGTGAGCTCTCGATGCTAGTCTGATTTATGATGTTGCCCCTCAAAAGTTCATTAATACATTTTTCCCCACAAGAGTACGGACATCCTAAACACGAAGGTGACATCTAATAAACATTGCACGAAAAAACTGACGTGAAGCATAATGCATTTAATTTTGTCCCTGGCGCTATTCGCTTAATCTCTTTCGTCTTTCTATTTTCTTACTCCAAATGCAATTGAGCTAGCCAAAATCCATGCACGTTTTCAGAGATTCAAACCTAGTTTTAAATTTCTGGGGATATTAAGCTCTAGAATTTTTTGATAAAAGGTCATAATTTGATAGGTCAATAAATTCACAGAGAAATACATGGTTCGTGTCAGGTCTGCTGTCACTCGAGGGTCGTCTAATGTTGTTCTCCAAGGTAAGTCTGTGTCGTCCTGGAGGTATGCATCCCTGGCTCTTGGTTTTCCATATTTTGTCGTGGCATCCAATCATTTCCCATTACAAGATATGTCCACAACATCGCCACTGGGACTGTTCAAACTCGGGTCTGTAGGGATTGGGTTTTCGAGGCCCGTGACATATCGTGTGGTTGCTAACCATGTGCCATTTTGTTATTTTGACGTCTTTCATCAGATTCCTCATTTCTGGGGTTTACAGCTGGCTTTTGTGTGTTGCCTATGACTCTCATCCGTACGTCAAGACTAGAACATCGGTGGAGCTGTATACATCATGTTCGACTTCTTGCTAATTTGTCTCTAGGAATCCTCTAGTTATGGTCTGATAGAGTCTCCCAGCAAAAAACCACAAAGAGACTGAAAAAAATTAAATGCAGCACACGAAAGCTAGTTTGCGCTGAAAGATAAGAAGTACACTATTAAAGCATGCATTTATCATGACAACATCATAAACAACGTTTAAGAAGCATATTATAGATTGTAACAGAATAAAAATACGAAAGGCAAGATAAAATTTCACTTTATTTGCAAGTAAATATAGAAATAAAAAAGAGAAAACAAACGACCTAAGTCCAAAAGGAAAAAACGAAGAATCTTTAACACCTACATCAAGACTGTGTTACTGTATGGCTCTGATACATAGAGAGCAATAAAACTGGCAATCAAGAAGATACATAATGTTATAATCAATTGTCTTAGATAAATAAAAGAATTGAAACGGTGAGACAGGATCTTCAGGTTTGATGGAAAGAACAAAATCAATACCAGACGATCAGGTTTTGAGAAGAAGCGATATTTTTGATTGAGCTCACATTGAAAAAAAAAAAAAATACACACCAAATTTACAACGTTCTAATGTATTCTTTCTATTAGAAATTTCCATTTTTTATAAAATGGATGGAGAAAAAAGGAGAAAAGAATTAGACACAGACATGAAGGAGACATTGAATACGATACGGAGGGATCTGGAATGGTAGTAGAAGAAATGACGGCTTAAGATGAATATGGTTGAAGATATGTATTTTCACATGGATCTTAAATCAATCAATGAATTTATTAATGAACATTCGAGCCGCGCCGGTGTAATGGTTACCACACTGCGCTGGCGATCGGGTGATCGTGGTTCGACCCCTGGCGAGGACACTAGAAGTAATGTCTTCGACCGGCACTTGGACTTTAATAAATCGAGCCCTGACGAAGACATTTGAAGAAGTGCCTTCGACCAGGAATAACCTGAACGGCTCCCTGAGCTGACCCAGCTTTAATGGGTACCATCCGAAATCGGCGAGTATCTACCTGAATGGCGAGAGAACACCTATAAGTGTACAAGG